>CM019716.1:49279444-49879444 GCA_009760885.1 Achatina immaculata
AAAGTCTAGTGTGATCAAAATTCAGGCCATGGACGCCAATACTTTGGAAAAGTTCATATCTTTGTGGTAGCTATGTCATTTCAATGCAAAAGAATTTGTATTTTAAAGAAAATGGGGTAACCTTTAATGAATAAACACTACACTATGCTAAAAAAAATACACAGTACAGACTTGGTGAATTTTCAAACTGACAATAATGTAATTATATTTTTAAATGTGAAAAATGTTCCTTCATCCATGCAGGATTTGCAGAAACATCAGATGTTAAACATTCCACAGTGGAAAAAAACAAAAACATTGATATTTTGTCATGGACTCCTGGTCCGTATACCACCAATTGGGAAACACTGTCCTAGGCTAATGAAGTCACATAATGATGAAGGAAGTACTTCTATGTTAGCCAGGCATCTCTTATGCCACTGTAGTCACATAACGATGAAGCAAGTACTTCTATGTTGGTCAAGCATCTTCTAGGCTACTGTAGTCACATAATGATGAAGCAAGTACCTCTATGTTAGTCAGGCATCTCCTAGGCTATTAAAGTCACATCTATTTCATACATACTGTAACTGGTCCTTGACATAAGCTGTAAAAAAAGTAAAGTAATCCTGTTGTGCCATGGAGGCATGATGTTAGTGCCCATATTTTTCTTGACCTGTCAGGGTGATGTGGTCAGCATAACACCTTTCTTCCCTGCCTCTAGATCAAGCCAGGTACACATTTCTACAGCCTGGGTGACTGGTGTGCCTCCAGCCATATTTAAACCATCAACTTTCAACTTGAAAAACTACCATATACTGTATCTTTTTCTGTCTATGCTAGTTGCTCCCTAAATGCACATTAGCTGACCATCGGTGTATGTTAGTAGGCCATAAAAATAATCTATTCTGGGATGTGTTGCATCTTCATTTTGACAAAAATGATCATTTGCAAATAAATAATTCAGAATGACCAAATTCAATATCACAAATACAATTTTCAAAACTATGACACTGATAAATATATCTTGAACTGATAATCTGTTGAATGTGCCTCACATATTTTATAGCACTCAAGCTAGCAACAAATCCTAGGCTTGGCTCCTTCATCAGACTAGACCTGTAAGCTGTGTACAAATGCTGATTGAGAAGTAGTAGTACAAGTATAATAGGCCAAGCAAAGACTGCATTTCAGAGAATGAGAAACATATTAGCTAACACATCTTTATCAATGAATGTTAGAAAACGAGTCCTAAAATGCTATACTGAACCTATCTTGTTATATGGAAGTGAATCATGGACAATATGCAAGTCTGCACAAAAATCATTGGAAGCAGCAGAAATGTGGTTTATTAGAAGAATGTTGCGAATCCCCTGGACAGCAAAAATAACTAATGAAGAATGTATGAGAAGAGCTGGAGACACAAAAAAACCTTGTCAAAAAGATAAGAGAGAGACAATGTACTTTCACAGGACACGCAATGAGAAGAGGGGGCATTGAAAATATTATAACAACAGGAAAAATAGAAGGAAGAAGATCAAGAGGAAGACCAAGAGAAATGATACTGCACAGTCTGACGGGATGGTGTGAGAGGAGATCACCAACTGAACTGATGGCCTGCATGAAGGATCGGGTACTCTGGAGAAGGATAATAGCCAATGCCAGTCGGCACAGCACATGATGATGATGAAGATGAGTAGAAGCAGTAGTAGTAGTAATAGTAGTTTTAGTAGTAGTAGTAGATAGTAGTAGTACTATTAGTTAGTAGTAGTAGTAGTAGTAGTAGTAGTTAGTAGTAGTAGTAGTATTAGTTAATTGTAGTAGTAGTAGTATTAGTAGTATTAGTAGCTGTAGTAGTATTAGTTTGTAGTAGTAGTATTAGTAGTATTATTAGTTAGTAGTAGTAGTAGTAGTAGTGTTAGTAGTAGTAGTAGTATTAGTTAGTTGTAGTAGTAGTAGTATTAGTAGTATTAGTAGCTGTAGTAGTAGTATTAGTTAGTAGTAGTAGTAGTAGTAGTAGTAGTACATGAATCTAATGAACAGAAAAGTGACATATCAAAACCACTAACAACCTTGACCTACCTGCCCACCACATCTGCTATCCAAGCCTGCATCAATCAATCCCACTGATACCACATCTCAACAGTAGTGACACAGATCTCTGAGGCCACTGTGGTCTGCCTTGCCCAGCTGCTCTCTTACCATCTCCAACCTAAAAAAATGGTAATAAAGGGAGGTAATAAGGAATGAAGATGCTGTCCCATTTGGTAGTCAGTGACTAATAGCTGACATGCTAACATCAGGACTGGTGAACCATAGCTGACATACTAACATCAAGACTGGTGATTCATAGCTGACATACTAACATCAGGACTGGCAAACCATAGCTGACAAACTAACATCAAGACTGGTGACTCATAGCTGAAATACTAACATCAAGACTGGTGAACAATAGCTGAAATATTAACATCAAGACTGGTGAACCATAGCTGAAATACTAACATCAAGACTGGTGAACCATAGCTGAAATACTAACATCAAGACTGGTGACTCATAGCTGACATACTAACATCAAGATTGGTGAACCATAGCTGACATACTAACATCAAGCCTGGTAACTCATAGCTGACATACTAACATCAAGACTAGTGAACAATAGCTGACATACTAACATCAAGACTGGTGAAACATAGCTTATATACTAACATCAAGACTGGTGACTCATAGCTGACATACTAACATCAAGACTGGTGAACCATAGCTGACATACTAACATCAAGACTGGTGAACCATAGCTGACATACTAACATCGGGACCCATAACTGACATACTGACATCAAGACTAGTGAACCATAGCTGACATACTAGCATTAAGACCGGTGACTCATTGATTACATACTAACATGACTGGTAAACAATAGATGACATACTAACATCAGGACTGGTGAATCATTGCTGACATACTAACATGAATGGTAAACAATAGCTGACATACTAACATCTGGACTCATGAACCATAGCTGACCAAGACCCTGTCCCACCTCTCTGTTGCTACCATCACTAACAGATTTAGCATGTCTAACATGGCAGGGATAGCCATACTCCTCATGGTGATGGACCCTGCTAAACAACTATTCAACACCCTCCCTTTTTAGTTCCACTCCAGGGACTGACAAAAAAATAATTAGCTATCGAAATCAACTCCCAATTTACCAGCTTGATGTGCCTCAACATCTTCACAACACTGACTGCAAAAGAACACCAGCTCAAGGTTCCTGGGAGACAAAAGAAGAGGCACCTAGATATTGTGGAAGGTTGCCAAGTGGTCACTGTGGTGAACAGCATCTCCCATTTGCACTTCATAATCCACCTCAGTAACAACAAACTGTCTACTTCTGATTAAGGAAAATCATATCTTGAAAACTATGCTACAACACTGTGGCATTATGTACACAAGATTATCCATTTCACTTTATTCATTTGCTTGTCCCATGCAGAACTTTGCCTCCCAAACAGCACTCCTGTAGGCCTCTCGGTTGTCAGCAAGATAGCCTGCCTCTGTTGCATCCATTTGCAGATCGTCAATGAAATCTTGCAGGCATCTTCGTTTTGGTCTTCCTCTCTTTCTTTTTCCCAATATGTATCTTTCCAATACGGTCTTTTCTAAATTATCATGATGTTTAATGTGTCCAAAATATTTAAGTTTTCTGTCTTTAATCCTCTTTACTGGCCAGCCTTCTTGAATACTAAGCTCTTGTAGTATATTTTCAGTGCAAAGTTATCTGTGGAGAACATACCTCCAGCAGCTTTAGGGTACAAACAGGAGTGAAACAGGGATGTGTACTATCACCAACATTATTTATCTTGGCAGTAGACTGGTTAATGAAGGAGGCAACATCAGACAAACGCAGAGGATTACAATGGACCCTTAACACAGTGCTGGAGGACCTTGACTTTGCGGACGACATTTGTCTATTATCAAGCAGTCACAAAGATATGCAAGATAAAATAAACAAGTTAACCCAGAATGCAAACAACATAGGACTAAAGATCAACGTAGGAAAGACAAAGTTAATGAAGCAAAATGTGAACAACAGAAATGTACTCAGAGTAGATAACAAGTTAGTGGAGGAGGTCAACGAATTTGTATACCTTGGCAGCAGAGTAGTAGAAAATGGAGACAGCACAGAGGACATCAACAGCAGACTTACTAGAGCAAACCAGGCTTTTGCAATGCTACAGAATATATGGAAATCAAATAAACTAAGCATAAATATGAAAATCAGGATATTTAAGAGTAATGTTCTAAGTGTACTACTCTATGGAAGTGAATGCTGGAAAATCACCAAAACCATAGAAAACAAGTTGAATTCTTTCCAGACTAAATGTTTACGCAGAATTAAAAAAATATTTTGGCCAAACACCATAAGAAATAACATCTTATTGGCAGAAATGCAGATGAAACCACTGACAACAATTATTGAGGAAAGACGCTGGCGATGGTTGGGACATGTGCTCCGAATGACTGACAACTCACTACCAAAAATAGCACTAAGATGGACACCACAGGGGAGCAGAAGTAAGGGTAGACCAAAAGAGACATGGAGAAGAACAACAGAAAGGATGTTGAGCAATAGAGGGCTCACTTGGGCAAGAGCAGAAAAAAAGGCGAAAGACAGGCATTTGTGGAAAACCCTTGCGGAAGCCCCATGTGCCCTGGGCACTTAAGGTTCAGAGAGAGAGAGAGAGATATTTGGAGAACTCTTCTGTAGCACTTACATTCAAAGGCATTTAAGTGTTTCTCACCCGTTTTGTTAATTGTCCAGGTCTCACAGGCATATGTTGCGATTGGAAAGATGATCTTATTTTTGTGGTTCTGTCTGCTCCTCTCCACAGAAGATTATCCACACAACATATATCCGAAGCTAGAACATGGGATGCAGGAGGATAAAGCAGATTACTCTGGTGATTTTCTGTGTGTAGAATGTAAACTGTAGATGTACTGCTATTCATTTCTGTGTATATTTCCACTATTGTCCACTGGAATAATGTTCCTTCTTACATTACTACTCTATGTTGTTTTGCATCTGTTTTGTTACTCACTTCATAGACTTACTTGCTGCCAGGTTCATTCTCTCTCAGTGGAAATAGTAATACAGAAGCAGCAACTTTACAGTTGAAATGACTTTAATGATGCATGAGGTGACGATGAGCGAAATGACGAGAACAACAAAGGTATCATCAAAATCCATGGACACAAGACTGGACAACTCCACGATATATGTTCCCGGCAGACTAATGTCACCATCAGAACAACCTAATACACTCTGTTCTACATCTGTTTCACTAAACAACATTTCTGACAGCCTAATCTACGTCTATCTCAGACGATATACAAAACACACCTGTCCCTCAGTCATATGATTTTTCTCTCACTTGACCTTTTTCCTATCATTCCCCATCCGTGACCCTCGTGCAACCTGAGACAAGGAGATGGACTCTACTCACAAACAGCTGATTACTTTAGAAGATAACTCATTTTATACAAATGTTCCAATTCTCAGATGAGTTATCTATCTTACATCCAAACATTCAATATACTGCTGTAAGGAGAGCAAGCAGAAGATATACGTTAAGTAATCTTTCTGTTCAAATGATGCTCACTTCAGTGGTTCCCAAAATTGTTACGGTCAAGGATGCACAAAGTTAATAATAATTTACTACGGACCTCCCTATACAGTCTCTCTAAACTCCCCTTGACACTATGTACACATTTAAAATCACATGTTTTTAGTTTTACATAAAGTCTAGTCTTGTTATGTGGACCACTACCTGACCCTTTGTATCCCAAAGTTTGGGAACCACTGATACAGTTTGTGTGGAAATAAATGGACCATACTGCACAGTATATAATCTAAATGCATTCAGACCTATGTTAAGAACAAAACACAACAGTCTACTGTACCTGAGAGAGAGAGTTCATGCACTGCCTGATTTAGGCTCATGATGATCTGTGTGTCTGCAACAGACCCTGAGTGCTTGTGACAGACACTGAACACCAGAAGTAGATGTTATGTTGTTCATGACCGTTGCCAGTTTCAGCCAGGCTCAGTTGCAAATGTAAGGTCTGAAAGTGGAGAGTACTGAAAATTGATGTACTACATCAGATTTATTGTTGATGTATCATATCAACAATTTGTTTGAAAACTTCAAATATATATCCATACTTACTTACATCCTTCCAATGCCGCTAAATGGTCACATAGGGCCCACATAGTAAAGAGAATTAAATAGAGAAAACTTAAATATTTTGGATGCGTTAAAAGTCATGATAATTTAGACAGGACCATCTTGGAAGGGTACATAATAGGAAAAAGTGGTGTTTTTGTTTCATCTGCTTTCAACATCTCAGCAGTCACTTTTATGATCATGCGTGGTAAGGTACAGTGGTCCTATTCTTTACAGATCCCAGGACCACACGGGAGGATGTTCGTATATCTTATCTTATCTTATATCCTTCCCGTGCCGTTAAACGTCACATAGGGCTCGCAAAGTAGTTCGCCAATTTTTCCTGTCTTCGGCGAGTCTTTCAACCTCATCAAAGGATTTTATACCTGTTAATTTGGCCTCTCTTAATAATGTCCTCTTCAGAGTTTCACGCGGTCTGCCTCTTTTTCTTTGGCCTGTTGTGTTCCATTTGATAGCTTGTTTTGGGATTCTCTGATCATTTCTTCTCATCAAGTGACCAACATATGCCCATCTCCTTTTCCTGATCACCCACGAGACTGGTTGTGGTTCAGTCATCTGTCTTATCTCTGCATTGTTCTTGAATTCGTTCCACTTGATGCCGAGTATTTTCCTTAGGCATTTGTTTTCAAAAGAGACTAATTTCTTTTCTATTTCTTTAGTTGTTTTCCAGCTTTCGCATGAATAAATGAGGGTGGATATTACATTTGAATTGAATAGTCTTAACTTAGTATATACTACAAGTTCGTACATACTACAAGTCAAATCACGCTTCTCTATATACGAACATCTCTATACACTTAGAAACCAGCTCTTACTATCAAGGATGTCGTCAAGTTCCGGATCAACGTTACTGGAACTTTCTGTCGAGGACTCTGAAGCAACGCTGTCTACAGAATAGCTTCGATCATCAGAATATTTTGCATCCTCACCTTTGGACGCCATTCTGATCGAAATGTCAAATGTTTCGTACGTAAACGTTTTCGCTGTTTTAATTATTTTTATTTCAATTTGTATACCGAGGCCGGCTCTACCAATAGTGCATCATGTGCATTTGCAAACGACGGGGGACAGCAAATTAGGAGAATTGGGATGAACATGCAAGCAAAATAAAGTAATGTGATTTTTTTTCTTAAAATACATGTTCGTTTATTCGCTAACCCATTGGTCGACCCGACATTATTTTGGGAAGATGATTCAAAATGAACTGATTTCTCCCTTCTCTGTGACCATTAGAAAAAGAAATAGTTCCTACGGTACAGATTTGTAGATATTTTTTAATGAGTAGTTCCAAAAACAAAGCGAAGATGGCTGCAAGACATCGTTGATGATCTGCAAATGGATGCATCAGCAGAATGCCATCTTGCTCATAACCGAGAGGCCTACAGGAATGCTGTTTGGGACGCAAAGTTCCACAAGGGACATGCAAATGAATGAATGAATGCTGCGGAATTCTTTCTTTTAAAAACAAAACAAAACAAACAAACAAACAAAAAAACAAAAGTGGTAAAGCCCCCCCAGCTCTGGATGCCTTCCCCGCCCAACGCTGAGTGCGGTCACAAGCACCAGGACGCGTGAAGCAACAACGGGCTGGACTGTGAGCAAGTGCCGAGACACTAGGAGCCACTCCAGTCACATGATGATGTTTTGTTAACACATCACCTACCTTACCACCCCCAGCGTGATAACCCTCGACCCGTGTGTTATGGGAGGAACCTCGCGCGACCCAAAGCTTTACAAGTCAACCAGGCTCTAGTTGACTCTGCGAGGACCTTGACTCAGGTGAGTCTTAACACGATATGGGTTATATGCCGGTAACCAACCGGGTTTCCCCGAGAAGGCTGAATACTTTGTACACTGACTTGCTTATATATAGCACTATTTGCTTGTGTTTTATGTTATTGGTGGGGTTACAATCAATATAGTCAAATATTTCACTTGTTAAAACGTGTTCAAAATCACCAAATTTATTTCAAAGTTAGTGTTCTATTGCGATAGTTCTTATACAACCGAATTAGCAATAGTCATAAAGATATGCATATTATTACACAAAGTTTGATGCAATACATATCGGCGCTCTTCAACGGGCTTAATAACTCTAACAAAAAAGGTACGATTACTCTTATAATTTTGTGAACTCTATTCAATTGTGTGTTCATGAGAATGTGTCATATTTGTAGTTTACATCCCCGTCTTTGACGCTGAAAACTGGTGTATTAGTCTTTTTTAACACTCCCATTATTTGTACCCAATACGTGACAAGAAAAAAAATACAAGTTGTTATAAAAAATACAAATATAAAATATGGCTGACATAATGAGCTCAGACTTCATTTACACTATTTTTACGACTTCAAAGCACATGGCAAAACTGAACACACTTTATCTTTCGTCTGCTCTCGGTCCTTTATTTTAAATACTGCCATAAACCAGGTAGAAGCTTCACGCCATGATGATGATAATGATGATGATGGCACTAATGATAATAAATTTACAGCCTATGCTATGAATTTTTTCATTAATTCAAAAATTATTGTTGATATTTTTAAAAATTAATGATCGGACTTAACATTTACTTAACACCTCTCTCTCTCTCTTTCTCTCTCTCTCTCTCTCTCTCTCTCTCTCTTCCCTGAACCTTAAGTGCCCAGAGCACAGTGGGCTTCCGCAAGGGTTTTCCACAAACGCCTGTCCTTTGTCTTTTTTCCGCTCTTACTCAACATCCTCTCTGTTGTTCTTCTCCACGTCTCCTTTGGTCTATCCTTACTTCTGTTCCCCTGTGGTGTCCATCTTAGTGCTGTTTTTGGTAATGAGTTGTCAGTCAATCGGAGGACATGTCCCAACCATTGCCAGAGTCTTTCCTCAATAATTGCTGTACACATTATTTAACATAGCAGATTTTAAAACATTAAGTATTACTTTGAGAATTGAGGTGGGGCGGCAAGATATGCTACTGCACGGGTAGTGAAAATTCCTACCGCAAGCCCGGGTTATATCATCTATGAACGAGTAAGTGAGTGACGTACTCACTTTATGATTTCGCAGTATAGTAACCCTATTCCCCTACTTTCTCCCCAGTTACATTTTACTATCACCACAGGAAAACAGTAATGACATAGGAACAAAAGACAAACTTCCACGTGTTATTACTACTGAAAATCAGGTGACATTATTTTGTAACTCTTGGGCAATAAACCAACACATTTCTCACGTGCACACACAGACAACCTCAACCTCGCTAACCACTCTGAGACAATGTGAAGGATTTAGCCCGACAGACCTAGAAAATTGTGACTTTAGATGTAAGGAAGAAAACTTTAGAATACAGCAATATTCTTTGGAGAAACCACAACTTTGCCCCCGCCCCTGACCTTCAAGCTGGTCAACTTTGACACACTTCCAATACAACACAATATGCTCACTGCCCCATTTTAGAACTCAGTTTTTGAAACTGTGTAAACGTTTTAACTTGTACTTGTATGAACTCCCTGTAACTGCGAGCTGTTGTTCTTCGCAGCCGATGCTGGAAAGATGTTGAGGCACAGCATGGTATCAGCGTGTTACGGCGGCTACTTTTTCAGTCCCGGAGTACAGCTAAAAAGCAGGGGGTGTGCAGTGCTTCTTTAGCAGATTCCACCACCATGGGTACTACGGGGATCCCTGCCCCGTTAGCCAGGCTATGCTTGTTACTGGGGGAACCACGGAGAGGTGGGACAAGGTCAGCTATGGGTGGCTAACCCTGACATATCAGTTATGGGTCGCTGATTACCTTATTAGGTGTCTTCACCCTCTGTAAATGTTTTACATTCACCACACTTCTCTCTCTCTCTCTCTCAGCCTTAAGTGCCAAAGGCACATGGCGCTTTCCACAAACGCCTGTCCTCTGTTCTTGCCCAGGTGAGAAAATACCATCTCCATTGTTCTTCTCCGTGTCTACCCTTTGGTCTACCCTTACTCCTGTTCTCCTGTGGTGTCCGCTATTTTTTTTTTTTGTTTTTTGGTTGTGAGTCGTCAGTCATCCGGAGCACGTGCCCAAACTTCATATGGTCACTATTATTTATTATTGTGCCACTTGGTCAGTCGTGTTAAATATTTTTCCTCTTAGACCTCCCACCTTTTTTTTAACCATGATTTTTCGGTGCCCTAACCCTAATCCCTAACCCTAATCCCTAACCTTAATCCCTAACCCTAACCCCTGAACCTAAACCCTAACACTAACCCTAACTCTCCTTAACCCTAACCATTTCTGCTGCTTCCAATGTTTTTTTTGTCCATGATTCATTTCCATATAACAAGATAGATTCAATACAGCATTTTAGGACTAAGGATGTGTTGTGTTTCTCATTTTCTAAAATGCATTTTTTGCTTGGCCTATTCTGTTTCTAATTTCTGTTCTGCATTTCCCAACTGAAATCATTACTGCTCCAAAGTATTTGAATGTCTACACCTGCTTTAGAATAGTTCCGTTTAATTTTATACTGTATGTTGGTGGATTCTGTCACTTAGTTGTAGGCAAGATACCATGCATCCATTTGCAGATTATCAACCTAAACCCATCGTATTGGACCGAATGAAAAAGAGAATGACACCCACCCCCCCCCCCCCGACACATAAATAAGAAGGCATTGGATCATGAGTTCCCCCCCTCCCCCGTACCCACTCCATTTTTACGCACAGAAAGAAGAAAAGGCAATGGATTTTTAAAATAATCCCCCCCCCCCCCTACACAGAATAAAAGAAGGCAATGAATTATGAGAATGACGCCCTAGCTCCCATACACACAGAAAGAAGCAGATGGATTATGAAATTGACGCCACCTTCCCTCATCCCCTGTTTACAGAAAGAAGAAAAGGCATTGGATTATGAGAACGACCCCCCCCCCCCCCACCCCATACACCCAGAAAGAAGAATAAAGTAGTCGATACTCGAGAAATTACGTGTCCTATAAATGGCGAACAAGGGAGAATAATACACGCAGCAATGTCCAGTAGAGCTTTGAAACGCCTACAAAATGATTGTAGACTTAGCGAGCTACCTGTAGTTGTAGACGATGGACATGACGACGACAGTCAACATGATAAAGCCAGTGATCGTCCATTAGACACTTCTTACAACAGACAACTACAAGCCAGAGAAAATCTTTTTGAGTTGGTAAATTATACGACAAATTATTTTTTCTCCAGGAAGCAAATACTCTTAAATCTTCTTCTTTTTTGTTGAGCATTCATGAATTATGAAAGAAATTTGCTAGGTAGAATTTCATAAACTGTAACAAATGAAATGTATGTTTTCACTTTCTCATTTTTACGTGTTACGATGTCAAAGGCGAACATTATATACAATTTCTTCATCGACATTTTGAAAGATTTTAAAAAATATATAAGTGCAACTTTCATATCTAATTTTATTGCAGACCCATTGAACGATTCTCCACTGCTGTACAGTTTTGACATCAAATTTCATGGCAGCATCAATTGAACATTGCTGTATCAAGATGGCCCAGTTTCTAGAAATACAATTCATAAACCTTCGTTGCTTCACACCCCCCCCCCCCTTTGTGATCTCTCACATGATCTTACCATATAATAACAAAATATGTGAGATCAGACATATAGTTTGTGTGATGTTTCCAATCTGTCTATCCAGTGCCATGCAGACAATTCTGTATTCCAGGTTTTAATAATGAGCTGGACCTGTTCTTTCTTCATGCTACTTTGTCAGTTCATCTGTCATCTTCTCTCTTTGTCTGTCTTGGTCTCTTTTGCCATCTATCATATCTTTTGATATTCCAATCCACCTGCTCTCATGACGTGTCCTATGAATTTGAATTGTCTCTTCCTGAGTTTTGCTATTGCTTGTCTACTTCTTTGTTATTGCTTCTGCCTCTTTCAGGACCTCTTCATTTGATCTCTTCACTGTCCATGGTATCTTTAGCATTCTTTTAAGGAACCACATTTCCATGGCCCCCAGGTGGTGCTGTACTTCCCTGGTTTCTGTCCATGTTTCACATCCATAAAACAGGATTGGCTCACTGGAATGTTCATTTCGTAACTTTCAATGTTAGTGATTGATCATTCATTCATTCATTCCTTTGCATGTCCCTTGCGGAACTTTGCCTCCCAAACAGCACTCCTGTAGGCCTCTCGGTTGTGAGCAAGATGGCCTGCTGCTGCTGCATCCATTTCCAGATCATCAACGATGTCTTGCAGCCATCTTCGTTTCGGTCTTCCTCTTTTTCTTTTTCCCATTATGTATCCTTCCAATACGGTCTTCTCTAAATTATCATGACGTTTAATGTGGCCAAAATATTTAAGTTTTCTCTCTTTAATCCTCTTTACTAGCCAGCCTTCTTCAATATTAAGCTCTTGTAGTATAGATATATTTGTTCTTTTTTGTGTCCACGATATTTGGAGAACTCTTCTATAGCATTTACATTCAAAGGCATTTATGTGCTTCTCAGCTGTTTTGTTAAGTGTCCAGGTCTCACAGGCATATGTTGCGATGGGAAAGATGCATGCCCTTAAAAATCTTATTTTTGTGGTTCTGTCTGTTCCTCTCCACAGATTCTTTATTTGTTTTACTTTCTGAAGAGCAATAGATGTCCTCCTTTTAATTTCCCGCATTGTATCTCCATTATTAGTTAGTAGTGATCCAAGATATTCAAAACTCTCCACTTCTTCCAGTTTTTCCTCACTGATACATATTTCAGTTGCCTTGTTTGTTTTGTCAGTTGTCATCACTTTAGTTTTCTTTGCATTAAGATAGAGGTTCTGCTCTTCGCTGTTCTTGTGGACTGACATAATTAGTTTTTCCATTCCTTCTTGTGTTGTGGACAGCAATACTGTGTCATCAGCATATCTAATCTCTGGTATTTCATAACCTCCAACTGTTATGGCATCGTAATATTCTTTGTCTACATCTTCTCTAACATTCCTCATTATATTTTCAGTATACAAGTTAAATAAGTAGGGTGACAATATGCACCCCTGACGGACCCCTTGTTTTATGTCAAACCAAGTTGTTGTTTCACCATTTATTCTTACTGCTGCTTGTTGGTCTAGATACAGCAGTGATGTTAATTGTATCAAATGTGTTGGACATCCCATTTTTTCCATTATTTCCCAAAGTTTCTGGTGCTGTACACAGTCAAATGCCATCGAGTAGTCTATAAAGGATAAATATAGATTCACATTAAACTCCCTGCATTTCTCTATTATTAATCTTAGATTGAATATATGATCTCTTGATCCTCTTCCTTGCCTGAAGCCAGCTTGGACCATATTGACTTCTTCTTCTATTTTCTTTCGAAGTCTACCCATTATGATTTTTAACAGAATTTTACTGGCATGACTAATCAGGGCAACAGTTCTGTAGTTGGTGCATAATTTCAGGTTACCCTTTTTTGGCAGTGGTATGAATACAGTTCTTTTCCATTCTTTTGGCCAAATACCTGAGTGCCATATCTTTTTACATAGTGCATGATAGATTGTTGCACACTCCTTTCCTCCTGCTTTAATAAATTCAGCGGTTATCTCATCACATCCTGGTGATTTACCATTTTTCAGACTCTTTATTGCCCATAAAACTTCTTCCATTGTCGGCTCGGGTTCTTTCTCCTCCAATAATAATTCACACTGTTGATTTCTGCTTCCACAGTCGGTTGTTTCATACATTCTTTTGCAATAATCCTTCCATCTTTCCAGAATTTCCTCTGTCTCTGTCAGGGTATTCCCCATCTCATCACAAATTACATTTAGCTTAGGTGTGACATTTCTCGTCAATGTCTTCATTTCTTTAAACATTTCACTATCTCTTCCACACCTCTGATGTTCTTCTATTCTTTCACAACAATCTTGTATGTATTGTTTTTTGTCTTTTCTTATGTTTCTTCGTACTTCTTTTGTTAAAGTTTTATATTTATCTTTGTTGTTGTTTGTCACTCTCCATTGCGTCTTCATTTCTCTACATTGTTTTATCAGTTCTAGTGTACCTGCTGTGATCCATCTATTCTTTTGTGTTTTCTTTACTGGAACCATGTCTTTAGCTGTTGTTACTAAGATATCTTTGGCCTGCGTAGCCAATTCATCTGGTGTCATCTCTTCCTGTACAGCCATCAGGATTTCGAAACGGTTCTTCACTTCTATACCGTATTGTTCTGGTATATTTGTAAGGTCAAAGCGGAGTGGTCTTGATCCCATAACTAACTTTTTTATCTTTATCTTCATGTCTGCTATTAATAACTCATGGTCCGTGTCACAATAAGCACTTGGTAAAGTTTTTGCTGATGTTATGCTTGACCTCCACCTTCTCTGCACTAAAATGTAATCTATTTGATTCCTGGTTTTCCCATCAGGTGATGTCCATGTGTAAAGTCTTCTTGGATGTTGTTTAAAAAGTGTGTTAGCGATCATTAGCTCATTTTCCATACAAAACGCCATTAGATTGTCACCTGCCTCATTTCTGTGTCCTATGCTAAATTTCCCTACAACTTGTCCTTCATCTTCTGCTCTTTCTGTACCAATTTTTGCATTAAAATCACCCATTATAAATACAATATCATTTTTCCGTACCTGGTCCATTGTCGTCTGCAGTGTGTTATAAAAATGTTCTACTTCATCTTCTTCTGCTGCTGATGTAGGTGCATATACCTGGATGACTGTTACATTTCTAGGAATGCCCTTAAGTCTGATTGTTAGGATTCTATCACTTACTGGATTGTAGCCTAGTAATGCTTTTGATGTTGATTTGTCCAAATAAAAAGCCACTCCATTCTTTCCTCCTACTTCTCCGCCAGAATATATAAATATATTATCATTCTCGCTCTTAAAGTGTCCTGATCCTTTCCATCGATGTTCGCAGATTCCCAAAATGTGTATCCGCGTTCTTTTCATCTCGTCACTTATTACTTGATATTTTCCCTCATACATACTTCTTACATTCCATGTTCCTACTCTTATTTTTCTTTTTAGTTTGATACAGGGGTTTTCCTTGGTAACACCGTCAGGATTTTGTCCGTCATCACAATTACTAGTACCGACCTCTGCCTCACACTCTTCCCCAGTGTTAAAATTAGATCTATCTGGCCTGGGGGACTCACCACCAGATCTTTTTCCTATTTGACTTTCCATGATTGCTACTTGGGTTTCTTGGTATGTTTCCAGAAGGTAGTTTACCATTGCTTTCCTTCCGGGCAGTGACTGTACTAGTCAGTGATCGTAGCCATTGTCCCTACATTGAGATCATCTGCCTACCATCATAGAATGGTGACCATAACCAACATTATCTGTCAGCTGCTCTCCCATTCCATCCACCACCTGCTCCCATGGCTTCACGTCACCCTGATCGGGGGGCTATACGGGTACTCCACCTTGCCCAAGGGTGTCCCGTAGACTAACGGAGGTAAGGAGGCGTCTTACTTCTCCTTTGATAGGGGATACCCGAAACATTAGTGTAGCCAGTGCTATTCTGTTATTTATTTCCATTTTAAATCTTCTGTCTCAAGTTATTAATGTCTCTAGTTCTTGAACCCTTCTACCTGCTTCAATGTTGTGTCATTGACTGTTATTTTACAACTCGGAATCACTTTCTTCTTAGAGATGACTATTAATCAATCAGGTGCCGTGCTGTATGGTAGGCGATCATTTCACTTCACAATTCCCTGTCTTTAGACTTGATTATGAGATTCGCCGGTGACTCTCTTCCTAGCCACACTGACAGCCCATCCAATAACTTCTCTCTCTTTGTCTCTTCTTCCCTCAATTTTTCCAGTTGCCACAGTGTGTTCCAATTTTCCTCTTCTCAGAAAATGTTCTACAAATTTCACTTGTCTGCCTCTGATCTTTGCTGTTATTTGCCTTTTAATTACAGCCTGTCTTAAGACTTCTTTGTTGGTTTTCTTAGCTGTCCATGGTACCTTCAACGTCCTTCTTATGAACCACATTTCCATGGCCTCCATTTCTTGCTGTACTATCTTATTCATGGACCATGCTTCACATCCATAAAACAAAATTGGCTCAATGTTAAATTTAAGTACTTGGAATCTCGATTCCATTGATATGGATCTGTTGCACAAGATGTTTCTCATTTTGTGAGCACGTCTGCTTTTTATTTCGTTGCGACATTGAGATGACTATGACTTCTGATTTCTTCTCACATTCAGGCCGAGTCCCCTTTGTTCACTTTCCATAACTGCCCTATCTGTCAGCTCCTGCAGTTTTTTTTTTAATTCTTTATTATTAAGATGGTGTCATCTGTATATCTCATATTGTTCAGTTTATATCATCCTACTGAAATTCCCTGTAGTCCTTCTGTGTAACACATTATATTTTAGCTGTATAAAAAAGAATAGGTCAGGAGATAGATTGTTTTTAGAGATAGCTGTTTCCAATATAACAAATGGGATCTCACATGTGCTGTCTGCCTAATATTTGAGATGCAACAAAATATCTTCCAAATAATAAAGTATATGAATATGGCACACATTGTGTGCTATCTCCCATATAACATATGAGATGAAGCACATGCCTCCCATATAATATAATCTAATAAATATAATATAATATATGAGATGAAGCACATGTCTCCCATATAATATATGAGATGAAGCATATGTCTCCCATATAACTTAATATGTGAAGTCATGCACATGTCTAACATATAACATATATGAGCTGAAGCACATGTCTCCCATGTAACATGATATATGAGATGAAGCATATGTCTCCCATTCATTCATTCTTTCATTTGCATGTCCCTTGCAGAACTTTGCCTCCCTAACAGCACTCTTGTAGGCCTCTCGGTTGCGAGCAAGATAGCCGGCTGCTGATGCTTCCATTTCCAAATCATCAACAATGTCTTGCAGCCATCTTCACCTTGGTCTTCCTCTCTTTCTTTTTCCCATTATGTATCCTTCCAAGATAGTTTTCTCTAGATTATCATGATGTTTAATGTGTCCAAAATATTTAAGTTTTCTCTGTTTAATCCTCTTTACTAGCCAGCCTTCTTCAATATTAAGTTATTGTAGTATGGATATATTTGTTCTTTTTTGTGTCAATGATATTTAAAGAACTCTTCTGTAACTTTTACATTCAAAGGCATTTATGTGTTTCTAAGCTATTTTGTTAAGTGTCCAGGTCTCACAACCATATTTTGCAATGGGAAAGATGCATGCCCTTAAAAATCTTACTTTTGTGGTTCTGTCTGTTCCTTTCCACAGATTCTTTAGTTGTTTTACTTTCTGAAGAGCGATAGATGTCCTCCTTTTAATTTCCCTCTTTGTATCTCCATTATTAGTTAGTAGTGAATCCAAGATATTCAAAACTCTCCATTTCTTCCAGTTTTTCTTCATTGATACATATATCAGCTGCCTTGTTTGTTTTGTCAGTTGTCATCAATTTAGTTTTCTTTGCATTAAGATAGAGGTTTTGCTCTTCGCTGTTCTTACGGACTGACATAAGTAGTTTTTCCATTCCTTTTTGTGTTGTGGACAGTAATACTGTGTCATCAGCATATCTAATCTCTGGTATTTCATAACCTCCAGTTGTTATGGCAATGTAATATTCGTTGTATATATATTCTCTAACATTCTTCATTGTATTTTCAGTATACAAGTTAAATAAGTAAGGTGACAATATGCACCCCTGTCGGACCCCTTGTTTTATGTCAAACCAAGTTGTTGTTTCACCATTTATTCTTACTGCTGCTTGTTGGTCTAGATACAGCAGTGATGTTAATTGTATCAAATGTGTTGGACATCCCATTTTTTCCATTATTTCCCAAAGTTTCTGGTGCTGTACACAGTCAAATGCCATCGAGTGGTCTATAAAGGATAAATATAGATTCACATTAAACTCTCTGCATTTCTCTATTATTAATCTTATATTGAATATATGATCTCTTGATCCTCTTCCTTGCCTGAAACCAGCTTGGACCATATTGACTTCTTCTTCTGTTTTCTTACGAAGTCTACCCATTATGATTTTTAACAGAATTTTACTGGCATGACTAATCAGGGCAACAGTTCTGTAGTTTGTGCATAATTTCAGGTTACCCTTTTTGGCAGTGGTATGACATATGTTTCCCATATAACATAATATATAACACGAAGCACATGTCTCCTATATAACATATGACATGAAGCACATGTCTCCTATATAACATATGACATGAAGCACATGTCTCCTATATAACATATGACATGAAGTACATATTTCCTATATAACATATAACATGAAGCACATGTCTCCTATATAACATATGACATGAAGCACATGTCTCCTATATAACATATAACATGAAGCACATGTCTCCTATATAACATATGACATGAAGCACATGTCTCCTATATAACATATGACATGAAGCACATGTCTCCTATATAACATATGACATGAAGCACATGTCTCCTATATAACATATGACATGAAGCACATGTCTCCTATATAACATATGACATGAAGCACATGTCTCCTATATAACATATGACATGAAGCACATGTCTCCCATATAACATATAACATGAAGCATATGTCTCCCATATAATAAAATGTTTAAAATCTGACTAGTGATTATACATCTTTGTTTTCTTCTGTGTTTTTAGTTAAATGGAAGTGATGTACAAGATGAAGAGGCAGAGAAGGAAGAGAAGCCCAGTAATGATGACTCTCTCATATTCTCAGTCAAAGAAAATCTGCTGATAACCAAGAAGAAAAAGAAGAAGAAGAAGAATATAAAGTTGAAGGAGCAAGATAATGTCCACATTCAGGTAAGACTCTTGTGAGTCTCTCACTCGTGATAAAACTATTTCATCATGTGTATGTTTACTGGTGATCAAAGTAAATGTCACCTCTCTGTTTGTGTCAGTCATTTTGTGCCTGTTCAGAATAACACTGATTTTGAGACCAGAACATAAAAAAGTGAAAAAAAAAAAAACCATTATTTACAGTGTTTTACATTTTTTCTCATGCTGCTATACTACATTGTAAATCTTAAATTCTTGATTCTGAATAAAAATTATAAACCAATAACATTCCACAACAAATTGAATTTTGGTCACTCATCACGAAGAGAAGGATTCATTCATTTGGATGAAAGGAGTAGCAGGAGAGTAACTTGTGATAGCTTGATAAAATATGCTCAGTTTTGTTGTTGTTGTTGTTGTTCATGCCCTGAAGTACTTCCTGTGAGAAATGAAGATGTGCAATCTGCAGCACATCCTCTTAGATGTAAGTAGGCTCACTGGTGAGCTTTGAAAGGATAACCATGACTAGGAGAGGAATGCTACAATAATGAAGAGTATTTTGGCATCATTGAGATGTATCATGAAATTTTGAAAGAAATAAATCACAACAGTCCACATTGCAGGTTTTCTTAAAAAAAATAAATAAATAAAAGATCCTCAACCAGAGAACTAGAAAGTGTTTCATTATGCCATTGCTGGTTTTAAATGTACCAAAAGTATTTTTTTTTAATTAAAAAAATGTATTTTTAAAACATTTTTTTTAAACATAGAAAACCAGACAACAGTTAAAATTAATGACCAAAACCTAACACAAACATATCTTCACATACTTTGGCAGCATGATAACACTGATAGAGGAACAAATAAAGACACAAAGAGTAGAATAAATAAAATGAGAACACTTTTCATTAATCTTAGAAACATCTGGAAGCCCTTTTAGTACGGTACTAGAACCAAAATAAAGCTGTACCAGAGTTGTGTGTTATCCATACCAATCACCAACAAAGGAAAAAGATGGATGGATTGTTGTGTTTGGACTGAACAAAGGTTCTATGAGCAGTTGAGAGTGTCTGTTGTTGGAATTGTGACTGTGCTGGACCATTGTTTGAAAAATCTTAAATGTTTGCAAAAAGATAAAAGAATCAAGCTTCAGTAAGAGCTGCAAGTTGTTCTGGAAAATTCTAACTTCATAATGATCTACACACAGCAGAGAAAACCCCTGAAAGTAAATTTGAATACATGCACTGTCATTACATTCTGAAGGTGAGCCACTGATATCTTTCTCCTCCTTCACAAAAGCAGTTGTTGAGTGATGCAGACTTGAGTAACAGACACTGACTGGAATCTATTATTCAGGAAGACTGAAATAATTACAATGAAATTTTTTATAGGTATCCATGATACCTGAGTATTCTCCACAGAGTGTTTCTGTCATGCCTTTTCTTCTTCTTCTTCTTCGTACGCATTGTCTGTCTATATCTGCAATCCTGTCTCTCGGATAAATTTATCTGTGTTTTGTAATTAGTGCCTTTTCAAAGCCTATGAAGAGTCTATACAGTGGGCTGTTCCACTCATTGGATTGTTCTAATATCTGCCTTAGGGTGAAGATCTGATATATGCAGGATTTGTTTTTCCAGAGGCATGCTTGTTCTTTTCTTGTTCTACTTTCCACTGCTGTCATGATTCTGTTTAGGATGATTCAGCTGAAAATTTTACTGGTCTTTTCTTGGGCAGTTTGATTGTTAACCAAATCTTTCATTCCTTTTGGGTTTTTCAGTTGTCCAAAGTGTATTATAGTATTTTGCATACTACTTCAGTGTTTCATTGTCTTCTGCTTTCGGCATTTTGGCTCTTTTTTCTCTCAGCTTTCAGTGTCTTTATTGCTGTCTCGACATCTTCTGTTGTTACAGATCTTGTGTTTACCTTAAGTTCTTTAGCTTGTGGTATATCTTCTATAACTTGAGATTGGGGTGTATGTAGTAGATTGCTGAAATATTCTTTCCATCTTTCAACTTTCCCTTTTTATTCATTTATTTGTTTTCCATCTTGTGGTTTTTGTGGCTCATCATGTCTTATGTAAAGATTGCCTCCAATCCATCTAGTGATTTTGTAGAGTATATTTGTGTGTGTGTATATATATATAATTAACCACTAACTTAAATTTATATATCCTTCTCCTCGGTTTCCTCTCTTTACCCATGGCCCAAGTGACACACATGTAATTTACTGAGCAAAAATATACATAAATAATTCATTGGAGATAAATAGTATGTTGCTAATGTTCTGTTACTGTTATAAACCTCCTATGTTTGTGAATTCAGTGAAACGCACTTGATTAATCTGCTAGATTATTTAGTTATCTTGATAGTTATTTGCAGAGTTATGAGCCTAACAGTGAATTTCTTTCATGCTTGCAAGAAAAAAAAAATAATGATGGTCTGATTGACAGGAACAGGAGCCTGTGGATGAGATTGAAGCAAGTATACAAGAAGTGAATCGTATTCTTGGAGAACCAGAGAGTGCTGCAATGCAAAGAATCAGAACTGCTAACTTTTCTGTTATTGTCAAGTCTCTTCTACACATTGATTTTAGGTTAGTCTCATTTTTTCACTTTTTGAAAGTTCCTTATCTCATTATCTCACCACTTTCTAAGTGGAAGCAAACTCATAGTCTCATTTCTCCCTACTTTATCTCTCTCTCTCTCTCTCTCTCTCTCTCAACTACAGAACGCAACAAAAACAACACTTCGGCTCTGTACAGAAACATCACAGATAGAAAACATTAGTGAGCACAAAACACTAGGTCTTATTATTGACCAACATCTGACCTGGAACTCTCATGTGCAATGTCTAACAAAACTCATCGCACAAAAAGTATACCAATTAGCTAAAATTAAGCACTTCATAGATCAAGACACTAGGAAGATATACTACATAGCTCATATACAAACACATTTAGACTATTGCTCAACAGTTTGGGATGGTTGCTCAGTGTCAAATACAAAGAGGCTTTGCTCTCTCCAAAAGCGAGCAGTAAAGCTCATTAGTGACAAAGATCAAGCACAAACAACTAATCACAAACGTATCAAAATACTACCCCTTAAGAACAGGTTCCTCTTCAACAAAGCCAAGTTAGTACATCAGATTCTTTCACGGCATGCCCCGCCTTATCTATGGAACCTGTTTAAATTTAGCCCAAAGTGCAGCCAACGCTTGAACAACATATGTCTTCCAAAACCTAGACTTGATCTTTACAAGAAAAGCTTTAGTTATTCTGCTGCTCATCTTTGGAATACCCTCCCATCCTATATAAAAAATATAAATTATACTCCTTCCTACAACTACAAGCTTTCCCAATATCTATTTGATGTCGACTACATGCCTCCATGAATTATAAAACTTAAAAGTTATCTTAAGCTGCTCTTACAGACACCAAATACAATTAATTGTTTTCTGAATAGTCCTGAAAATTTTGTTTAGTAGATAGTCATTTATAATGTATGTAGTTACTTCTGTACTGAGTGAATGTTTAAGAGCGAAACGTAAATGTTATATTTTATTTTATGTCTCTCAGCTTCAGTGTTAGTTGTGTTTGTTATATGAACAGCATATTTGTAGAATGTCTGGAATAGAGTGAAAGATGTATGATAAAGGGCAGAATGTCAGACGGGCCTGCGTGCCCAATTCTTAACCCTTTTGAAATAAAGATCAGTCAATCAATCAGTCAATCAATCTCTGAACTTTAAGTGCCCAGTGCACATGGGGCTTCCGCAAGGGTTTTCCACAAATGCCTGTCCTTTGCTTTTTTTCCCTCTCTTGCCCAGGTGAGCACTTTATTGCTCAATGTCCTCTCTGTTCTTCTTCATGTCTCTTTTTGTCTATTTTATAGGTGAAATTAATTTCATTTTTTTCCCTCATTTTCTTTTTTTTTTTTTTAATAATGGCTGGTATTTCAAGGCTAAATCCAGTTGTCTTCAATCAGTTTTAAGGCAACAATTACTATGGGGCTAAATATATTAAAACTCTTCAGTAGCTCAAAGTGAAAGGGGTTATCCACTTCATTATGTCCTGTGTTTTAGCAGCTTTGCTTGTCTTAATTCTTCTGTTTTCGTTGACTGTCTCATCCAGTTGAACACTTTTGTTGTTTAGAGTTGAACACTTTTGTTGTTTAGAGTTGAAGTTTTGAGACGATCATGTTGAGACTCTTCAGAAATGCCTTCATGAAACTTTTTTTTTTTTTTTTACCATTTTCTCACATTTGAGTAGTAATTTTGTGTTCACATACACCTCAGTATCGGTGAATTTCAGTTAAAAAAAAACCATGTGCCCATTTGTTAGTAGACCTCTTTCCTTGTCTAAATGCTTTCAACTAGAGTACTGAAGTCAGCACAGAGTTTTTGTTATAGACACTGCAGCAGCTTAATAAACAAAAGATAAACATGATACGTATGTATATATTATACAGTCGAACCCGCTTAATGTCACATTGTCAGGACCATCAGAATATGGTGACATTAAGCAGAGTTGACATTAAGTGGGGTGCATTACAAGGACTTTAATTGTAGCAGTATAAAGTGTGTCCCACATCTGTTACATTAAACGATTAACAAGCAGTTAAAGCTATTGTTATCGGACCCAAAATGTATTAATCACAAAATACAGTAAATCTTGGTCATTAAATTATGGTATAGGTAACACTAAAATCAAGCAGCATCTGACTTTTCAGCAGAAACAGTAAACAAAAAAAAATGCATGATTTTGTGTTGTGTAATGGTAACTGGTCTATTAACCAAAATGGGCATATTTACGCCCACTACAGCATTAAAAATGTCCTCCGTCACATTGAACATATTGTAAATGAATGAGCGCACTGTCTCGAACATGCTCACAGACTGAGCACAAGAAACAGGTTTGGTGGGCATTTGGTCCATGATGGACCTGCTGACGTCGTCAATACTATTCTCAGCGGTGCTGTTTACGACGAGTGAAAGTCTTATTCAATTTTGTCTCTGTTTTTAACAAGTTTTGATACAGCTGAAACATCAATTTCAAATATATCTACAATATCTTTTCTCATAACTTTCATCAGCTTGCTTCATAATGTCCACTTTAACACTTTAATCCAGTTCGACTGTATATGGTATAAATTTGGGGTTTCTTTATAAGGTTCTGTATACATTTCCCCACAAAAGAAATGACAGCTGGGGCAAATCTGGTTCTAGTAAATGAAAATAGATGGGTGTATGGTTCAGTCTGATAAAAAAGATAGAGAGTGAGAAAAGTGGGCAGAAACAAGAATGACAGAAAGCCTGATGATTATATAGAAATGAAGGACATGCAACAATACAGTATTTTGACAAAAGCTCCTTTTCACAGATCACATACAAAAACAACATAACAGATAAAAGCATGAAAAATGGATAAAAAAAAATATAGACTTAGCTTATTGGTCTTCTACTAGTAGGAAAGTTGGGCACAAAATGCACCCAGATAGTAGAGCACAAAGTGAAAGTCAACTGTTGGCTGAGAAATGTTGTAAAATGGTGATCACAAGGGTAGCATGTGGTAAACAATGTGGCATAATCCCACAAATAACCATAGCTTGCCACCATCTGATACCTATGGTTTAAACAAAACCATCCACAGATGATAGAAGACCGAGAGACTATATGAGGAGGGGTGGATAGAGGAAGGTTCAGAAGAGAGCTAACACTGAGAGGACAAGACTGCTTGCTAAGCTTGCCTAGACAAGAGAGCCAACACTGAGAGGACAAGACTGCTTGCTAAGCTTGCTTAGACAAGAGAGCCAACACTGAGAGGACAAGACTGCTTGCTAAGCTTGCCTAGACAAGAGAGCCAACACTGAGAGGACAAGACTGCTTGCTAAGCTTGCCTAGACAAAGAGCTAACACTGAGAGGATAAGTCTGCTTGCTAAGCTTGCCTAGACAAGAGAGCTAACACTGAGAGGATAAGTCTGCTTGCTAAGCTTGCTTAGACAAGAGAGCTAACACTGAGAGGATAAGTCTGCTTGCTAAGCTTGCCTAGACAAGAGAGCCAACACTGAGAGGATAAGTCTGCTTGCTAAGCTTGCTTAGACAAGAGAGCTAACACTGAGAGGATAAGTCTGCTTGCTAAACTTGCTTAGACAAGAGAGCCAACACTGAGAGGATAAGTCTGCTTGCTAAGCTTGCTTAGACAAGAGAGCTAACACTGAGAGGATAAGTCTGCTTGCTAAACTTGCCTAGACAAGAGAGCTAACACTGAGAGGATAAGTCTGCTTGCTAAACTTGCTTAGACAAGAGAGCTAACACTGAGAGGATAAGTCTGCTTGCTAAACTTGCCTAGACAAGAGAGCTAACACTGAGAGGATAAGTCTGCTTGCTAAACTTGCCTAGACAAGAGAGCTAACACTGAGAGGATAAGTCTGCTTGCTAAGCTTGCTTAGACAAGAGAGCTAACACTGAGAGGATAAGTCTGCTTGCTAAACTTGCCTAGACAAGAGAGCTAACACTGAGAGGATAAGTCTGCTTGCTAAGCTTGCTTAGACAAGAGAGCTAACACTGAGAGGATAAGTCTGCTTGCTAAACTTGCTTAGACAAGAGAGCTAACACTGAGAGGACAAGACTGATTGCTAAACTTGCCTAGACAAGAGAGCTAACACTGAGAGGATAAGACTGCTTGCTAAGCTTGCCTACACAAGAGAGCTAACATTGAGAGGACAAGACTGCTTGCTAAGCTTGCCTAGACAAGAGAGCCAACACTGAGAGGATAAGACTCTTGCTAAGCTTGCCTAGACAAGAGAGCTAACACTGAGAGGACAAGACTGCTTGCTAAGCTTGCCTAGATAAGAGAGCTAACACTGAGAGGACAAGACTGATTGCTAAGCTTGCCTAGACAAGAGAGCTAACAAAGCCTGCTTGGGGCTACAGAAGGAGGATAGAAAGACTAAAAGAACAAATGAAAAGATTTATGAGTGATTACATATTTTTTCATTGTTAGATACAATTACTACATATCTTTTTTTTGCAGAAAATGTTAATATACTGTTTTCATATATTTGTAGACATTTGAATCCAGAGGCTGAGCTGAAGAGAATGTTTGGTTCTGAGGTTATTCGAGGAGAACAGTCCAGGAGGTGAGGGTTTGGTTAAGTTTATCTTGCAAGATATCTGCATAAATCTCAACCATCAGCCAGGTTTGAGCACCTGAGTGGTGATTGATAGGTTGTTCATCTTTCACATCAGTGGTTCAGGTCTGGCCAGAGGCATCCCAGTTACTCATTCATGCTTAGCTCCATCTGGAGCTGGGGAAGGAAAGGTGTGATACTAACCATATCATGATGCTGACTATATCCTGATACTAATCATATCATGATGCTGACTGTATCCTGATACTAACCATATCATGATGCTGACTGTATCATGATACTAACCATATCATGATGCTGACTATATCCTGATACTAATCATATCATGATGCTGACTGTATCCAGATACTAACCATATCATGATGCTGACTGTATCATGATACTAACCATATCATGATGCTGACTATATCCTGATACTAATCATATCATGATGCTGACTGTAACCTGATACTTACCATATCATGATGCTGACTATATCCTGATACTTATCATATCCTGATACTAACTATATCCTGATACTAACCATATTATGATGCTGATTATATCTTGATACTAACCATATCATCTAGTATCACCTGTCGCATGTGATAGTCCCTACCGGACGAGGTGGTTCCACTGGAACCCCCATTAAAGTTGTTAGATTCAAAGAAATGTGGATTGTCATGATTGTTTTTGGGAATGTACATGTTTCCCCTTGCCTTCCACTGGTTTGTTTATAGTTTACTCCAGTAGCCTTTGACTCTGGCCAGAGCCTACCCTGCAAGACAGCAGGGGGTTTGAAATCAGAGTTTTCCTTCTCCTAGATGAGCTACCAACCAAGACTGATGAGTCTTATCCACCTGAAGCGTCATAATGAGAAATATAGAGAGCTTGCCAGGAATGTCAATTGGCGGTTACAACTTTAATAACTTAAGATATGCAGATGACACAGTTCTGATTGCTAAAAGTGAAGGGGAGCTACAGGCTCTTCTGGACGAGGTGGTTCGTGAAAGTAAAAGTAAAGGTCTCAGCCTGAATAAAAAGAAGACTGAAGCGATGGTCATCTCAAAGAAAAGAATACCACCAAAATGTAGCATTACCATTGATGGCACAGAGCTGAAACAAATTGATAGATTTAAGTACTTAGGAATGATTATAACAGGTGATGGGAAGTATCACAATGAAATAAAAAGCAGACATGCTCAGGCCAAGTCAGCATTCCAGAAAGTGAGAAACATCTTGTGCAACAGATCCATATCAATGGAAACAAAATTCCGAGTACATAAATGTTACATCGAGCCAATTTTGTTTTATGGATGTGAAGTATGGTCCATGAATAAAAGAGTACAATGAGAAATGGAGGCCATGGAAATGTGGTTCTTGAAGACCTTCAACATACTTCTTATAAACCACATTTCCATGGCCTCCATTTCTCGTTGTACTCTTTTATTCATGGACAGCTAAGAAAACCAACGAAGAAGTCTTAAGACAGGCTGGAGTTAAAAGGCAAATTACAGCAAAGATCAGAGGCAGACAAGTGAGATTTATAGGACATTTTCTGAGAAGAGGAAAATTGGAACATGTTGTGGCAACTGGAAAAATTGAGGGAAGAAGAGACAGAGGAAGACAGAAGTTAATGGATGGGCTGTCAGTGTGGCTAGGAAGAAAGTCACCGGCGGATCTCATAATCAAGTCTAAAGACAGGGAACTGTGGAGAGAAATGATTGCCTACGCCATGCGGCATGGCACTTGATTGAACCATATCATGATGCTGACTATATCCTGATCATCTCATATCTTATATCCTTCCCGTGCCGTTAAACGTCACATAGGGCTCGCAAAGTAGTTCACCAATATCCTGATACTAACCATATAATGACGTTGACTATATCCTGATACTAACCATATCATGATGATGACTATATCTTGATGCTGACCATATCACCCACTACTGTACTGTCAGATGAAGAAAAATTGAGGCATTAACAGCTCTACTGCATGACAGGACTGTCTTTAATGCAGAAGGCTTTCTTCATCTTAAGAGAGAGAAAAAAAACCTTTCTAAATTAAGACAAAAAACTGCATGCTTTATCTTGAAGCTACAGAACTGCACAATATGCCCATCTAAATGGTCAATATCTTCCCTTGCAGATAGTCACTATGTCATGCACATGGATACTTACATACAATATTTTACTCAGACTAACCCTGAGAAGAACTATGCAAAGTGCACATTTACATTGCCCACAGTTTTTCTGTGAGAATCATTACATCTGATTTTCTAGAAAACTAAAGTCTGCTATTGCAGCTCAGAATCCCACAGTGATCAAAATTGATAGCTATAGTTCTAGATGACCATGAATAGACTTTTCTGTAAGAGAAAGCGGGAACATAGAACGGAGATGTTCATTCAAACCCTTATGTTTATGACAAGAATGTTAGGTAACAAATAAAGTTCCATTATTAACTGTTAATTTCTTGGCAGTCAATTTGAAGGTGTCTCTTGGTCATGCCAGGATGCCTGCTACCACAGATTTTGTACAAATATATTCGTAGAAAAAATTTTGTACAAATATATTCTTAGAAAAAATTTTGTACAAATATATTCTTAGAAAAAGTTTTGTATAAATATATTCTTAGAAAAAAATTTGTACAAATATATTCTTAGAAAAAATTTTGTACAGATACATTCTTAGAAACATTTTTGTACAAGTATATTCTTAGAAAAATTTTTGTACAAGTATATTCTTAGAAAAAATCTTGTACAAATACATTCTTAGAAAAAAATTGTGTACAAGTATATTCTTAGAAAAAATTTTGTACAAATATTCTTAGAAAAAATTTTGTACAAATACATTCTTAGAAAAAATCTTGTACAAATATATTCTTAGAAAAAATTGTGTACAAGTATATTCTTAGAAAAAATTGTGTACAAGTATATTCTTAGAAAAAAGTTTTGTACAAGTATATTCTTAGAAAAACATTTCTACAAGTATGTTCTTAAAAAAAATGTTGTACAAATATATTCTTAGAAAAAATTTTGTACAAATACATTCTTAGAAAAAATCTTGTACAAATATATTCTTAGAAAAAATCTTGTACAAATATATTCTTAGAAAAAAATTGTGTACAAGTATATTCTTAGAAAAAATTGTGTACAAGTATATTCTTAGAAAAAAGTTTTGTACAAGTATATTCTTAGAAAAACATTTCTACAAGTATATTCTTAGAAAAAATTTTGTACAAGTATATTCTTAGAAAAAATTTTGTACAAGTATATTCTTAGAAAAAATTTTATACAAGTATATTCTTAGAAAAAATTTTGTATAAATATATTCTTAGAAAAGAATCTTGTACAATTATATTCTTAGAAAAAATGTTGTGCACAGATGTGCATTGAAACATCAAAATTACACAGTATAATTTAAAGTTCTCATAGAAAAAAAAATACTAAAGTCAAAAGAAATCAGGAAAACAAACTCATGTTGTACTATGTATTTTTCTGCAGGGCTATGTAGAACAGAGAAATAAAATGAAATTGAGAAATACGAGTAGGAAAATAAAAAAAGCAGTTAAAAAGTAAATGTAGCAGTTGAAAAATACAAGTTAAAGGTAATAAGGTCAAATCCCGGTGTCCATGCCATTAGAGGCATACTTGGGATACAGTGTTAGACCCATATTTCCATGACCATCAACACATGAAAGTGTGATGTGGTGCAGTATCATACTTGGCCGTATTTAACTTCCAAGGTTTCCCTGGTACCCAGTTTTAAAGGCTGAGCGGACCCCAAAGGATTTTTGATGTGTAGCAGAAAAAAATCCCATTGAATTAATTTTTTTGTGATGTGCTGTAGAATCTCTCTTAACTCTTTCACTTCAAAACATCTCTGGCAGTTGTTGACAGATCTTGCACAACAATATGAGTCAGTGCTCAGAACAATATTTAGGCAAAGTCTAATTGAAACGTGGCACATTTCAAACTTAACCAGTACTTTTAAGTTACAGAATTGCCTTACTTCCAGTTTCTTTTGATCAAAATTTTTTCTGACGGAGCATGAAAATTAATTAATGAGTGGAAGAGTTAACTGGCAAGAAAAAAACTTCATTGCTTCCTGATATGAGAATATATTTCAAGAACTTACTTGTTTTGTGATGCAATCTGTAGAGCTTGCAGCATGTGAAGTTTGTCGGTCATGTTTTTTTTTATCTACCAGCCATAATTCAATAAATGACAAAAAAAAATTGTGCAGATTTAAAAAATTTAAAAAAACATAATTTTATATTTCACAGAATAAAATTTAAACAGCATAGAAAAAGTACAGTATGTATTATCACATGAAAGTTGTGTATTTATTAGTCCGACGACATAACATAACTTTGAATGTATGCCTGCTTAAAAGATTGTCACTGGAGCTTTAGAAATTCACTGTGTATACAATGAAGTTTCATAACATCATGTGCTGGCATAAATGAACATTGGTTGGCAAATCTTATTGAAATTGTGCAATCCTTTATTAGCTTCCTTCCACGTAACTTTCTTGATCTGCGTGCTTTCATCCTCATATTCATCCTCCTCCTCATCATCTTTCTCCTTTCCCAGTACATGTTCAGTTATTTCATTGTAATCAAGAGAGTGATGCAAATGGAATTGTCTACATCCACTCAAGTCTGCACTTTGTCTTCACGACTAACCGTCTCTGAATGTGTTACTAAAGCCAAGATCTATTATTGTGTTTTTTAATTGAGTATTATGCGAAGCATACTTTCAGGAGTCATATACCCCACACAACTCAGCTGTACATACAACAGTGTTGCCAGAGTGCAAGTCCACTGCATATTTTTTTTATCTCCTAGGCCTAGATTTCTGGTTTAAATTTATATCTTCAAAAGTGCTGTTATTTTGGTAGTACTGGTTAATTTGAAAGAGATTCTATTATATATAAAGTTTTTTGTACAGCATGATTTTTTAAATGTTTTCTGTGTGTAGCTGCACTGCCTCACAGCTTAGAAGGAACATGGTGTGATTTTAGAGTGTTAGTAAAATAATGTCCTTGTCTTATTGCTACTCTTTGCTGCCATTTCTTTTATTACCCAGAAACAATGTTTTTCTCTCCAGAGCATTGTATTGTTTGTATTGACATCCAGTTCTTCTAAGATACTTTTGTTGTTCTTCTCATTCTTCCAAGACATTCTAAGAGCTTTTATATAACATTTCATCTCAAAAGATGTGATTCTGTTTTCTAAACCCCTTGTCAGTACTCATAATTTGCTCTAGTATATGTATCTGAGATGCAGGATCTGAGTACTATTAATTTTATGTGGTTGCTGGTGCTTTGCCCTATGTGCTTTATTTACTTTTAGCTTATTATGAGCAGTCACTGTTGTCAAATGTAAGAGCCCCAAGGTAGTAAAAACTACTATTGCAAATATAGGGATTAGGAAAAAGCTGATTTGAAACCAAGTGTTAGGAGGAGGAAAACTATGTCTTAAGTCCATGAAATTTTCCCTGCAACTTGTAATTAGTCTAGAGAAAGATCTGTCACACAAAGACATAGAGTGAATAAAAAAGTTTAATTGGTACCAGCTTCAAGTGGCATATTCTCATGTGGTCTATAGGACAAATAGACAAAATTGTGATACATGTTTTGAAGAAACTGGATGTTGATAATAAATGTTTAAAATGATGGAGTAATTAGGAGTGCTGTCACACAGCAATAGTCATTACCAAAAATGTGCCATTGAGAATGCAAGCTTTTTACAGAACAAACTATATTGTAGAAAAAAAAAGTCTGATAAATCATACAATGTTAGCACATTTGTGCAAAGGCCAGAAGTGTTGCTCATTATGGGTTGCTTTTATTTATGATGTATAGTATTATTAAACATCTGCAGATTTCTGCTCAACCTATGCTGTCAATTTTAAGTCATGATAAAAGGAAATATTTATTTATTTTATGTACAAAAAGTGCAAAAATTAAAACTGAAAATTGAAAAAAAAAAACAATTGAATGAGAACTTCTGGTAATTTTAATAGTATACTGTTAAAAAAAAAAAAAAAGAAACACGACAAATATGATGTTGCAATTTAAACTGAAGTTTGCTGATCAGACAAGGGCAGATTGCTTGAAATGTGCACTTGGACATCAACTTCACGTGCTGACCTGAATTATACTCAACAGTTGATTTATGAACACACAGAAAAGCGACACTAGTCAAAGCAGCATTTTTGACAATAACTCATGACAGGTTCATGAGAATCCCATGAAACTTACTGAACACAAAACTCACTGACCATGTTATTGAATGCCTATAAAAGATTGATGCTCCTCAAATCAATTCATTTGAAAATTCAGTGTGCAAGTATGGCTCATCTCACAACAGAACAATTCATCATCATTGGTTGTTTACAGACTGAACAATGACAAAGTGTAGTGGCCAGATAATTTAATGTGGTTAGAAGCACCATTAGGTGACTTTGGAGATAATTTCAAGAAACTGGCTCAGTTGCAGACCGGCCGCGCAGTGGAAGACCCATAGTTACAACTCCTGCCAAAGACTGCTTCGTATGGCTGCATCACCTCAGGAATTGATTTGCATCTGCACCCTCGACATTCAAGTTAATGATAGCAGCTCATCGAATTTCAGATCAAATGGTCAGGAACTGGTTGCACAACTCTGGTCTTTGGGCTAGAAGACTGTACAGAGGTCTTGTCCTTACGGACCGGCATCGCCAGAACTGACTGCAGTGGGTGAACCAGCATCGTCAGTGGACCATTGCGAACGACTGGAGAAGGGTTTGGTTTAGTAATGAATCATTCTTTCTGACATGATAGACTTAGAAGAGTTTACTTCAGAGTCCATGAGCACTACACCCAGAACTGCATGGATGAGGCTCCTCTACATGGTGGTGGAAATGTACTGGTGTGGGAGACAATCATCATCATGGGAAGAAGTGACCAGGTGCAAATTTAAGGACGCCTGAATGTCCAATGATCATTCATTCGTTTGCATGTCCCTTGCGGAACTTTGCCTCCCTAACAGCACTCCTGTAGGCCTCTTGGTTGTGAGCAAGATGGCCTGCCACTGATGCATCCATTTGCAGATCATCAAAAATGTCTTGCAGCATCTTCGCCTTGGTCTTCCTCTCCCTCTTTTTCCCATTATGTACCCTTCCAAGACCCTCTTCTTTAAATTCTCATGATGTTTAATGTGTCCAAAATATTTAAGTTTTCTCTCTTTAATCCTCTTTACTAGCCAGCCTTCTTTAATATTAAGTTCTTATAGTATGGATATATTTGTTCTTTTTTGTGTCCATGATATTTGAAGAACTCTTCTGTAGCATTTACATTCAAAGGCATTTATGTGTTTCTCAGCTGTTTTGTTAAGTTTCCAGGTCTCACAGGCATATGTTGCAATGGGAAAGATGCATGCCCTTAAAAATCTTATTTTTGTAGTTCTGTCTGTTCCTCTCCACAGCTTCTTTAGTTGTTTTACTTTCTGAAGAACGATAGATGTCCTCCTTTTAATTTCCCTCAGTGTATCTCCATTATTAGTTATTAGTGATCCAAGATATTCAAAACTCTCCACTCCTTCTAGTTTTTCCTCATTGATACATATATCAGCTGCCTTGTTTGTTTTGTCAGTTGTCATCAATTTAGTTTTCTTCGCATTAAGATAGAGGTTTTGCTCTTTGCTGTTCTTTCGGACTGACATAATTAGTTTTTCCATTCCTTTTTGTGTTGTGGACAGTAATACTGTGTCATATCTAATCTCTGGTATTTCATAACCTCCAATTGTTATGGCATCGTAATATTCTTTGTCTACATCTTCTCTAACACTCCTCATTATATTTTTCAGTATACAAGTTAAATAAGTAAAGTGACAATATGCATCCCTGATGGACACCTTGTTTTATGTCAAACCAAGTTGTTGTTTCACCATTTATTCTTACTGCTGCTTGTTGGTCTAGATACAGCAGTGATGTTAATTGTATGAAATGTGTTGGAAATCCCATTTTTTCCATTATTTCCCAAAGTTTCTGGTGTTGTACACAATCAAATGCCTTTAAATGTCCAATGATATGTCGCTGAAATTCTTTATCCTCACATCCTTCCACTTCTGACTGCACCAGGGTCAATTTTTCAGCAGGATAATGCTCAACCTCATGTGGCACAACTCACCAATCAGTTCCTCACTGAAAACAATGTCCAGACCATTCCATGGCCATCCATGTCATCAGACGTGAACCCACTTATGGGATGAACTCAACAGACAAGTCCGCCAGTGAGACGTGGCACCAACCAATCTCCGACAGTTGTCTCTTGCACTGTGGGAAGAGTGGGTGGCCATCCCACAGCAACAGATCCATTGGGTATTCGGATCCCTGTCAAGGAGATGTCATTTTCTGATACAGGCCAGAGGAGGCCATACACCTTACTGAAACGGAGGCCTCAGTCGCAAAGAATAAAAGACCAAACCAAATTTAATGAATGTCATTTCATAGTTAAAGTCTTAAAGTTTCTTCATGCCAAGATGGAAACATTAATTCTGTAAAATAAAATTGTGATACAAGTTTGAAATTTGGTGTCCATTACGACTACAGTAGTGTTGTTTCTTTTTTTTAACAGTATATAAGATAGTGTTGTGTAGTCTCAGGTTACTGTAACTATATAATGTGTTGTATTATGCTGATGTATTGTAAGTGTTGTTGCTCTCATTGAGTTGTCTGTCTGTTTTTGAACTGAATGTGTTCCTGTTGTGGAATTGTTTGACCATGCATTTGCATTTTGTTGCTTCCACCAAACTGTATGTTTTTGTTCTCAGTAAATAATCAGTCAACATTATGTATTCTGGGGTCACCACTTCATAATTTGTGTGTGTTCTTATTGTTATTTTAAAACTGTCTGTTTTTGTTCTCAGTGAATAATCAGTCAGTGTTATGTATTCTGGGGTCACCACTTCATAATTTGTATGTGTTATTTTAAAACTGTCTGTTTTTGTTCTCATTGAATTATCAGTCAGTGTTATGTATTCTGGAGTCACCACTTCATGATTTGTATGTGTTATTTTAAAACTGTTTTTGTTCTTAGTGAATAATCAGTCAGTGTTATGTTTTCTGGAGTCACCACTTCATGATTTGTATGTGTTATTTTAAAACTATTTTTGTTCTCAGTGAATAATCAGTCAATGTTATGTATTCTGGAGTCACCACTTCATAATTTGTATGTGTTATTTTAAAACTGTCTGTTTTTGTTCTCAGTGAATAATCAGTCAATGTTATGTATTCTGGAGACACCACTTCATGATTTGTATGTGTTATTTTAAAACTATTTTTGTTCTCATTGAATAATCAGTCAGTGTTATGTATTCTGGAGTCACCACTTCATGATTTGTATGTGTTATTTTAAAACTATTTTTGTTCTCAGTGAATAATCAGTCAATGTTATGTATTCTGGAGTCACCACTTCATGATTTGTATGTGTTATTTTAAAACTATTTTTGTTCTCAGTGAATAATCAGTCAGTGTTATGTATTCTGGGGTCACCACTTCATAATTTATATGTTTTATTTTGGGATATAAAAGTATTGCATTGATATTTTAACCTACAAATTACTACTTTAGGAATGATCAGCAACATCATTGATTTGATCCTGCTGATGATCACCAATGCTGTACATATGCTTATATTGCTTATGTGCATATTGCTTATGCAAACCAGCAGATATGATGTATCTATGTCTTATTAGTTCTTTCTTAAACAGTGGTGACCCCAGAAATTAATAATGATTTGCAGTGGGTTCCAAAGCCTCCCCTGCCATTTAGTGTTAAATTAAAAACATGAAACATTTCTAGTAATCTGCATAATCTGTACTTTCTACATGGACCTGTAAAGGTTGCAGATCCCATTTTGGTGAGTGTTGATGTTGATTTTGATATTTTCTGAATTATATTTTTAAAAGTATTTTACTTTCTTGTTTAACCATATTTCTTACCCTGTCCCTCTCACTTTCTCTTGCAGATACAATCCCTTATGTACACAAACAAACAAACCCTCATGCATGCACAGATACAAATAAATGAGTAAATACAAATAAAAAATTTAATGGAAAAAAAAAGATAATGTGAGAAATAAATATGAAATAAATTTACAAATTTACAAGGTTTCCAATGTGTAGAAAATAATATTTAAAATCTGTTAAGCAGAAAATAATATTTAAAATCTGTTAAGAAGAAAATAAAATGTTGGGTTTAATATCTGAAAAAAATAAGATCTGGAATGTAATTTATAGGAAGTAGCATCTAGATTCTGATCAGCATGAAAACAAGATAGCTTTCAAAGATGGTGTTTGCTTATGGTGACCAGAGTAAAAATGAATGAACATAATTTATTTTTAAAGAGTAAAGGGCAGAGAACACATTCTGCCTTTCATCTTTCAACTTCTGCAGTTTATTCAGTGATTGAGAGAGAAAATGTTACATGAGGAGAAATACAAGGCCTGTTCAAAAAGTACCTGACTATTGGTCAGTAAAAATACAATAACTCATCCTGAGGTCCAAAAGCCTAATCCCCATCTAAGTACTCCCCTTGGGACTGCATACACTTCTTCTAGTGGCCCCACCATTTTTGGAGTATTTCATGAAGTCCTCTTTGGGAATAGAGTACAATTTGGCCATGTGTTCCATGTAATGTCTTCTCGTGATTCAAATCGGGTCCCTTTCAGAAACATTTTCAGTTTGGAGAACAGTCAGAAATCACAAGGAGCTATGTCGGGAGAGTATGGAACCTGACAAACCAGAGGAATGTGTTTGGCCAGGAGAGTCGGAATCAGATGCGAAGAATGGTCTGGTGCATTGTTATGACAAAGCTGCCAAGTTCCCTTTTGCCTACAGGTCCAGTCATGCTTCAAACACCATCATCAATGTTACGGATGACCTCCAGATAATGCTGTTTGATAATGTTTTGGCCTTGTGGTTACCCACAGGTCAACATGACTTCAACATTGTTTTGCACCTGCCTTGCTTTCTTTGGCCTTGGGGATGTTGAATGTCTCCACTGTGATGATTGCACTTTGGTTTCTGGGTTGCATCCAAGACTTATCAGAAGTGATTGTGGTGTTCAGGAAGTTGGGTCACCGTTTGCACAGTCCAGCATGTCCTTGCATGACTTCCAGATGGAGTTTCTTCTGCTCCATCGTTAACAGGTTCAGCAGAAATTTTACAGATACTCTCTACATGGCCAAATCCTCCATCACAGTGGAGTATACTGAACCAGTGTTTATCACCGTCTTGTTTTAAGTTCTCATATGGTGACATGACAGTTCTGCATGATCAAAGTCCACAGTTGGTTGATGACCTTACCATTTGGCTTGTTGAGGGCCTACCAGAATTTGGTCTCCTCTCCACCAGTGTGTAGCCATCTTTGAAATGATTGTACCACTCTTTTATTTGTGTGATGTTCTTGGAATTGTCGCTAAATGCCTGTTGAATTTTCCACATGATTTCCACTCAGGTAACGCCAGGCTTTTGGCAAAATTTGATGCAGTGCCACTGCTCAAGTCATTCCATCATTTCATGGCTAATGAAAATCTGACAGGTGTTCACTACACTCATTCACTCACAGGCTGACTGCCAGTAACTGACCTATTCTGTAGGTGGGAAAAAATTCACACATGTGCATAAAGGTCCCTTACACTTTCCCACCAGAGAACACCTCCAGTGTTTGATTTGTTTCCACAGGAAAAATTAAGGTCGGATACTTCTTGAACAGGCCTTGTGTGTTAATGAAACTCCGGGGATAAATAAAATAAGATTGTGAATGTACAGAAATCATAGTACGCACCAAGAAAATAGCCCAAGTATGAGCACATACATTGCCATGCTTGTGCAGCAGAATAATTATGTTTATATTTTATTTCACTCAATAAGAATTCGACGGCAAAGAAATCGACCGCTGCATCGTAGCAGTCGTCTTGTTCAGCTCAGAGATAATTGGCATGGTACTGGAGGCTCAGGTACACAGGCAAATTTTAAACTGTTTGGTGACAAGTATTTTTTTTTTTATTTCTTTTTTAGACCATTAAAATAGTTTAACTTGTTAGGTGGGAATTTAAGAAAAAATTATCATCAAGACAGATTAACCAATATCATTTTTTTTTTAACCATCAAGAAATGATCTCCTGTTTGGTTAAGTTTTTTTTGTTGTTAAAGTATCAAATTTTAATTGCTTTAGTAGCAAGTTATTTTTTTTTTTTAACCATCAGGAAATTCTAATCAATTTGGTTTGGTCACATTCTGTTTCTAATACCTGTAATCTGTTAGCTGAAGGCACAACTAACTTAAGTTAAACTAAATGAAAGTTAAACTAAGTGATTGTATATTTCACCACATTTAGAAATATGTTTTCATTAATTTGGTGAGAAGATAGTCCATTCTTTAAGTTATCCAGTGAGTTTTGGTGTTTGTTAAGTATATTCTGTGAATCAAAACTAAATCTTTTTTTTTTTCCTTGTCTAGGCTTGTCCATGAAGTACATTGAAGAGACACAAGAATTTGTCTTTGAACATTCACTTGCTTATCAGAAACTTCAGCATAAGTTTTCTGATGCTGTGGATTCTGGTCAACCAGAAAATATTATTGTAAGCTCATCCTGTCTTAATTTTGTCAAGAGCAGAGATTATAACTTGTTGAAACACCATACTTTCATGGATATAGCGCATGTTATACTTTTTTTTTTTTACAAACCACAGATCCCTTTGAATGTTACACTCATACGTGCATATACACAAAAATATAAACATTAATTCTAAAGTACATGGTCTTTCCATGAACAAACAATAGGGAAAAATTTATACAGAGATCCAACTAAAGTAGGAAAGAACATTTCAAACATTTGACTTACCTAAATCAGAGAACTGCCGACCATGTGACCAAAATTAGGGTTAAGACAATGGATGGGTTGTTTTTTTTTTTTTTAATTAAAATGCTGAAAATGGATTAATGCTGTTTTTAATACTTTGATATGTCTTACATCATATTCTGCAGATATTTAGAATTAAACCTCTGATTTTCAACACAAATGCATCGTCAGTGATTTTTTTGCCCAAAAATCAGAATCTTGCTCCCAATTGTAGCTTTGAAATGGCCATTAGTTTTAGCTTCCATCCATGGAAAACTGATGCCATTGGAAGTTGGATGTTCCAACTTCTCATTAACATTTGTTTAAACCATTCAGTGAAAATCCATGATTTAATGTATAATTATTAAAATAGCTACCCAAAATGAAGATGCATGCACAAAATGTATGGAATTCCCTTTTCTTGTGAGCGTACTAAAAAATGTGATGTCAGACACTGTGTGACATTATTTCCCATAAATTGATCCCTTATATCTGGTACGATACCATTACTATTAGAGAACGCCCAAAGAATTCCACTGATGGACAAAAATGTAGAAAAGAAAAGATAAGATTAGTTAGAAATGCAATAGAAGAGTGGCAAATATAATCTGAAGGTGGTTCATCATATGTGGAGGATAGTCATGAGCCATTAATGTCTTTTGCAAGTTAAATTAGATGGTAATTGATATTTTTCTCATAAGTTTGTCATGTTCTTCAAATTACTTTCTTAGGCTGAGCAATTACATATCTCTCTTATTTTCTGTTCAAACTGGATAAAATTTGAACATTCTTTATAATGTTTATTATGTGCTATGAGAAGTCATGTTTGATATATGCAGGAGTTTGTTTCAAGTCTGCCACTTTACATAGTATACCTCTTATTTTTTACGTCTGCTGTTGTCTGTGAGCAAATTATTCTTTTGTAAAATGGTCAGAAAATTATGACCAAGTTTAAAGTTGAAATCTCTCAATAACCGTGATTCTCTTCTCTCTCTCTCTTTAACACACATATGCGTAGATGTATATGCAACGTATACATATACACTTGCACATGCATGTACATACACCCGCACACAGTCATGCATGCAGTATGTCCATTCATTTTTACAAATTGGATTTTTTTTTTTATATGTGCACTTTATATCCATGAAAATATGATACTTGACCTGTAAAATATGTTCAGCTTTATTCCTGTAGCTTGTTTTTATAGATGAGAGTGGAAAGAATGAAATCTGATTTAGGAACAGGATGATGACGGAAATAGCTGTACATTCTATCTCTCCTGTTACCTCCATCTGAAGCAAAAGACTTGTACAAACTTATTTCATTCAAAACCTTAATTGTTATATCATTCATATCATTTCTGAGTTTTTTGTTTTTTTTTCACCTGGTCCCAGTTTCTTTGGATCTTCACTTTAAATCTGACATAAAAAAAGTACAGAGAGATAAATGTGATAAAGGAGCTTTGCAGAGAGATAAATGTGATAAAGGGGCTTTACAGAGAGATAAATGTAATAAAGGAGCTTACAATGGGATAAATAATTTAGGGAAATGAGAACAACTTACACAGGGTGAATCAAATGAAAGTTTTAAAATGTAAGTAAAAAGAACAGAGAGAAATCCTTTAATGGTCTGCTAGCACCTAGATTAGTGACATGAGTAAAGCAGATACATTACAGACATGCTCCAAGAAGGAAATGTGTTTTGTCATCCAGTTCTTCTCTGTCACTCTGAAGCCATCAAACATTAGATGCAGCTAGAAACTACCACCACTAATGCTACCTACACTGACCTGCGGAACACCATTTAAAGCTGGCTAAATTGTTCTAATGGCATGGATTGCTATCAGATGGACTTGCTACTGCAAGACACTGCTCATCCTTATGCAGTGTACATGATCAAAGCTGTTTTATAAATATTGGATTTTAAAGTGTTGCTGTATTCTCGCGTATTCCCAGAATGGAAATACTTTCAGTTGGTGTGGACCAGAATAGTGTGATTTCATTTAGTGCAACCGTGTGTGTTGGTTAATGCTCCAGAATTAATTTATTGCAACAATGTGTCTTAGTTAATGCTCAAGAATTCATTTAGTGCAACAATGTGTCTTAGTTAATGCTCAAGAATTCATTTAGTGCAACAATGTGTCTTATAGTTAATGCTCAAGAATTCATTTAGCACAATGATGTGTCTTAGTTAATGCTCAAGAATTCATTTAGTGCAACAATGTGTCTTATAGTTAATGCTTAAGAATTCATTTAGTGCAACAATGTGTCTTAGTTAATGCTCAAGAATTCATTTAGTGCAACAGTGTGTCTTAGTTAATGCTCAAGAATTCATTTAGTGCAACAATGTGTCTTATAGTTAATGCTCAAGAATTCATTTAGTGCAACAATGTGTCTTATAGTTAATGCTCAAGAATTCATTTAGTGCAACAATGTGTCTTAGTTAATGCTCAAGAATTCATTTAGTGCAACAGTGTGTCTTATAGTTAATGCTCAAGAATTCATTTAGCACAACGATGTGTCTTAGTTAATGCTCAAGAATTCATTTAGTGCAACAATGTGTCTTATAGTTAATGCTCAAGAATTCATTTAGTGCAACAATGTGTCTTAGTTAATGCTCAAGAATTCATTTAGTGCAACAGTGTGTCTTATAGTTAATGCTCAAGAATTCATTTAGCACAACGATGTGTCTTAGTTAATGCTCAAGAATTCATTTAGTGCAACAATGTGTCTTATAGTTAATGCTTAAGAATTCATTTAGTGCAACAATGTGTCTTAGTTAATGCTCAAGAATTCATTTAGTGCAACAGTGTGTCTTATAGTTAATGCTCAAGAATTCATTTAGTGCAACAATGTGTCTTAGTTAATGCTTAAGAATTCATTTAGTGCAACAATGTGTCTTAGTTAATGCTTAATAATTCATTTAGTGCAATAATGTGTCTTATAGTTAATGCTCAAGAATTCATTTAGTGCAATAGTGTGTCTTAGTTAATGCTCAAGAATTCATTTAGCGCAGCTACATGTGTTGGTTAATGCTCAAGAATTCATTTAGAATGGCTGTATGTATTAGTTAATGTTCAAGAACTCATTTAGTGCAACCACCTGTCTTAGTTAATTCTGAAGAATTCACTTAGTGCAACCATATGTCTCGGGTAATGCTAAAAAATTCATTTAGTGCAACCATATGTCTCGGGTAATGCTAAAAAATTCATTTAGTGCAACAGTGCATCTTGGTTAATGCTCAGGAATTTATTTAGTGCAACAGTGCATCTTGGTTAATGCTCAGGAATTTATTTAGTGTGAGCAGAAAAATCCAAGTAATTCTAAGTAATCAACCGGAGTTTTTACTTGCCACATAATCAGTCATTGCTAGTTTTTTGCCATGTAACAACAACCTGGTTTGACATAAAACAAAGGGTCTGTCAGGGGTGCATATTGTTGCCTTACTTATTTAACTTGTATGCTGAAAATATAATGAGTAATGTTAGAGAAGATGTAGACAAAGAATATTACGATGCCATAACAATTATCTTATATCATATATCCTTCCCGTGCCATTAAATGTCACATAGGGCTCGCAAGGTAGTTTGCCAGTTTTTCCTGTCCTCGGGGAGTCTTTCAACCTCATCAAGGGATTTTATGCCAGTCAATTTGGCTTCTCTTAACAATGTCCTCTTCAGAGTTTCACATGGTCTGCCTCTTTTTCTTTGGCCTGTTGTGTTCCATTTTATAGCTTGTTGTTGGATTCTCTGACTGTTTCTTCTCATCACGTGACCAATATATGTCCATCTCCTTTTTCTGATCACCCATGAGACTGGTTGTTGTTCAGTCAGCTGTCTTATCTCTGCATTGTTCTTGAATTCGTTCCACTTGATGCTGAGTATTTTCCTTATGCATTTGTTTTCAAAAGAGTCTCTATTTTTTTTTAGTTGTTTTCCAGCTTTCACAAGCATAAATGAGGGTGGATATTACATTTGAATTGAATAGTCTTAACTTGGTTTTTGTGCTTATAACTTTTGAATTCCGTATGTTCTCAAGATTCTTGAAGATTGATGCAGCTTTTGCAATTCTAATTCTAACTTCCTTTCTGGTGTCACCATCCTGGTCCATAACAATTGGAGGTTATGAAATACCAGAGATTAGATATGCTGATGACAGTATTGCTGTCCACAGCATAAAAAAGGAATAGAAAAACTAATTATATCGGTCCATACGAACAGCGAAGAGCAAAACCTCTATCTTAATGTGAAGAAAACTAAATTGATGACAACTGACAAAACAAACAAGGCAGCTGAAATATGTATCAATGAGGAAAAATTGGAAGAAGTGGAGAGTTTTGAATATCTTGGATTCATTACTAACTAATAATGGAGATACACTAAGGGAAGTTAAAAGGAGGACATTTATCGTTCTTCAGAGAGTAAAACAACTAAAGAATCTGTGGAGAAGAACAGACAGAACTACAAAAATAAGATTTTTAAGGGCATGCATCTTTCCCATCGCAACATATGCTTGTGAGACCTGGACACTTAACAAAACAGCTGAGAAACAAATAAATGCCTTTGAGTGTAAATGCTACAGAAGAGTTCTTCAAATATCATGGATACAAAAAAGAACAAATATATCCATACTACAAGAACTTAATATTGAAGAAGGCTGGCTAGTAAAGAGGATTAAACAAAGAAAACTTAAATATTTTGGACACATTAAATGTCATGATAATCTAGAGAAGAGCATCTTGGAAGGGTACATAATGGGAAAAAGAAAGAGAGGAAGACCAAGACGAAGATGACTGCAAGACATTTTTGATGATCTGCAAATGGATGCATCAGCAGCAGGCCATCTTGCTCACAACTGAGAGGCCAACAAGAGTGCTGTTAGGGAGGCAAAGTTCCGCAAGGGACATGCAAATGAATGAATGAATGAAACATATAGATATGATGCTGTGACATATTACCAAATACAATTTGGAATGGAGAAAAAAAAAATTAATTCAGATTGAAACACTGCCATTACAAAAAAAGATGTAGTTATATGGCATGAGCATGGTCGTAGACACCTGAAAGTCTCAATCTACAGTACAAAAATACTGTCCAAAAAAAAGAAACACTACTGATGACCCAATTTTAGCCATAACATTAATATTCTATAACTTTTAAAATTGAATGAATAAAATGTTCAAATTGCACACAATAATACCTAAGGGTTTAAACACTCACTTGACAGTTTATTGCATCTGTATGATAAGAATTTGCTAGTCCCAGGGGTTCTCAAGTTAGTATGGTGTGAGGCCTCCATTTGCATCAATCAGCAACTGGCATAGATGCGATCAGATGTCTGATATGCACCTGTGGGATAGCTGCCCACTCTTCCTGGAGTGCCTGCCACAGATCACAGTGATTGGCTGGAGAAACATTTTGGCGACAAACATGTCTTTGCAGCTCATCCCATAGGTGCTCAGTCGGATTCATGTCTGGAGACAGGGGTGGCCAGGGAAGGGTGAGAATGTTTGTTGGCAGTCAGGAACCTGTGTGGTGAACCGTTCAGAATGGGGACTGGCGTTGTCCTCTTGAAACACAGACCTTTGTGCAGCCAAAAATGGAAGGACATGGGGTCGAAGAATTTCATTGATGTATCTTTGCGCATTCAAGCCTCCTTCAATCTGCACCAATGGACTCCTTCCATTGAAATTGATCATTCACCATACCATTACAACTTACCACCATGTGGTGGAGCTTCATCAACGCAATTTTGGGCAAAACGTTCATTTGGCCTACGGTAAAACCTTCTCTGCATATCATGGCGGTGCAGCAAAAAGGAAGATTCATCACCAAAGCAGACATGTCTCCATTGATTGTCAGTTATCCAGGGCTGATGCTGGTTGGCCCAAACAAGTCGATTTTGGCGATGGCGTCTTGTTAAGACAGAACCTCGATGAGGTCATTGTGCCACCAGTCCAGCTTCATGCAGTCTATTCCGGACAGTTTGATCAGACACGACGTCCTGCAAGCAATGATTGGGCACTTAAGGAAGCTGTTGTAAACCTATTTCTGAGGTGAATAAAGTGATCATCAGCTGCTGTTGTGACCCTGGGCCATCCACTGTGGTGCTGGTCTTCAGCTGAGCCAGTGGCTTGGAGATGGTGCCAAAGTCGACTGATGGTACTCTCCTGCATGTTTAAATGCCTGGCAACCTGACTTTAGCAATGTTTCATAAATTTTCCGATAGATGTGGCATAATTGTCTGCCTGAAAATTAACTGAATTTGTTTGTGTAACCTCATCCTTTTATAGGGTTTCATTTGCGTGGAAAGTGAGCTGTACTCACCTCAGAAATCACAACTTTTCCATAAACACAACGTGCGTTATGGTAAAAAAATATGTGATTAGCAAGGGCAGCTACTGCGTTCTGACTATACACGAGAATAGCAAAATTCACTCTAAATCATGGACCTGATATTTTGGTGACAATTTTTGGTTTGGTTTGAGATACCCAGGAAAAAAATTTTGGTCATAACATATAAAAAATGAAGCTTATATAAGCTACGCGTTTCTGTTTTTGGACAGTATATTATAAAACATGCAGACAGTCAAAAGAAGGCACAGCTGCATCATTTTTTTTTAATAGCCTGCAAACAGTTAAAAGAAATGGAAGTGTATAATGAGTGAATGAATGAACAAACTTAATTTTTCACATAGTTAAGAATATGGGCCAGTCTGCCCTTCATCATAGACATTTCACTCATAGACATTCAGCATTAGTTTTTTAACATAATAGGCATGAAGAAAAAAATCATCTCTTATCCATATACTCCACAATCTATGTAACTACATGAAGTAAATTTCTATTACATTCTCACATTCATTATAAGCTAACGAGTTTGTAGTAAAGTAATATTAAAAAAAAACAATCAAGCAATTCTTTATACCACTTTAGACTTTGACAGTGCATATATACCTATACTTTTCATATATGCATATGCATACATACATACGTGATGAGAAGAAGCAGTCAGAGAATCCCAAAACAGGCTGTAAAATGGAACACAACAGGCCAAAGAAAAAAATCTGAAGAGGACATTGTTAAGAGAGGCCAAATTAATAGGCATAAAATACCTTGATGAGGTTGAAAGACTTGCTGAAGACGGAAAAAATTGCCAAACTCTTGTGTGATGTCTAACGGCATGAGAAGGATATAAGATAAGATATGCATACAAATACATATATTCACACACACATAAACACATACATGCATACATCCATGCAAATACATTCACACATAAACACAAGAACATGCATACATACATGCATACACACACATACATGTGTATGTGTATACTGTATATATGTACAGAAAGTACACACATTACATGTGTGCGTATACTGCATGCATGTATGTATGTGTATATATATATACATGTATATATGTATACATAAAAACTGGAGGATGCATATAAGGGTGTGGCAGCAAAGTAATCTGGTTGGAAGAAAATAATTGATGAAGGTGGATGCACTGATCAACAAATCTTTAATGTGAATGAGTTAAGTTTATTCTGGAAAAGGATGTCTTGCAGTATTTACATTTTTAAAAAGGTTTTACAAAAAAACTGCACATTGATTTATAGTATCTAAGGATTGCCTGACAATTTAATTGGGAGGAAAGCAGTAAAGAATTTTAAATTACAACCAGGGCTTGTGTAACAGTCACCATATCCACTTGCTCTAAAAGGCTATAACTGTTGATCACTTCCAGTTCTTTGGCAGTCAAATAAAAAAGCAGTTTTGGGAGACTGGTTTTCAAGTTATTTTTGCCAAACCTTAGAAACATTTTCCAAGGACATGAACATAGCATTTCAAGTATTATTGATTTAGATAATGGTCTAGATTATCCAGCTACATTTGGCTTATTGTTTGTATAAATCTTTCTTTTTATCACTAAACATATCTTTAATGCAGCCCATGGATTAAGAAACTGTTGCAACATTTAAGGCCTTTTGCTTAAAAACAAAAAAAAACTGTTACTAAATCTATGTGTGACTGTGTCTATATTTATTTAACTTCCATCAGAGATGGAATTCTTATTTGATCATTCTCAGACATTGACGTATCTAAAATAATCAGTGGTCGGCAGGAGTTGGTGTACATTCCCATAAAGCTTCCTTTGAACTGATATAGGTGTTGGCCACATCTATTTGCACCTCTTATTTTTGGCACTTCTGCAGAATATATTCTCCTGTCATCTTACCAGTGCCACATTTGCACATGAGCCAGTCTTGATATTATTGAAAAGGTGGTATCTCAGTCTGTTGTGAACAGTGCAGAGATGAAAAATAATTTGTTCTTCTCAGCCATGTTGGTAGTAAGCATCATTTTTCTGATAGCCAGGATGTTCTTGAATGCTATTTTTATCACAGATTTAGCTTCCTCGTGTCATGCCTCTTTGTTTCATTACCTGTTTCATCCAGATATAGTGCAGTGAAGTTGAATCCATTGTATTACCACTCTTGAGAAAAGCTTACATATCTGAAAAGATGGAACTGAAAATGTTCACTATGCTTGGAATAAATAACTGCGTGTGGAGCAACATGTGGACAAAGTGTTAGAAAAGTTTATCTCATGCAGATGCAGAAGATTTCCTTTTAAAAAATAGATTGTTATAGAAGAAATAATAAACATTAGAAGAAAGCTAGGCCTTTGGTGAACTATAAAATAATGATGTCTGTGAAATCTTTTCTTCAGAATATTTTGAGAGAAAATCCCTATCATGTTGACTCCCTTATCCAGATGGCAGAACTGCATCGAATAAATGAGGATTACCAGACCTCTGCTGAATCTGTTGGTGAGTTCGTGCAAACATTTAACTATTATCGATTAGTTTATATAAACATTTAACTATTATTGATGAGTTTATATAAACATTTAACTACTATTGGTGAGTTCATATAAATATTTAACTATTATTGATGAGTTTATATATACATTTAACTATTATTGATGAGTTTATATAAACATTTAACTACTATTGGTGAGTTCATATAAACATTTGACTACTGTTGGTGAGTTCTGGAAAACATTTAACTACTATTAGTGAGTTCATGCAAGCATTTAACTACAGAGTTGGATTTATTGAGAGCGCATGTTTCTTTCTTTGAGGGGATTGAAGTCACCTGTTTTTTTATAAGCACAGATAAACTTCCAGTGTACATCTACTCTGTAAATGGAAAATTGATTAACTTTCTCCCTTAAACAAAGGAAAATTTCTTGATTGAGCTCCGGGAAAATTAAGCACATCTAATCTTTTTTGACCTGTAGGAGAATTTAATCAGGGTCACTGTACTAGTAAAAACTCTTGTGTGTGTGCAAAAATTTAATTTTAATGAATAAATTTAAAGCAAAGAAGTACTTGGCAAACAAGTTGATTGGAAGGTCCATGGCTACAGATGCCAGGTTTATTAGTTCACAAATATCAAGGGTGAGTTTTTCACTGATGTGTATTTTTCTGCTTTATTTTACTTCATTGAGTTTTTCCTTTATTTAATTCATTTGCTTCATTCACAGGAGTATTTACTTTTGATTGTTCACTTTGACTGAGACCATAAACAAACAAAAAAACTCTGCAAAACTGTTCTGTGGTGCAAAGAAACAAAAAAAAAAAAAAACAAGATCCAGGGCAAAGAAGACACAAGAACATACAAAACAGGCTAATATATATGAGAGTCTGAGATGTTACCAGAAGAGACACCACAAGGAGAGGGAAGTTAGACCTGGAAATTTCACACTCCAATATGCTAATGAAGGTCACGTGAAACAGTACAAGTGATTTACTTCTATCAAAGAAAAGATATACTTTCAATAAATGAATGTTTCAAAAAGAAAATGGCCAAAGACACATGAAGATAGAAATGCTTCTGACAGTACATATGCTACAGGTTGCTTGACTTTACTTCAAGAAATTTCATGCCATTGGAGAAATGAACTTATTTAAGAAGAAAAAAAAAGATTATTCTGAGAGAAAAAAAACACACCAAGACAGAATTATTTAGCAACATAAAGTAAACTTATTTTTTTGCATTTCATTTGTTCATTTTTTTTTTTTTAGTTAAATAAGCTTTTTTTCTTGTATTTAATTTGATTAGTATTGTGAATTAATTAATCAGGTGCTCAGTGAAGGGAATACCAGGCGAGTAAGAGGCACCTTAAAACCTCCCGCGCCTTGCGGGTAGGACAGGGAGTCCAAAGGCTAGTGGAGAGTCTGTACATAAACCTGCAGAAGGCAACGGGAAACCACTGTTGTAGCTCCCAAGAACAATTATGCTTATTCAGAATAATAGATTTGTCATGAATGACGTTAATGGATGTTCCTCTGGAACAGCCTCGTCTGGTAGGGCAGCTCACGAGCCACAGGTGAGGCCAGATCGTCATAAAGCTACTGGTGACAAAACTAACAAGTTCAAAATAGCAACATGGAATGTTAGAAATTTATTTCAGGCTGGAAAATTAGAAAATGTAAAGAGGGAAATGGAAAGGATGAAGATCAACATATTAGGAATGAGTGAAGTTAGATGGACAGGTACAGGAAAGATAAACTCTGATAAATATACAATAATATATTCAGGAAGTGAGAAACATGAATGAGGAGTAGGAATAATATTTGACGAACAAACAGCAAGGACAATTGTAGGATATTTGAACATCTCAGACCAAGTCCTGCTAACCCAGCTGAAAGGATGACCAATAAACATAAATATTATACAAGTTCTGAAGAAGATGTACAGCTATTTTATAATGACATAGAGACAGCCCTGAAACACACAAAGTCACATAAAGTTACCATAGTCATGGGAGATTTTAATGCCAAAGTTGGTAAAGTAAGAACTTCAGACATCGTTGGTGACTATGGACTGGGGGAGAGGAATGACAGAGGTTGTAAATTAATTGAAAGGGCAAGAATACATAGCATGGTTGTAGGAAACACCTGGTTTAAACAACACCCCCGAAGACTGGCAACTTGGTGCAGCCCAGACAAAAAGACTTTTAACCAGATTGACTACATATTAATCAACAGACGATTCTGCAGTGCATTACTGACAACAGAAACCATGCCAGGAGCCGACTGCAATAGTGACCATGACCCAGTTTGTGGAAAAATTAAAATAAAGCTAAAGAAAGCAGGCAGAAAAGTGAGAAACATCAGACTGAATACAGAACCCCTTAAAAATGACCAAGAACTGCGAGAACAATACAAACTTATTATAACAAATAGATACAATGCAATGGCAAAGATAAATAGTATAGATGAACAATGGGCAATGTTAAGAGATTCTATCCACCAAACTGTTAAGGAGATAATACCACCAAAAAAATAAAGAAGCCCCTAAAAATAAATGGATGACAGATGACATCTTAGGACTGATGGACAAGAGGAGGAGGAGTAAAAATAACCAAGAGAAATATAGCAAAATAAATAAAGAAATAAGACGCAAATTCAGAGAAGCAGAGGAAGTGTGGTTAAATGAACAGTGCAGACAGATAGAGGACTCTCATAATAAAGACAGCAAAAACATGCACAAACGAATTGGTGAACTCACAGGCAGAAAAACAAAATATACCACAGGATGCCTGAAATCAAAAGAAGGTAAAATGTTAATGGGAAAAGAAGACATTGTGCACAGATGGACAGAATACATAGGTGAGCTGTACAGAGGAGAAAGACCACAATTAATACCAGATGCTGAAAACTGTGATGGACCACCAATACTTGAAGATGAAATCATAGATGCCATCAAACATATGAAAGGAAAAGCAACTGGGCCTGATAATATAACAATAGAAGAAATAGAGGCACTAGAGGAGACAGGAATAAAAATAATAACCAAGTTACTGAATGACATTTACAACAGTGGTTATATTCCCAGTGACCTGATTAAATCCACGTTTATAGCACTACCAAAGAAACCAGGTGCATAGGAATGTGATGACCACTGGACTATCAGGCTCTCATGTCACATAACGAAGCTACTTCTGAGAATCATTATGAGAAGAACAAGGAAAAAGATAAAAATGGAAATAGCAGATGAACAGTTTGGATTTGTTGAAGGAAAGTGAACACACAATGCCATTTATGCTTTACGAACACTAACAGAAAGAGCTTTAGAAGTACAGAAAGATCTCTACTTATGCTTCATTGATTACACCAAGGCATTCAGCAAGGTGAAACATAATCTCTCTGAACCTTAAGTGCCCAGGGCACATGGGGCTTCCGCAAGGGTTTTCCACAAATGCCTGTCTTTCGCCTTTTTTTCTGCTCTTGCCCAGGTGAGCCCTCTATTGCTCAACATCCTTTCTGTTGTTCTTCTCCATGTCTCTTTTGGTCTACCCTTACTTCTGCTCCCCTGTGGTGTCCATCTTAGTGCTATTTTTGGTAGTGAGTTGTCAGTCATTCGGAGCACATGTCCCAACCATCGCCAGCGTCTTTCCTCAATAATTGTTGTCAGTGGTTTCATCTGCATTTCTGCCAATAAAATGTTATTTCTTATGGTGTTTGGCCAAAATATTTTTTTAATTCTACGTAAACATTTAGTCTGGAAAGAATTCAACTTGTTTTCTATGGTTTTGGTGATTTTCCAGCATTCACTTCCATAGAGTAGTACACTTAGAACATTACTCTTAAATATCCTGATTTTCATATTTATGCTTAGTTTATTTGATTTCCATATATTCTGTAGCATTGCAAAAGCCTGGTTTGCTCTAGTAAGTCTGCTGTTGATGTCCTCTGTGCTGTCTCCATTTTCTACTACTCTGCTGCCAAGGTATACAAATTCGTTGACCTCCTCCACTAACTTATCTACTCTGAGTACATTTCTGTTGTTCACATTTTGCTTCATTAACTTTGTCTTTCCTACATTGATCTTTAGTCCTATGTTGTTTGCATTCTGGGTTAACCTGTTTATTTTATCTTGCATATCTTTGTGACTGCTTGATAATAGACAAATGTCGTCCGCAAAGTCAAGGTCCTCCAGCACTGTGTCAAGGGTCCATTGTAATCCTCTGCGTTTGTCTGATGTTGCCTCCTTCATTAACCAGTCTACTGCCAAGATAAATAATGTTGGTGATAGTACACATCCCTGTTTCACTCCTGTTTGTACCCTAAAGCTGCTGGAGGTATGTTCTCCACAGATAACTTTGCACTGAAAACCCTCGTATAGGGCTTTGATTACATTAACTATTTTATGGGGGAGGCCATGCCATCTTAGGATTTTCCACAGTGCATCTCTGTTGACACTGTCAAAGGCTTTCTCAAAATCTATGAATAATGCATATGTTGTGCTATGCCACTCATTTGCCTGTTCTAATATTTGTCTAAGTACAAATATATGGTCTATGCATGATCTTCCTTTCCTAAATCCTGCCTGCTCTTTCCGAAGTTTTTCCTCAAGTGTTGGTACAATTCTGTTGATGATTATTCTGCAAAATACTTTACTAGTGAGTGGCAGTAGGGTAATGCCTCTCCAGTTCCCGCAATCTCTGAGGTCACCCTTCTTTGGTAGTTTTACTATAAGACCAGTTTTCCACTCCTCTGGGGCTTTTTCTAAATCCCAGATTTGTTGTAATATCTGGCAAAGTTGTTTTGGTGTTTCTGTTTCTTCTGCTTTCAACATCTCAGCAGTCACTTCATCTTCACCTGGTGCCCTGTCTGATTTTAGCATCTTTATCGCCTCTTTTACTTCATTTATTGTTATTGGTCCTGTATTGATGTTTAGTTCCGTTTTTGCTTCAGGTATGTCTATTGTTTGTGCTGCTTGTGTTCTGTTTAGTAGGGTGTTAAAGTGTTCCCTCCATCTTTCAATTTTTTCTCTTTCTCCACTGACCAGTTGTCCATTTTGTGTTCTTACTGCACTTTCACATCTTGTATTGAAGTTACCTGTCATCTGCTTTGTGATTTTATATATGGTTTTCATGTCATTTGTATATGCTGCTTTCTCTGTTGTTTCTGCTAAGTTGTCATAATATTGACGTTTATCTTGACGGCATGATTCCTTCACTTCTTTGTCTTTTTGTGCATAATTACTTAAAACTCGTTCTTTAAGCCGTTGTGATTTGGTGTTCAGTAATTTTTTCTTGATTTCTTTTCTTTGCTCTATCTTTTCCCATGTGGTCTCACTTATCCATTCCTCTTTTCTCCTTTTCCGATATCCCAGCACCTCTTTTGCTGTTTCCTGTAGTGTTTTATTGAACTCTAATATGGACATTTCTGCTTCATCTTGTAGGACACTGAAGCGGTTCTTAAGTATTATTGAGAATTCATTTCTTGTTTGCTGGTCTATCAGTTTTCTTGTATCAAAATGTATCTTTCTGTGTTCTCCGATTCTGGCTTTCCTTAATTTTAGTTTTATTTTGGTTACCAGAAGGTTGTGATCACTTCCTATATCTGCTCCTTTCCTTGCTCGCACATCTTGTAGTGACCGTTTCCACTTGTTGTTTATTAGTATGTGATCGATTTGGTTTTCTGTGGTTTTATCTGGTGACCTCCAAGTCACCTTATGGATGTTTTTGTGTTGGAAAATTGTCCCTCCGATGGTCATCATGTTTTCTTCACAGAAACTGCACAGTCTTTCTCCATTTTCATTTATTTCTCCGATTCCTTCTCTTCCCATGATTCTTCTTCTATCTTCATTTCCTTCACCTACTTTTGCATTGAAGTCGCCCAAGATGAGTAGCATATCATGCTTGGGTATTGTTTCTACTGTGGCTTGGAGGCTGTTGTAAAAATCTTCTTTTAATTCCTCTTCAGCTGCTTCTGTTGGTGCATAACAAACTATAATAGACAGCTTCGTGAATCTTGAGTTGAACCGTGCATATAATAATCTCTCATTTATTGGGGTCCATTTCAGCAATGCTCTTGATGCTTCTTTTGTTATAATCAATGCTACTCCTCCTTCATGAAGATCTTCTTTACCTGACCATATTATTGTATCTTCTGTGTGCTGTGTTGTTAATTTCCTTCTGCCTTGTCCTGTCCATCTTGCTTCTTGTATTCCTAGTATGTCTAGTTTGTATCTGTGCATTTCCTTGATGGTTTGTGCTAGTTTTCCAGTCTGGTTTAGTGTTCTTACATTCCAGCTGCCTATTTGCATCTTTTGTTTAGGTTGTGAAACATAATGAAGTTATTAAAATGCTTGAAGACATCAGTATAGAAGGCAAAGACCTGAGGATTGTAAAACATCTATACTGGCAGCAAGAAGCAGCAATTTGATTTGAAAATAGAACTGGAAAATATCAACCTACAAAACAAGGGGTGCGACAAGGATGTGTACTATCTCCAGACCTTTTTTCTCTGTACAGTGAGAATATTCTAAGAACGATCATCATAGAACCAGGCATAAAAATTGGAGGATACAATATTAACAACCTTCGGTATGCTTACAACACAGTACTGATAGCTGAGAACCAGCAAGACCTGCAAAATCTCTTGGATAAAGTTGCCAGAGAAAGTGAATAGAAAGGCCTTATTTTGAACATCAGAAAGACAGAGACTATGGTTATATCTAAGAAACAGAATCCATCAACATGCAGTATAAAATCAAGTGGAACTATTCTAAAGCAGGTGCAGAAATTCAAATACCTTGGAGCAGTAATAACTTCAGATGGGGCAGAACAGAAATTAGGAACAGAATAGGTCAAGCAAAGACTGTATTTCAGAGAATGAGAAACATATTATCCAACGCATCCTTATCAATGAATGTTACAAAACGAGTCCTAAAATGCTAAATTGAACCTATCTTGTTATATGGAAGTGAATCATGGACAACAGGCAGGTCAGCACAAAATTCATTGGAGGCAGCAGAAATGTGTTTTATTAGAAGAATGTTGCCAATCCCCTGGACAGCAAAAATAACTAATAAAGAGTGTATGAGAAGAGCTGGAGAGACAAAAAAATCTTGTAAAAAGAATAAGAGAGAGACAGTGTACTTTCATAAGACATGCAATGAGAAGAGGGGGCATTGAAAATATTATAACGACAGGAAAAATAGAAGGAAGAAGATCAAGAGGAAGACCAAGAGAAATGATACTGGACAGTCTGATTGGATGGTGTGAGAGGAGATCACCAACTGAGCTGATGGCCTGCATGAAGGATTGTGTACTATGGAGAAGCATAATAGTCATCGCCAGTCGGCACGGCACCTGATGATGATGATGATTGTGAATTAATAAACTTTTAAAAGTTTTTGCGCCTTATCGTTTTCTTTGCATTTAATTGGCTCATTGATTATTGTTCTTCAGATGTGAAAATTGGATGTAGTTTTTCATTAACAAAGTTTGTTCGTAACATTAATGTTTACAATTTATGCTTTCAGCTAATTATACTTCTTACTTACTTGTATTTTTTTAAATGCACCACATCTACTCCATGCTTGTATCTGATATGGTTGAAGTACAGTGAAATAAAATTGTTCCTGCTAATATGACATTTGTTGATGGCATAGAAGATAGAAAATCTTCATTGTCCTGGTGAAGGGTGGAAGTGTGCATGAAAGACACACAATGTGTAATTCCTGTAGAAGGCATGTAGACATAAGATATGTAATGCCTATGGAAGGCATGTATAGAAGACACAAAATATATAATGCCTAGAGAAGGCATGTATATCATCATCAGGTGCCATATGGCTATTATGCTTCTCTGTAGTACACGATTCTTCATGCAGGTCATCAGCTCAGTTGGTGATCTCCTCTCACACCATCCCATCAGACTGTCCAGTATCATTTCTCTTGGTCTTCCTCTTGATCTTCTTCCTTCTATTTTTCCTGTCGTTATAATATTTTCAATGCCCCCTCTTCTCATTGCATGTCCTATGAAAGTACACTGTCTCTCTCTTATTCTTTTTACAAGATTTTTTTGTCTCTCCAGCTCTTCTCATACATTCTTTATTAGTTATTTTTGCTGTCCAGGGGATTGGCAACATTCTTCTAATAAAACACATTTCTGCTGCCTCCAATGAATTTTGTGCTGACCTGCCTGTTGTCCATGATTCACTTCCATATAACAAGATAGGTTCAATTTAGCATTTTAGGACTCGTTTTGTAACATTCATTGATAAGGATGTGTTGGATAATATGTTTCTCATTCTCTGAAATGTAGTCTTTGCTTGACACTTTTCCTAATTTCTGTTCTGCATTTCCCAATGTGGAAACGAATTCAAGAACAATGCAGAGATAAGACAGATGTCTTCCGGTGTGACATGCAAGATGGCAGATGTTTTTTTAACGCTCTCGCCGGCATGCAGAAATCAGCGGAATTCCGCTTGATCTGTCACATATCATGTACCAGGAGTTGGGCATAAGGCTAACAACCTTATCCTGGGACTTATCTAGAGGTGACTCCAGATGGGAAAAAAAGATAACGTTATAGAAACTCGTAGAGAAACCAACCAAGCATCAGGAATAGACTTCATAATGAAAAAATGCTGCACAGGTAACACAGGTATTGACTGGGTACATGAGACCCAACTAGAAGATCTTGATTTTGCTGATGACATAACTCTTATCAGTAATAATGTGAATTCCATGCGAGAAAAAACAGACAGCCTGTCTTCAATGGCTAGCAAAATAGGACTTGAAATTAACAAGGACAAAACAAAAATAATGAAAATTCCCCTTAATCAAAATGGAAAAATACACATAGAAGGGACAGATATTGAAGAAGTCAATCAATTTGCATACCTTGGCAGCTACATAGACCAGGATGGTGACACTAGAAAGGAAGTTGGGATCAGAATTGCAAAAGCTGCATCAATCTTCAAGAATCTTGAGAACATATGGAATTCAAAAGTTATAAGCACAAAAACCAAGTTAAGACTATTCAATTCAAATGTAATATCCACCCTCATTTATGCATGTGAAAGCTGGAAAACAACTAAAGTAATAGACAAGAAATTAGACTCTTTTGAAAACAAATGCATAAGGAAAATACTCAGCATCAAGTGGAACGAATTCAAGAACAATGCAGAGATAAGACAGCTGACTGAACAACAACCAGTCTCATGGGTGATCAGGAAAAGGAGATGGACATATGTTGGTCACTTGATGAGAAGAAATGATCAGAGAATCCCAAAACAAGCTATCAAGTGGAACACAACAGGCCAAAGAAAAAGAGGCAGACCGTGTGAAACTCTGAAGAGGACATTGGTAAGAGAGGCCAAATTAACAGGCTGTTAAAAATCACATAGAGCTTGCATAGTTGTTTTTCATGTTTTCCTGTTCTATGTGAGTCTTTCAACCTCATCGAGGGATGTTATGCCCACTAAACTGGCATCTCATAACAATGTCCTCTTTAGAGTTTCACGCAGTCAACCTGTTTTCCTTCAGCCTGTTGTGCTCGACTTGATAGCTTGTTTTGGTATTCTCTGATTGTTTCTTCTCATCACATGGCCTACTTATGTCCATCTTCTTTTTCTAATCACCCATGAGACAGGTTGTTGTTTGCTCATCTGTCTTATCTCTGCATTGTTCTTGAATTCGTTCCACTTTATACCAAGTATTTTCTTGTAAATGTTGTAGATTTACAAGAAATCTTGTATAGAAAACATGAAATACATAATGCTTAGAGAAGGCATGTATAGAAGACACAAAATTATGCTATGCCTAGAGAAGGCATGTGTAGAAGATACAAAAATCTAGTGTTCTAGTAGGTAAGAAAGAGTGGTGCAAAATGTTTAAAATCTCAGACTTAAAACTTGGAGGTGGGGCCAAAATGAAGAACAACAACACTCTGTAGTTTTGTATTCTATCATCATTTATTTCTTATAACTCTTGATGGATGTGTTTTATTTAATGTTGTCAGATGATGAGATTGTGTTACTTTTGTCAAGTGATGGATATTACTGTCAAAAAATGGAATATTGCTTCTTAATGTCATGTGGTTGAAACATACAGATTACCAGTATGTGATGAGAATGTACCACTTTCTATCATGTGATAGGAATGTGCTACTTACAGTAATTCTATAGGAAATGTATCACCTTCTGTCCTGTGATGGAAATGTGCAAATCAGTGGCAGATGTGAGAGTGTTGTTTGCTGTCACAAGATCCACTTATTTGTTTTCACTTTTTCTTCTCAAAATGAGATTTTAAAATTATTTCTGCTTCTGCCATAAGCTTTCATCTTGTTCTACTTGTCTGAGTTGCTGGAATATTTCTTCACTTTTGATTTTCTTTGTCTGTCTGTGAATTGCTGGAATATTTTTTCAATTTTTTTTTGTCTGTGAATTGGCAGAATATTTCTTCATATTTTTGCACTGTTAGCCGCTTGTGTTATGCATGTTTTATATTTCTGTCAAGTTTTTCAATTGTTTCTTTGATATTCATCACATTATTCCTCTTCTTCAACTTTCCGAGTCATTAAGGCTCATTGTTGCAGATACAGTTCACCTCTGTTCCTCTCTATTCCTAATCTTCTCTCTCCAGTTGGTGACACCAGTTTCTTTTATATCTGTTCTATGTTGTCTTTCCATCTCTCTTGGTCTACCCCTTGATTTTTTTCCTTCATCTCTTGTGCATACATAATTGTCATTTGTCTGTTCTCTTCCATTCTTTCTACATGACCAAACCAGTGTAATCTGTTCAGTTTCAAGATACTTATAATTCATTGGGATAATTCAGTTTAGTGTTCTTTCTAGCTCTCCATTCTCCACTGTTGACATCCTTTATGGGCTCAAAGATTCTTCTGAGAAACTTGTTCTCAGAGACCTGCAATTGTTGTTCATCTTTCTTTGTTGTACTCCACAGCTGATCCATACATGATGGCTGGTCTTATTATAGTTTTGTAGATTGTTATTTTGATGTTTTAGGACAGGATTTTAGATTTTAATAGGTGTTGCAAGACAAAGTATATTTTATTCCCTGTCTGCACTCTCCTTTTAATTTCCTTGTTTACTATGTTTCTTCTGTTGAAGGTTGTGCCTAGATATTTATATGTTTCTGCTTTCTTAATGATCATATCTCCAACATTTATATAATCTGGATCATTCTGCCCCTGGTCTCTTGTTAGCTTCTTGTGCTCTGTCTTATCTTGGTTAATGGTCAAGCCCACTTTTAGTGCCACATCTCTCAGGTCAGTTGGAGCATGTTGGGGGTTGGAGCATGGGGCCAACGACCCCATCTCCATAAAAAAGATTAGTGTTACGGACAGATAGAGAAACCTTGAAATTGGACAGACAAAAATAGATTATGGCCTTGGAACATCAAAAATATTATGAGATTTGGAACATGGAATATAAGAATACAGACAAGGGGCAGCTAAAGCAGCTAAAGAATTAGTGGATGAGCTAAGCAGGTATGACATTGATGTTACAGCATTACAAGAAATAAGTTGACTTGGAGAAGATATAACAGTCATAGGAGAAATAGTACTAGTATATGGAGGTATTACCAATTTATAACATTACTCCCATAATTATTCCCAATGTTTGGTTTTGTCAAACTACCTTCTGTAAACATACCAAGAAACCCTAATAGCAATATGGAAGGTCGGATAGATAAAAGATTTGGTGGCAAGTCCCCCAGGCCAGATAGATCTAATTTTAACACTGGGGAAGAGTGTGAGACAGAGGTCAGTAATAGTAATTGTGATGACGGACAAAATCCTGATGGTGTTACCAAGGAAAACCCCTGCATCAAACTAAAAAGAAAAATAAGAGTAGGAACATGGAATGTGAGAAGTATGTATGAGGGAAAGTGTCAAATAATAAGTGATGAAATGGAAAGAACAGGGATACACATTTTGGGAATCTATGAACATCGATGGAAAGGATCAGGACACTTCAAGAGCAAGAATGGTGATATCTTTATATACTCTGGTGGAGAATTAGGAGGAAAGAATGGAGTGGCTTTTTACTTGGACAAATTAACATCAAAAGCATTACTTTGTTACAACCCAGTAAGTGACAGAATCCTCACTATCAGACTTAAGGGCACTCCTAGAAATGTAACAATTATCCATATATATATGCACCTACATCAGCAGAAGAAGAAGAGGAAGTAGAGAACTTTTATAACATACGGGAAAGATAGACAAGATATGAAAAGTGATATTATATTAATGATATAGGGGTTGTGTGTGAGTACTAGTTTGGCAGTTAAGAAGATATTGTTTCGCCATCTCCATCTCCTCCAGACAGAGCCTGACACATGTGAAGTCTTTGGGGAACCCCATTGGTGGCCTATAGAGGGGAAAAAAACCTCAGGGTCCTATTTGAAGTCACCTTAAGACGGAGGACTCTTTATGGTACCAGACACTGCAAACGTCATAGATTCAACACTTGCCCGTTTGTTATTGAGGCTAGCCAGATCTCCTCCCTTAAGTCCACGTTATCAGTTCAGGAGGGCTTCACCTGCACTTCACGCAATGTCATTTATGCCATTATGTGCAAACGTTGCGATATGAAGTATATAGGGGAGACCGGTTTATGCTTAGGAGACCATCTTCGTCAACACCTTGACGATATTTCCAAGAGGGCATGGACTCCTGTGGCAAAACACTTTTGCCAAAGAAACCACAAGGGAAAACGTGACATCTCTGTTAGTGCAATTTGCTCCTGTTCTTCTGATGTACGATCTCAGAAGGCTCTAGAACAGCACCTTATATTCCAGGCCGGCTATCTCCACCCAGCGGGAATTAACAATATATTAAGCTTCCTTTACACTTCTTTAGATTTCCACCTATTTTCTGCTATTTATACTCTGTTTCCTTGTCCCCCATGCATTTCACTACATTTCTTCATTCATCAGTTTCACACTATCTCCAAGCTTCCCTACTTTACCCCCCTTATCCTCTAGCGGCCTAGAGGTATTTATTGCCTCCTGATCTCTTTCCCTAGCGCCCCTTTCCCACACACGTACACATACACCTGCATTGTTCTCTCCCTTTCACCGCCACTAACATCTGATTGGTTCAGTCTCCCAACCTTGTCTTTAGGGTGCATTCTGTTGCATTGTGTACAAGGAGGATGCAACAATATTGCCATATGCAAAGTATATTTTATTCATATTTTTTTCATGATGACAAAACAAATAAGGCGGCTGAAATATGTATCAATGAGGAAAAATTCTGTGGAGAGTTTTGAATATTTTTCATTACTAACTAATAATGGAGATATAGTGAGGGAAATTAAAAGGAGGATATCTATCACTCTTCAGAAAGTAAAACAAACTAAAGAAGCTGTGGAGAGGAACAGACAGAATTACAAAAATAAGATTTTTAAGGGCATAAATCTTGTCTATCGCAGCAATTGCCCATTAGACCTGGACACTTAACAAAACAGCTGAGAAACGCATAAATGCCTTTGAATGTAAATGCTACAGAAGAGTTCTTCAAATATCATGGGCACAAAAAAAGAAAGAACAAATATATCCACACTACAAGAACTTAATATTGAAATATGTTGACTAGTAAAGATAATTAAACAGAGAAAATTTAAATATTTTGGACATATTAAACATGACGAAAATTTAAGAGAAGACAGTCATGGAAGGGTACATAATGGGAAAAAGAAAGAGAGGAAGACCAAGGTGAAGATGGCTGCAATACATCGCTGATGATCTGCAAATGGATGCATCAGCAGCAGGCCATCTTGCTCACAACCAAGAGGCCTACAGGAGAGGTGTTAGGGAGGCAAAGTTCCGCAAGGGACATGCAAATGACTGTTTGGTTTTGTGTCATGTGTCATTTTAAAATATTAACATTTCTGTTGTACATAGTTGTTTTAATTTTAATAATGACACTTTACCTGCTGGGAGATGATTTTGAAAGAGGTACAATTGAGCTGTTGCAGGTTTTTCCTGAGCAGCATTTCTCATGACTGATTCTACCAACTTGGGTTTGCATAGTTGTTTACAGCAATAACATGCAATGTTTTTGAGTTGAAAGGTCATGTCACCTTGCACTTTCATCTCCAAATTTGGCTCTAGTTTTCTTCTCAGATTTTAAAAGCAATTTATTTATATTATAATAGCATTGCAGTTTATCAAATCATCTGGTTTTAACATTATATGACTTTTGTCATAAGTCAAATCATGATCATGTTTCACTAGAGAAAGCTCTGTATGGACTAGAGTGTGCATTTCATCCTATGTTTAACCTGGCAGCTGGAAAATGCTATCTTAGTTACAAGAGACCAGAGAATAGGTGAGCTTGCCAGAATATAATTTCTTGTTTCTGGATTTATGCACAGTTACATTCATGAAAGTTACATAACCAGAAAGTCTTAAGATTTATTTTTAGCTTCATATGAGTTTCATAACCAGAAAGTATTTAAGGTTCATACGATAGGAAAGTCATCTCAAGGTGTCAGATGATAAACAAACTCTTGTTCTATCAGTTAATTAGCAGAAATTTTCGGGAAATTAGATTAGAGCCATTTCTGCCTGCATTATCCGTAATTAGGGCAGTAATTACCAAATATCTCAACATTTTTGAGAAAATGGGATATTCAAATCATTTTCATTTAACAGGGCAGAGGAGCAGATACCATTTTGTTTTGTATGAGACTTTAAGTGGGTTAATGATAAAAACTAGTACGATGCTAAAAACATGGACTAAATTTGAAGATCTGTAAGCGAAAACATTCTTTTTTTTTACTTTCATACATTATTTCAGAACTTGACACCACATATCATGTTGCCCCTGGCAAAATTACCAAAGAAATTACAGCTGTTTAAGGCTGATTTTATCTGAAGAGGAAAATAATGTGACTATTAAAATGCACAAGAGAGTAACATATTTCTTAATATATTTAGAGGCTTATGACCAGGGAATTAATTTTGCTTGATTTCCTCCACTGATAGGGCCCTGTTTTTGTGTTTGTTCAAACACATTCTAAACCTGGGAAGGAGAGGATGTAATAGAACATCATTTGAATTCTGCAAACTTCTTCTCAGGTATGTGAGAAAATATCTTTCTTAGATGAAGCAGGTGAGTACTTTACCCTCACTCTCTCTCTTTGTCTGTCATTTATTATCCACAACTTCCTCATCTTTGAGGAACATGTATAACAATGTTATTATGTTTGTTATATGAACAGCGTATTTGTAGAATGTCTGGAATAGAGTGAAAGATGTATGATAAAGGGCAGAATGTCAGACGGGCCTGCGTGCCCAATTCTTAACTTTTTTGAAATAAAGATCAATCAATCAATCAATCAGTCTTTTAGTTTTTATGAAATAAAAATCTGGAAATGTGTAAAATGTATAAACTAGGAAAAAAGTAGGAACAGCTTTGTTAATTAATGAGCACACAGTTGTGACGTTGTGGTGTGAACCTTAATCATACAAAAACAAGCAGGACGAATAAGTGGAGAGAGAAGATAAAATATAAATTCACATGAATACTATGGAAAAAATAGAATAAAATAAAATGAATGGAGCACTTAGCTGTCACTTGTATTCAGAAGTGCACATGGTGGAGTGTAGAGAATGTTTAAATGGAGACTTGTGATGTGTGATAGGTGGGTGGTAAAATGAGAGCGGGGGGGGGGGGGGGGGGCATGGAAAGGGGATAGAGTGATGCAGTGGTAATCTAGCCAGAAGGAGTGCAGTAGGTGATTATAGTTGGGGTAGAGGGGTTGTTATCTGATGCTGTGAGGAGGTTCTGAACTATGTGTACAAGTGAGAAAGGAGTGGAACTTAGTGCAGAGCGATTATGATTGTGGAAGAGGGAATGTTAGGTGTAGCTGAATTGTGAGTTAAAACCATGTGGTTCCAGTGTCCTATATTTCTGAACGTAGCTGTTCTCAAGCGCTAGGCAGCTTTCTGTCATTAGTGTGACTTTGTTTGAATGCTGTTACCAGAAAATCAGATATGCCTCTGCGGCTGGGGCCATTGAAATGATTAGAGATTGGTTTCAGAGCATGCTGGGTAATATCATACAAATGTTTCTGCATGTGGTCACCTAATCTGAGACCAGTTTCACCAGTATAAAATATCCTGCGTCTTTTGCATACAGTGGCATATATCACATTATGGGACTCGCATGTGAATCCCTCATAGAGAGTGAGGATAGTTTTTACATATTGTTCTGTCATGAAAGATGCAGTGTTCCATCATGGGATAATTTACATTTTGTTCTGTCATGAAAGATTTTATGCATTGTTCCATCCTGGAATATTTTATATATTGTTCAGCTTGCCATGATAGATTTTATGCATTGTTCACTCATGAGATAATTTACATATTGTTCATTCTGTCATGACAGATTTTATGCATTGTACTATCATAGGAATAAGAGTAGGAACATGGAATGTAAGAAGTATGTATGAGGGAAAGTATCAAATAACAAGTGATGAGATGAAAAGAACGAGGATATACATTTTTGTATATGATAATATAATGAATGATAATATTTTTATATACTGTGGTGGAGAATTAGGAGGGAAGAATGGAGTGGCTTTTTACTTGGACAAATCAACATCAAAAGCATTACTAGGTTACAACCCAGTAAGTGACAGAATCCTCACTATCAGACTTAAAGGCACTCCTAGAAATGTAACAATCATCCAGATATATGCACCTACATCAGCAACAGAAGAAGAGGAAGTAGAAAACTTTTATAACATATGGCAAATGACGATATACCTAGTATGGAAAGATGATATCGTATTAATAATGGGGGATTTTAATGCAAAGACTGGTACAGAAAGAGCAGAAGATGAAGGACATGTTGTAGGGAAATTTAGCATAGGACATAGAAATGAGGCGGGCGACAATCTAATGGCTTTTTGCGTGGAAAATGAGCTAATGATGGCTAACACACTTTTTAAACAACATCCAAGAAGACTTTACACATGGACATCACCTGATGGGAAAACCAAGAATCAAATAGATTACATTTTAGTACACAGAAGGTGGAGATCTAGTATAACATCAGCAAAAACTTTACCAGGTGCTGATTGTGACACGGACCATGAGTTATTAATAGCAGACATGAAGATAAAGATAAAAAAGACAGTTACGAGATCAAGATCACTTCGCTTTGATCTTACAAATATACCAGAACAATACGGTATAGAAGTGAAGAACCGTTTCAAAATCCTGGTGGATGTACAGGAGGAGATGACACCAGATGAATTGGCTACACAGGCCAGAGACATCTTAATAACAACAGCTAAAGATATGGTTCCAGTAAAGAAAACACAAAAGACTGGATGGATTACAGCAGGCACACTAGAAATGATAAAACAACGTAGAGAAATGAAGACGAAATGGAAAGTGACAAACAACAACAAAGAGGAATATAAATCTTTAACAAAAGAAGTATGAAGAAACATAAGAAAAGACAAAAAAAAACAATACATACAAGATTGTTGTGAAAGACTAGAAGGACATCAGAAGTGTGGAAGAGATAGTGAAATGTTTCAAGAAATGAAGACATTGACGAGAAATGTCACACCTAAGCTAAATGTAATTTGTGACGAGATGGGGAATACCTTGACAGAGACAGAGGAAATTCTAGAAAGATGGAAGGATTATTGCAGAGGAATGTATGAAACAATTGACTATGAAAACAGAAATCAACAGTGTGAATTATTATTGGAGGAGAAAGAACCCGAACCGACAATAGAAGAAGTTTTATGGTCAATAAAGAATCTGAAAAATGGTAAATCACCAGGGTGTGATGAGATAACAGCTGAATTTATTAAAGCAGGAGGAAAGGAATGTGCAACAATCTATCATCTTATATATCTTCTTATATCCTTCCCGTGCCGTTAAACGTCACATAGGGCTCGCAAAGTAGTTCAGCAGTTTTTCCTATCTTCAGCGAGTCTTTCAACCTCATCAAAGGATTTTATGCCTGTTAATTTGGCCTCTCTTAACAATGTCCTCTTCAGAGTTTCACGCGGTCTGCCTCTTTTTCTTTGGCCTGTTGTGTTCCACTTGATAGCTTGTTTTGGGATTCTCTGATCATTTCTTCTCATCAAGTGACCAACATATGTCCATCTCCTTTTCCTGATCACCCATGAGACTGGTTGTTGTTCAGTCATCTGTCTTATCTCTGCATTGTTCTTGAATTTGTTGATGCCGAGTATTTTCCTTATGCATTTGTTTTCAAAACAATCTATCATGCACTGTGTAAAAAGTTGTGACATTCAGGTATTTGGCTAAAAGAATGGGACAGAAATGTATTCATACCACGACCAAAAAAGGGTAACCTGAAATTATGCACAAACTGCAGAACTGTTGCCCTGATTAGTCATGCCAGTAAAATTCTGTTAAAAATTATAATGGGTAGACTTCGTAAGAAAATAGAAGAAGATGTCAGTATGGTCCAAGCTGGTTTCAGGCAAAGCAGAGGATCAAGAGATCATGTATTCAATATAAGATTAATAATAGAGAAATGCAGAGAGTTTAATGTGAATCTATATTTATCCTTTATAGACTACTCGAAGGCATTTGATTGTGTACAACACCAGAAACTTTGGGAAATAATGGAAAAAAATGGGATGTCCAACACATTTGATACAATTAACATCACTGCTGTATCTAGACCAACAAGCAGCAGTAAGAATAAATGGTGAAACAGCTTGGTTTAACATAAAACAAGGGGTCCTTCAGGGGTGCATATTGTCGCCGTACCTATTTAAATTGTATTCTGAAAATATAATGAGTAATGTTAGAGAAGATGTAGACAAAGAATATTACATTGCCATAACAGTTGGAGGTTATGAAATACCAGAAATTAGATATGCTGATGACACAGTATTGCTGTCCACAACACAAAAAGGAATGGAAAAACTAATTATGTCAGTCCGTAAGAACAGCGAAGAGCAAAACCTCTATCTTAATGCGAAGAAAACTAAATTGATGATAACTGACAAAACAAACAAGGCAGCTGATATATGTATCAATGAGGAAAAACTGGAAGAAGTGGAGAGTTTTGAATATCTTGGATTCACTACTAACTAATAATGGAGATACAATGAGGGAAATTAAAAGGAGGAAATCTATTGCTCTTCAGAAAGTAAAACAACTAAAGAATCTGTGGAAAGGAACAGACAGAACAACAAAAATAAGATTTTTAAGGGCATGCATCTTTCCCATCGCAGCACATGCCTGTGAGACCTGGACACTTAACAAAACAGCTGAGAAACACATAAATGCCTTTGAATGTAAATGCTACAGAAGAGTTCTTCAAATATCATGAACGCAAAAAAGAACAAATATATCCATACTACAAGAACTTAATATTGAAGAAGGCTGGCTAGTAAAGAGGATTAAAGAGAGAAAACTAAAAAAGATCAAAGCGAAGATGGATGCAAGACATCGTTGATGATCTGCAAATGGATGCATCAGCAGCAAGCCATCTTGCTCACAACCGAGAGGCCTACAAGAGTGCTGTTAGGGAGGCAAATTTCCGCAAGGGACATGCAAATGAATGAATGAATGAACTATCATAGGATAATTTACATATTGTTCTGTCATGTTAGATTATATGCATTGTTCTATCATGGGATAATTTACATATTGTTTACAATGGTATATTTTATGTAATGTTTTATCTTGGTACAGTTTATACATTGTTTTGTAGATGTACAAAGTGTTTCACAATGTCTAATAATGTAAATTTAAGTGAACTTTCGTTTTCTTTTGTGAGGTCAGGGCTCAGGCCTAAAGTTTCTAGACATTGTATCTAAGACATTAAGACATGTTTTCTCTTTTTGTCAATGACATTAAATTAACTAGACATTGCATCTAAGACATGTTTTCTCTTTTTGTCAATGACATTAAATTAACTAGACATTGCATCTAAGACATGTTTTCTCTTTTTGTCAGTGACATTAAACTAGCTAGACATTGTATCTAAGACATTAAGACATGTTTTCTCTTTTTGTCAATGACATTAAACTAATTAGACATTGTATCTAAGACATGTTTTCTCTTTTTGTCAATGACATTAAATTAACTAGACATTGCATCTAAGACATGTTTTCTCTTTTTGTCAATGACATTAAACTAATTAGACATTGTATCTAAGACATTAAGACATGTTTTCTCTTTTTGTCAATGACATTAAATTAACTAGACATTGCATCTAAGACATGTTTTCTCTTTTTGTCAATGACATTAAACTAATTAGACATTGTATCTAAGACATGTTTTCTCTTTTTGTCAATGACATTAAACTAACTAGACATTGTATCTAAGACATTAAGACATGTTTTCTCTTTTTGTCAATGACATTAAACTAACTAGACATTGTATTCTCTTTTTGTCAGTGACATTAAACCAACTAGACATTGTATCTAAGACATGTTTTCTCTTTTTGTCAATCGCATTAAACCAACTATGACATCTATCATATAAGATGAATTTGTCTGCCATAATACCTTGAGTTAAGATAAGATGAAACTATCTACCATCATATCCTAACCTTATTCCTAACCTCCATTGCCAGTCTGATATCAGACAGCATGCATACAATATCACCGACAGATTTATAGCGCACAACATGTTAGATATAATGTCACTGACAGACTTGCAGCAAACAAAATGTTAGATATAATGTCACTGACAGACTTGCAGCAAACAAAATGTTAGATATAATGTCACTGACAGACTTATAGCAGATAGTATATTAGATATAACATCACTGACAGACTTGCAGCAAAAAAATGTTAGATGTAATGTCACTGACAGACTTATGGCAGACAGTATATTAGATATAACGTCACTGACAGACTTGCAGCAAACAAAATGTTAGATGTAATGTCGCTGACAGACTTGCAGCAAAAAAATGTTAGATATAATGTCACTGACAGACTTGCAGCAAACAAAATGTTAGATATAATGTCACTGACAGACTTATAGCAGATAGTATATTAGATATAACATCACTGACAGACTTGCAGCAAACAAAATGTTAGATGTAATGTCACTGACAGACTTATGGCAGACAGTATATTAGATATAACGTCACTGACAGACTTGCAGCAAACAAAATGTTAGATGTAATGTCGCTGACAGACTTGCAGCAAAAAAATGTTAGATGTAATGTCATTGACAGAACCAGACTTACAGCAAATGTGTTAGATATGGTGTTATTGATAGACTGACAGCAAACAGCATTATATAATGTCACTGATAGACCCAGGCTTACAGCAGATGTGTTATATATAGTATTATTCACAAATTGAAATCAAACAAAACCATGTTAGCTGCAATGCATTTGACAAAAATGTAAATAAAATTAATGTTTATATTTGTTTTTTTGTTCTTTCAGTTTGGATCCGGCTGGTGATCCACTTGATTGTATGAACATAATTGACTATCTGGCACTGCGTTGTGAGCAGTATGACTACCTTGTGGAGCTGGAACAAGAAGTAATGATTAGTTACAAAAAAATTTTTTTCTCCATGAATTTTTCTTTTCTCAACTTTTGATATATGTGACTATCATTATGATTTTTTTTTTTTTTGGTCTGGCTTATACTGCTCACAGAAAGTTCACTATGACAACAGCAGTGATGTATTATATTATAATGAACAACATTTCTCCCATATGGTAATTACAACTTTTTTTCATACATTTAAATGTACAATTTTAACAAGAAATAAAACAAGAGACAAAACAAAAAATAAAACAAGAGACAAAACAAGAAATAAAACAAGAGACAAAACAAGAAATAAAACAAGAGACAAAACAAGAAATAAAACAAGAGACAAAACAAGAAATAAAACAAGAATGAATGAATGAATGAATAATCTTTATTTTTCAAGGGTAAAGAATTGGGCACGCAGGCCCGTCTTACATTCTGCCCTTCATCACTCCATCTTTCATTCTTCCCACACACTTGATTTAGTAAAAAAAATACAAATTAAATTAGGAAAAACATATCAAAAGAGTGTAAGATTTAACTATTACATTCAAGGTAAAAGAGAAGAAGTCATTAACCTAATAAAATAGCACTCACGCACACATACACACGCAGACATATACATAAAAATACATTGTAAATCATCTTCTAACATATGTTTTTTTTTTAACAAACATTAAAATAATTTCTAACAATATCTAACAAGTTGCTATTCTAACTATGTCATTGAAGTACTTGATGGTTTACGAGCCATGTGTTGAGAGAGTGCTGGCTATTTTATGGAGGCATATAATTACAAGCAAGTAAATAATGAAACAGGTTTGAGTTAAAGGATGAAGTATTACCACTGGATTTTAAATTGTAGGGGAGGGTGTTCCAGAGCTGTACTGCAGAGTATGCAAGGCTTTTCTTGTACAGATCAATCCTGGGTTTAGGAAGAAGACAGTTTTTTAAACACTGGCTATGTTTAGTGTTATACGTAAACAGTGACCACAAGTAAGGCGGAGCATTGTGCGACAGAATTCTGTGAACAAACTTAACTTTGTTAAAAATGATTCTATTTTTGAGGGGTAGAATTTTGAGTTGTTTGTGTTGATCTACAGTCTGTCCTGGGTGTTTGTCACAAATAAGATTTAATGCTCGCTTGTGAAGTGAGTGGAGCCTTTTTGTGTTTGAGACTGAGCATCCATCCCAGATTGTGGAACAGTAATCTAAGTGTGTTTGTATGTGTGATATGTAGTATATTTTTCTTGTGTCCTTGCCGATAAAGTGTTTAATTTTGGCTAATTGGTAAACTTTCTGTGCAATCAAATTTGTTAGGTTATGTATGTGAGAATTCCAAGTTAAATGCTGATCAGTGATGAGTCCTAGGGTTTTATGTTCATGAACATTTTCTATTGCCTTGGTCCCAGCACAAAGCTGTAGTGAAGTTTTAGTTGCATTTTGCAGTTTCTGTCTTGTAGTGATGAGCATGGATTTTGTTTTGTTGGTGTTTATCAACATACCATTTTTATTACTCCATTTAATCAAACTGTTTATATCATTTTGGAGCGTTGTCTGTAGTTTATTGATGTCATATTCACTATTGTAAACAGTACAGTCATCAGCGAAAAGATCACATGAAGAGTGCTTTAAATGTAGTGGTAGGTCGTTAATATAGATAGCAAAGAGAAGAGGACCAAGAATGGAGCCTTGAGGAATACCAGTATCAACCACAGACGAGCCAGATGTTTTGTTTCTAAAGCAAACTACTTGTTTTCTACCTGAGAGTAAAGATGTAATACATTTTGTTAGGTCTGGGTGTAATCTATAGCCTTCCAGCTTTTTTGCAAGAATTTCATGAGCAGTCATATCGAAGGCTTTCTTAAAATCAACAAAGACAGCACCACACAATTTGTCATCATTTATATTAGACAGCCAGCTTTCTGTCATTTTAGTTAATGCTGTGTGGCAGGAGTAATTTGGTCTAAAACCTGACTGACTGTCTATTAGTAGATTGTTTTCTTGCATGTGGAGCAGAGTTAACTTTTGTATATGTTTTTCAAGAGGTTTTGATAGTGATGACAGAATGGATATGGGTCTATAGTTTGAGAGGTCACTAGTCTGTCCAGATTTAAAAAGAGGAAAAACTTTGGCGAGTTTAAAAGCGTCAGGGAAATATTTTTTGTCAATACACAAGTTGTATAAGTATGTTAGTGTGTCTGTGATAACTGGTGCAGCGTAGCGTAGTATCTTGTTACTAATGTCATCACATCCTGCTGAGTTAGTGTTCTTTAAGGACCAGATGTAGTTATAAACCTCACCGACTGTGAGGAAAGGAATATTAGTTTGTTTTAGCTTTACACATTTACTGTCGCTGAAAGTTTTCAACACGCTCAGGTCGCAATTAGGGGTCGGTAATGAAGATTTTAGAATACTAATTTCTTCCCTAAAATGTTCACTGAAGTTAGTGCAAGTATGTTCACCATTAAGTGTTTGTGGGTCAGTTTGCTTCCTTTTATTTACAAGAGTATTAATCGCTTTCCAGATTGATTTACTATCAGTTTTGTCTTTCACTAAATTTCTGAAGTAATTTTTCTTTTCCTGCCTAATTAAATACTGCACCTTATTCCTAAGTGAACGATAGCTACTGAAATTTCTGTTTTTGTGAGCTTCATCCCGTTTCCTCATCAGTTGCAATATATCGGGAGTTATCCACGGGGATTTTGTTACGTGTTTTACTCTCATTTCTTTGATGGGGACATGCTTGTCAAAAATATTTCGAAATATCTTGATCCAGTATTCGATAGCCTCATCTGGATTTGTTAACTGGAAAACGTACGTAAGAGACGAAGCTTTTAGATCAGTTAAAAATAATTCCAAGTTAAAGTTTTTAAAGTTTCTATATTTGATGCTGGTATGTTTGTGTTTCGGTATTTTATACCCCTTATGTGACCACGTACAGCAGACCAGGTAGTGATCACTCAGCGACACATGAGGGACAGTACATTCAGTAATGTTTCCTGGATCAGCTACATAAATATGATCTATTAGTTTGATGATGATTCAGCAACTCTAGTAGGTTCGTTAACAATTTGGGAGAAGTTGTAAGATGTTAAAATGTTCTTCCATGTAGGATTTGGCTGATTAAGATCTATATTGAAGTCGCCTAGAATGATTATGTCCTTGAATTTATGAGTTACAGCATCATCCATCATGGTCGCAAAGTGATCATACCACTCGGCTGAAGCATTTGGATTTCGGTATATAAAACTAATTAGAATTGGACTGAATTTGATATTTTGATTTCTAGCATTATACATTCAACCTCTGATGTTTCCAGGTCTTCTCTTCTACAAAATTTAATTGTGTTAGAAATGTAAACGACTAAACCTGTCTCTAGCTTCCTAGTTGGGTCGCGCCTGATCAAATTAAAACCGTCTATTCGTATATCATTGTCTGTGATGTTTTTATGTAATCTGCTTTCAGAGAAGCCAAAAACATGAAAATGTTGAAGTATATGTGTAACCTCAGGGAGTTTTCCTAACAAATGATAAACATTTAAGTGGCCAACACGTAGGCCATCGTGTCACAACCACTCCTCCATTTTCTGAGTCACTATAACAATGTTAGAAATATTATATTTCAGTAAAAATAAAATAACTGGTCAGACTTCAATCATACAATTATAGGTATACGTTTAAGCTAGTAGAGATAATGAATCTAACTAAGTTTATAATATACTGACAAATAATGGAAAAAAAGTACAAAAATCAACAATGCAATGAACGTTATGTAAGTGTAAATTGTAAAAGACTTGATGACAATATTAGCTGTAAGCTAGCACTAAGAAATGTCTGTTCTGCTGTAAGAACTTCTGTGGTTTTTTGTTTTTGTTCAGTTAAATTTATCTACAGAAGTTAAAGAGTGCTGGAAGTTTCAAGCTATCTAGTATCTGTATGTGGGTGTTGAGTGTTGATTGTGTAGTAGGGACATCATATACGCGTGGCTCAGAGCTGCAGGACTAAACTGCATTAGATATTGTAGCTGAAAGTTCCACGGATAATGATTCGAGGTTCTTGTGTTTGTGTCCTGTACAGCTGTTGTGGTATTCCTAAGTGGTGATTGTGCAGGAGTCTCCATGTTGTTCGCTGTACTAAGTGTTGATATACAAGAGACAAAACAAGAAATAAAACAAGAGACAAAACGAAATAAAACTCTGCCATTAAATATATCTTTCTTTACTCAATTACCTGAGACAAATAACTAGTAAACAGTTAATTTTGAGATTAAGAAACTAATAAGGTTGCCCAGTCCACAGTCATGCTTCAAGGTGGAACTTGCAGTGATAATGCTGGACACTTTGAAGTCAATAGAAGCATAATCCACAGAGGTTTTCTATAGTTGTGGGAAACTGGACAGAAGCATCATCCACAGAGGTTTTCTATAGTTGTGGGAAACCGGACAGAAGCATCATCCACAGAGGCTTTCTATAGTTGTGGGAAACTGGACAGAAGCATCATTCACAGAGGCTTTCTGTAGTTGTGGGAAACTGGACAGAAGCATCATCCACAGAGGTTTTCTATAGTTGTGAAAAACTGGACAGAAACATCATCCACAGAGGTTTTCTATAGTTGTGAAAAACTGGACAGAAGCATCATCCACAGAGGATTTCTATAGTTGTGAAAAACTGGACAGAAGCACCATCCACAGATGATTTCTATAGTTGTGGGAAACTGGACAGACACATCAGCCACAGAGGCTTTCTTTAGTTGTGAAAAACTGGACAGAAGCATCATCAACAGAGGCTTTCTATAGTTGTGAAAAACTGGACAGAAGCATCATCCACAGAGGTTTTCTATAGTTGTGAAAAACTGGACAGAATCACCATCCACGGAGGCTTTCTATAGTTGTGGGAAACTGGACAGTGCTCTGTTTTGTCAGTGTCACAGCCTAAGAAAACAGCAATTTATGACTGCATGAGTGCTTTAACACTACCTGCCAACAGGCATAGGACAAGAGACACAGTCAGAAACCATTATGATCAGGACAGCTTTCATATGAGAGAAGACTAGAGATTGTGGTTATATTTAACTCTCACCAGTGCCAAATCCATCAGTAAGACCATAGTATATGGAGTGAAAATCTGTGGCACCGAGTTATGATCAGAAATGAGTATAAATTTTGGGGAGGTTTCCTTGTCATCCAAAGAAGTACAATGAGTGCACTGTTACCTGGGTGACATCATCAAACCACATGTAATCCACCCAGAGGAGGGGCTTGTTGCTGGATTAATTTTCATGTATGATAATGCACCATGTCACCAAATGAGGTGCTGCAAAACTCCACAATGTCATGTATCTTCCAGCCTAACTTGTTCCCACACTCTTGGGACATGTTAAGAGTTGTGTATGACATTTCCATCCATACTTTTTCAGTAACTTAGAGGCAGCATAGGTGGTTCAGCAAAGAGTCTGTTTCAGTTCAATAAGACATGGAAGTTTGTATTGCTGTAGCCAGTGGTCATACACATTAATGATGAGTAGTCATTTAACAACACCAGAGATGTGTCCATAAAAATGTCCATATTTAAACATAAGAGGTTTTTCATTTTCTGATTACCTGGGAAGACAAAGTCAACAATTCTAGCATATCTCAAAACAATCTAAATTCATATAAAAAAATGAGACACAGGTTGAGGTCACATGGTCTGTCACAGTGGAGAAAATCATCACAGAATCTGCCATTCAGAGGCATTTAAAGAGTGATTGGGGAGAGATTATCATTTCACACAGAATAAGAATTATAGAAATCATGTAGACAAATACACCTGACAGATATAACTTTAAACTTTTATTTTCAACTAATCAGACATAACCTGTACATTTGATGGTATTACAATGCCATGTAGCAAAGATAGGAGTGTGAGTCAAAAAGTAACCTTAATTTTTTTTAAAAATTTGAATAAAATGTACAGATATGACTGAACACTTCTTATCACTTTTCAGTCACATTCAGTTTAGGTCTGTTACTGCATCACTAATGCCTGGATTCCTCAAGGGTGGGGAAAAAAACGGACTGACCTTTTAGCTAACTCTGCGCAGCTTTTTTAATTTCTTCATACCCATTGAACTTCTTCCCATCTAGTGCCTCCTTGAAGGGTCCAAACACATGATAATCACGAGGTCAAGTGAATATGCAGGATGTGGAAGACACTCCAAATGCAGATTCATGATTTGTTATGCTGTTGCACATGGTGGCTGAGGCTGCATGTTATCAGCAGTAGCAGCATGCCAGAATTCAGCATACTGCAGTGTTTTTATCTGATTGCAGGTTTCAAGTGATTTTCAAGCAGATCACAGCATAATTTGCTGTTGATAGTGGTTCCACTGGGTACATAATGTTCCAGGATTGGGTCTTTATGTTCCTTGAAGAGCATGAACATCAATTTCTTGGCTAACACAGTTGTATTGAACTCATTTGGTTTAAGCAAGGAAGAATATTGCCACACAACACTGTGTGGCTCTTTTTGTCTCTGGCTGAAAATGATGTACCCAACATTCATCTCCAGTGACTGTACATTATAGAAAGCCATCTCCTTCAGTTTCAGAATGTCGTAAAAGAGTTTCATAAACATCCTCACAATGTTAGTGTTGGGGTTGAGTTGTTTTGTTACTCACTTGTTGAAGACTTTTCAGTAACTGCAGCACTTCATGAATGATATGGTGTGCTGAGCCAGGTTTGATCTTCAGTTCTCCAACCACTTTATCATTTGTTACCTTGCTTTATCCATATGTGATCCTCAGTTCTCTAACCACCTTATCATATTTTACCTTGCATTATCTATGTGATCCTCAGTTCTCCAACCACCTTATCATTTGTTGCCTTGCTTTATCCACATGTGATCCTCAGTTCTCCAACCACCTTATCATTTGTTACCTTGCTTTATCCATATGTGATCCTCAGTTCTCCAACCACCTTATCATTTGTTACCTTGCTTTATCCATATGTGATCCTCAGTTCTCCAACCACATTATTATTTGTTACCTTGCTTTATCCATATGTGATCTCCAGTTCTCCAACCACCTTATTTGTTACCTTGCTTATCCATATGTGATCTCTAGTTCTCCAACCACCTTATTTGTTACCTTGCTTATCCATATGTGATCCTCAGTTCTCCAACCACCTTATTATTTGTTACCTTGCTTTATCCATATGTGATCCTCAGTTCTCCAACCACCTTATCATTTGGTACCTTGCTTTATTCATGTCTGTAACTTTACTTGCTGTAGCTTCATTTGTCACCAGTAACACCATAACTGCGAATAACTTATTCTTATCTCATTGTGGTAGATTCAGCTGCATCATTTCTTTCACTTTAACAGCTGATGACTTTCAGTATCTTTACTTTTATGTGTGACTCAGTTGATGTATACTTTTATATGTGTTACTGAAGTGATGTATGTTGTGTGTGACTGAAGTGATGTATTCTTAGTCTTGTGTGTGTGAGACTCAGGTGGTGTATTCTTAGTTTTTTCTGTGTGACTGAGGTGGTATATTCTTAGCTTTGTGTGTGTGTGACCGAGGGTTTATATTTTTAGTTTTTTTTTTGTGTACAACTGAGGTGATATATTCTTAGTTTTGTATGTAACTGAGGTGATGTATTCTTAGTTTTTTGTGCATGACTAAGGTGGTGTATTCTTAGTTTTATGTGTGTGATTGAGGTGGTGTATTCTTAGTTTTATGTGTGTGATTGAGGTGGTGTATTCTTAGTTTTTTGTGCATGACTGGATGATGTATTCTTAGTTTTTTGTGCATGACTGAGGTGATGTATTCTTACTTTTGGATGCAAGACTGAGGTGATGTGTTCTTATTTTTGTGTGTGTGACTGAAGTGATGTGTTCTTATTTTTTTGTGTGTGACTGAGGTGGTCTGTTCTTAGTTTTGTGTGCATGACTGAAGTGGTCTGTTCTTAGTTTTTTGTGTGTGATGTATTCTTAGTTTTGTGTGGACTGAAGTGATGTATTCCTAGCTTTATGTGTATGTGACTGAAGTGATGTATTCTTAGTTTTGTGTTTGACTGAAGTGATGTATTCTTAGTTTTGTGTGCACGACTGAGTTGATGTATTCTTAGTTTTGTGTGTGTGACTAAGGTGGTGTGTTCTTAGTTTTGTGTGTGTGATTGAGGTGATGTATTCTTAGTTTTGTGTGTGTGTGTGTGACTGAAGTGATGTATTCTTAGTTGTGTGTGTGTGGCTGAGGTGATGTATTCTTAGTTTTTTTGTGCATGACTAAGGTGATGTATACTTAGTTTTGTGTGCATGACTGAGGTGATGTATTCTTAGTTTTGTGTGTGTGACTGAAGTGATGTATTCTTAATTTTTGTGTGTGACTGAGGTGATGTATTCATAGTTTTGTATGCATGACCAAGGTGATGTATTCTTAGTTTTTTTTGTGTGGTTGAGGTGATGAATTCTTAGTTTTCTCTGCATGACTGAGGTGGTGTATTCTTAGTTTTTTATGAGTGACTGAGGTGGTATATTCTTAGTTTAGTGTGTGTGACTGAGGTGGTGTATTCATAGTTTTGTATGCATGACCAAGGTGATGTATTCTTAGTTTTGTTTGTGTGATTGAGGTGATGTATTCTTAGTTTTGTTTGTGTGATTGAGGTGATGTATTCTTTATTGTGTGTGTGACTGACGTGATATATTTTGTTGTTGTGTGTGTGACTGAAGTGATGTATTCTTAGTTGTGTGTGTGTGACTGAGGTGATGTATTCTTATTTTGTGTGTGTGTGTAACTAATGTGATGTATCCTTAGTTTTGTTTGTGTGACTGAGATGGTGTATTCTTAGTTTTTTTGTGGGTTACTGAGGTGGTGTATTCTTAGTTTTGTGTGCATGGATGATATGATGTATTGTTAGTTTTGTGTGTGGTTGAGATGATGTAATTGTAGTTTTTTGTGTGACTGAGGTGAGAGGTGATGCAATCTTAGTTATGTATGAGACCTAGGTGATGCAATCTTAGTTATGTATGAGACTGAGGTGATGCATTCTTAGTTTTGTGTGTGTATGTGACTGAAGTTATGTATTCTTAGTTTTGTGTTTGACTGATGTGATGTAATCTCAGTTGTTTGTGACTCTCTCTCTCTCTGAACCTTAAGTGCCCAGGGCACATGGGGCTTCCGCAAGGGTTTTCCACAAATGCCTGTCTTTCGCCTTTTTTTCTGCTCTTGCCCAGGTGAGCCCTCTATTGCTCAACATCCTTTCTGTTGTTCTTCTCCATGTCTCTTTTGGTCTACCCTTACTTCTGCTCCCCTGTGGTGTCCATCTTAGTGCTATTTTTGGTAGTGAGTTGTCAGTCATTCGGAGCACATGTCCCAACCATCGCCAGCGTCTTTCCTCAATAATTGTTGTCAGTGGTTTCATCTGCATTTCTGCCAATAAGATGTTATTTCTTATGGTGTTTGGCCAAAATATTTTTTTAATTCTATGTAAACATTTAGTCTGGAAAGAATTCAACTTGTTTTCTATGGTTTTGGTGATTTTCCAGCATTCACTTCCATAGAGTAGTACACTTAGAACATTACTCTTAAATATCCTGATTTTCATATTTATGCTTAGTTTATTTGATTTCCATATATTTTGTAGCATTGCAAAAGCCTGGTTTGCTCTAGTAAGTCTGCTGTTGATGTCCTCTGTGCTGTCTCCATTTTCTACTACTCTGCTGCCAAGGTATACAAATTCGTTGACCTCCTCCACTAACTTGTTATCTACTCTGAGTACATTTCTGTTGTTCACATTTTGCTTCATTAACTTTGTCTTTCCTACGTTGATCTTTAGTCCTATGTTGTTTGCATTCTGGGTTAACTTGTTTATTTTATCTTGCATATCTTTGTGACTGCTTGATAATAGACAAATGTCGTCCGCAAAGTCAAGGTCCTCCAGCACTGTGTTAAGGGTCCATTGTAATCCTCTGCGTTTGTCTGATGTTGCCTCCTTCATTAACCAGTCTACTGCCAAGATAAATAATGTTGGTGATAGTACACATCCCTATTTCACTCCTGTTTGTACCCTAAAGCTGCTGGAGGTATGTTCTCCACAGATAACTTTGCACTGAAAACCCTCGTATAGGGCTTTGATTACATTAACTATTTTATGGGGGAGGCCATGCCATCTTAGGATTTTCCACAGTGCATCTCTGTTGACACTGTCAAAGGCTTTCTCAAAATCTATGAATAATGCATATGTTGTGCTATGCCATTCATTTGCCTGTTCTAATATTTGTCTAAGTACAAATATATGGTCTATGCATGATCTTCCTTTCCTAAATCCTGCCTGCTCTTTCCGAAGTTTTTCCTCAAGTGTTGGTACAATTCTGTTGATGATTATTCTGCAAAATACTTTACTAGTGAGTGGCAGTAGGGTAATGCCTCTCCAGTTCCCGCAATCTCTGAGGTCACCCTTCTTTGGTAGTTTTACTATAAGACCAGTTTTCCACTCCTCTGGGGCTTTTTCTAAATCCCAAATTTGTTGTAATATCCGGCAAAGTTGTTTTGGTGTTTCTGTTTCTTCTGCTTTCAACATCTCAGCAGTCACTTCATCTTCACCTGGTGCCCTGTCTGATTTTAGCATCTTTATCGCCTCTTTTACTTCATTTATTGTTATTGGTCCTGTATTGATGTTTAGTTCCGCTTTTGCTTCAGGTATATCTATTGCTTGTGCTGCTTGTGTTCTGTTTAGTAGGGTGTTAAAGTGTTCCCTCCATCTTTCAATTTTTTCTCTTTCTCCACTGACCAGTTGTCAATTTTGTGTTCTTACTGCACTTTCACATCTTGTATTGAAGTTACCTGTCATCTGCTTTGTGATTTTATATATGGTTTTCATGTCATTTGTATATGCTGCTTTCTCTGCTGTCTCTGCTAAGTTGTCATAATACTGACGTTTATCTTGACGGCATGATTCCTTCACTTCTTTGTCTTTTTGTGCATAATTACTTAAAACTCGTTCTTTAAGCCGTTGTGATTTGGTGTTCAGTAATTTTTCCTTGATTTCTTTTCTTTGCTCTATCTTTTCCCATGTGGTCTCACTTATCCATTCCTCTTTTCTCCTTTTCCGATATCCCAGCACCTCTTTTGCTGTTTTCTGTAGTGTTTTATTGAACTCTAATATGGACATTTCTGCTTCGTCTTGTAGGACACTGAAGCGGTTCTTAAGTATTATTGAGAATTCATTTCTTGTTTGCTGGTCTATCAGTTTTCTTGTATCAAAATGTATCTTTCTGTGTTCTCCGATTCTGGCTTTCCTTAATCTTAGTTTTGTGTGTAACTGAGGTGATGTGATCTTAGTTGTGTGTGTGACTGAGGTAATGCAATCTTAGTTGTGATTGTGACTGAGGTAATGCAATCTTAGTTGTGATTGTGACTGAAGTAATGCAATGTAGTTTTGTGTTAATGACTGAGGTTATGTATTTTTAGTTTTGTGTGCATGACTGAAATGATATATTCTAAGTTTTGTGTGTGACTGAGTTGATGTATTCTTAGTTTTGTGTGTGTGACTGAGGTCATGTCAAAGGCCTCCTGTAAGGAAAGAAGGGATATGATCATCAATGAAGTAAGGAATTCAGAGGATTAGAAGTGGGTCCAGAAGGCAGTCCAACAGGCACAGCAAGGTCAATAGACAACATGGGAGGAAGTCTTGCAGAGATTACTAACATGGAATGACATCTGGAAAATGGCACCCTTGAGACTTAGCTTCATCATCAGAGCTACTTATAACCTGCCTACAGGCTCCAACCTATATAAATGAAGTGTATCAGAAGACACAAAGTGGCCTCTCTGCAATGAAAGGCAAACATTGGAACATTTGCTGTTAGCATGCAGAGCATCATTAGCCCAAGGACACTACACCTGGTGGCACAATAGAGTGCTGCAGGAACTAGTAGCCATTGTAGACAGGGCAAAAGATAAAGCAAATAACAGCAAAAGAGTTGAGGTCCCACCTAAATACTTCATAGGTGCTGGCACAACATCAAATATTGAAATCAGGGACATTCCTTACCATCACTGCTAGATGGTGGAAATGACTGGGATGTGATAGCGGACCTACCAGGATGAAGAGAATACCTGACTGCCATCAAGAACACAGGAATGTGACCGGACATTTTAGTGTACTTCATAGAAAAACAGGAATTAATAATGATCGAGCTTACGGTTCCATATGAAACAAGAATAGAGGAGCAGAAATGTGAGAAGTACAATGATCTGGTTAAGCAACTGAGGCAGGGGTCAGGGCAAAAGTGACAGCTGTAGAAGTGGAAGTGAGAGGATTCGTATCAACATCAGCATACAACCTATGTAAGCAACTGGCCATAAAGGGACAGTCAAGAGCAAGGGCATTGAAAAGCTTTTCAGAAACAGCAGAAAAGGCCTCATGCTGGCTGTGGAGTATGCGAAACAAGCACTGAGAACATAAATAATTTCTTTTGTCACAACTAATACCGGTCCTCCGTAGCTAAGTCACTAAAGAAACACTTAAAAGTGCAGTGCCAACTAGAAGATCATGGGTTCAGTTCTCTCCCCCCCCCCCCCATAAAAAGCAACAACTCACAAACCTCTGGGAGTCATGACCCAGAGGGCCCCCCCCCCCCCCCCTTAGAGTATCAGGAGTTTAATTTGACCAAAACACTTGTACTTCCTCTGATGATCTGAAGAAGTTGTGTTGTTGTTGTTGTTCCGCTCTCTACAGTAGAGAATTTCTTGCATACATGCAAGAGAGAGAGAGAGAGAGATATATGACTTTGTATTCTTGAAACCCCAGAGTAAATAATAATGCAAAATGTAATAATCATAGCACATTCAGAAGTTTGAGAAGAAACAAAAGTCTCTCTCTACCACAAAACTATGGTTTGAAGATTTTAATTGTGAAACATTTATTGCAACATGTAATTTTTGAAGAAAAGCAGCCTCATTTTGTTTACATTAGAGGTTTTAGAATAAAGTGGTCTGTTTTTGTTGTTATAAGGTAACTTTTGGAGAAAAATAGTTCTTATTGTTGAATTGTGGTATTTTCTCAAATGTGAAAATGACAGTTAATTTGATTTTGTTTTTTCCCCACAGAGTCTTGACAGCATGAAACATGTACCAAACTTTTCTATGTCCATCCCTCTTGCTTATTTCAAACATGCAAGCAGAAATTCAGGAGATACTAGCACAGCAGATCGCAAGGTCAGTTTCAATTGTTTTATTGTAACTTGCATTAGGAGGTGATTAGTAAAATAGTCCTGTTTCTTTCTGTGTTGTAACTTGCACATAATAAAATGTTTATGCTATTATGTATTAAATGCTGCCTTTACCATGACTGCACAGTTCATATTCCAATTCTTTCAATGTAGTTTTTCTAAGGACAAAACTATCATCAAGATGAACTCCTCTTCAAGATACATCCTTTGCTCCTCAATCAGAAGATCATCTTTGTCTGTTAAGTTCTTTACAGCTTACAAGTGCACTAAATCTTTTTACTATAAAAGTTCTCTTTACAGCTCACAAGTGCACTAAATCTTTTTACTATAAAAGTTCTCTTTACAGCTCACAAGTGCACTAAATCTTTTTACTATAAAAGTTCTCTTTACAGCTCACAAGTGCACTAAATCTTTTTACTATAAAAGTTCTCTTTACAGCTCACAAGTGCACTAAATCTTTTTACTATAAAAGTTCTCTTTACAGCTTACAAGTGCACTAAATCTTTTTACTATAAAAGTTCTCTTTACAGCTCACAAGTGCACTAAATCTTTTTACTATAAAAGTTCTCTTTACAGCTCACAAATGGTTTAAATGTTTTGACCATAAACAGCAGCCTTTTTTTTTTTACATGAAACATGCAAACATAAATGTTTTCATGAAAAAGTTAAGTATTATTGAAAAAAATGTAAACTTCCACAAAATAATGGCTAGTACAAAATATTGTACCATAGATATGGAATATATATAATTATTTATTAATATATGTATTGATATAACACATTATATCCAATTTAAAAATACTTCTTTATTTTCATTTTGCATATATCAATGTAATATTGACATCTGATACTGTATACTTAGACTTATGTAATATTTACATCTCATATTGCACACTTTGGTAAACTTACATAATACTGATATTTTAAATTATGCACTTAAATTTATGTAACATTAATTATCACATTACAGATTCATTTAAACTTATCTAAATTTCACACTTAAAATTATGTAATATTAATTTCCATGTTTCACAATTAGGCAAACTTATGCAGAAACTCTGCTAAATAGATTAAAACAACCACACAACTTTCTAGATCACAGCAGAAGGGACCCTAATCCCCAGACAAGCCCTTTAAACTATTGACAACCTAAGGGGGATCTTACATCCTTCCCGTGCTGTTAAACGTCACATAGGGCTCGCATAGTTGTTTGTCAAGTTTTCCTGTTCTCGGCGAGTCTTTACTTCATCAAGGGATGTTATGCCCACTAAACTGGCTTCTCTTAACAATGACCTCTTTAGTTTCACATGGTCGACCTCTTTTTCTTCGGCCTGTTGGTTCAGTTACAACTGTTGCGAGATTCCATAACGGCAGGGTTTTTCCCCACCTAGATGGGTCTCAGGATGAGGTTGTTGGCCTCATGCCCAACTCCCGTTTTATGATGTATGGCGACACAGAACACTCATATGCAAGAATGCCAGCGAGAGCGCTAAAAAGCTCCCGCCATCTTGTACATCACTCGGAAGTGAAAAAAAAAGGGGGGGGGTATTTTTAATTCATGATTCTCAGATATTTGTAAGTAACTATGTGTAATATTTATATCTACACATTCAGACAAATTTGCTTATGTAATATTTATATCTACACATTCAGACAAATTTGCTTATGTAATATTGATGTGCTACATCACAGCTTGAATGACTTTTGTTTGTTGCTGCAGTTGCAAGACACACTCCTCTTCTTTCCCATGATGCTTCTTCCATTGCTAGATGAATGCAGTGTTCAACCAGACAAAAGAGTGCAGAATCATCCATTCTTTAACATAGCAGAACTCAGTGACAGGTTAGCTATGGTATGAATGACATAGCAGCTTGAATTCTGTGTATCTGCTGATGTATGTGGTGTGTTCATTTGCATAATGTTCCTGCAGGAGATGCTTATTCTTCGATTCTCTGGCTATATCTGCTATTCCAGTACAAAAAAAGGAAGACTTGACTGGCAATAGAATGATGGTTTGTGGTGACCTTAAAGCCTGAAGTACATGCTGGGTAATGCTAATGACAGTATCCAGTGTTGGGCATTCGACAGTGCTTTGGTAGAATTAAACTTTGTCTGTGGTGAACAGAAAGAAACACGACTGCCAGTAAGAGAGAATGATTCTGATTCAAACGTTGACCTGACTCTGGTATCCACACAAGCACTGTTGGATATATATTGGGAAGCATTAACATAGAATGGAAGTGATCATCTCAACTGCTAGATGAGAAGAAAAGTAGAAATCTCCGCCACACAAAGTTACAGTATGTGCACACAGGTGAGACAGCAGTTGGCAGAATTAGATTGAAGGCGTACAAGAAAACAGGAGGCAAGGTACTGATTACTGATGAACAGAAAGGGACTGCATTTTTCCAGAGGTACATTAAACAAATGGGTCAGAGTAACTCTGAGGAGTGCATGGTCACAACAAACACAATATTTAGTTTTTTACAGAGTTCCTGGAGGTTCAAGTAAAGGAGGAGGTACACCAGACATTAAAGTCTTCCAAAAATAGGGCACCTGGTCCTGATGGAGTATGGTATGGGCATATAAAAGAAGCTGAAAGTGAGATGATACAGAATACGACAGGAATACAATCAGAGCTTGCTGACTGGTGAAATACCAGACGAGTGGTTGCATAGCCACCTTGTACCTTTGTCCAAAACTGGTAAAGACAACACCAAACTGAACAGATATCACATCATAACACTACAAAATGTATATGGCAAAGTGCCGAAGAAGATAATAGCCAGGCAAATATCCTCATTTCTAGAGACTATTGAGCTGCTGCTGGATACATTAGTTTATTGCCCATACAGAGAATACAACCATCAAAATAAACAGTGGATTACATAACACTGTTGGTGCTGATGCTGGAGGGTTTCGTAGACACATAGATTTCTGGTGGATCGCCTCCATGCTGTTGAAAAGAACAATTGCCCTTAGGATGAATCCAGAGCACAAAACTATTGTCACAGGGTTGTTCATAGTCACAAGTACTCTTATCTGTATATTTGACAGGCATTGTGCAGCTACATTGGGATAGTCCAGGGCAAGCAGTGACATGTGCATATTGACTTATGTGCATGGAAGAGGTTGAGGTGAACTACAAAGGTACAAGATAAGGTTGGGTTGATCAGATGACAGATTGGTGTGATGAAAACAGTGCTGTGGTAAACCCAAAAAAGTCAGTATCTGTGGTACTCCCTAAACAACAGAATTCTGGAGTCCAGTGTTCCAGTTGTAAAGTGCCAGGGACAAGTTATTGAGAGAACACAGTTTATGAATTACCTGGGGATCATATTTGACAGATCCTTGTCCTTTGCCCACCATGTTGATAATGTAATACAAAAAGCCAGAAAGGCAACTAGTATGTTTAGGATTATGGCTGCAACAAATATCCCAAAATCTGTTCTTGTTAATGCAAGTACTGGTGATGCCATTACTGGCCTGTGGTCCTGATCTGTTAACCCTGTCTAATTTGCAGTTGACCAAACTTGAGCATATACAGGTTGAGGCTATGAGAATAGTCTTGGGATGCACTAGAGATACTCCAGTGATAGCCATGTGGTCTGCTTGACATGCCAAGTGTGAGAGTCAGTTACAGGTATCCACAGGTCAAGACACACATCAGGGTTACAGGAATTGAAAATCATCCTCTACATAAGGTAGTTTGGTTGGTCAAGGGTAGATGCATCCTGGATGGATGAGGCAGAGGATACAGTCATACAGTGTGTGATCTGGACAAGATTTCTCCAGGACAGGACTGGGTTTTAGTACAGTACTAACCTCAGCTTATGCGGGTTGTTGTACAGTTTGGCTGTGAATGCTGGGATTGGGTACATGGTGCATCAGAACTTTGGGTTCAGGAGCTAATCCAGAGACACTTGGGTCTTCAGATATGGTACTATACATAGATGGCTCAGTGATTAAAGGAAGCAAAAGTGGGTATTGGCTTTGATGCCTATCACAATGGAGGAGTTGTAGAAAATAGATCAGGTGCCTTCGCAGTCGCTACATCCAGCATGCACATGGAGATTGAGGCAATATTGGTGGCAGTTGGGTGGCTGGTAGATCAAGAAGCATCTTATGGTATTATTGTGACGACTCACTGAACATGCTAAGTAAAACTGAGTAGTTTCTTTAGAGAGAATTGGTAAAACTGTTGGGACACTCGCATGTACGGGGATTAACATGGGTCTTCTGGCCAGGGCATGCAGGTGAACATGGAAATGAGTTGGCTGAACAGGCTTAAATACAAGGCCAGCTGAGAATGGATAAGGACATTATGAAAGCCATATTAAGCAGACTGCAGGAGAATGAAAAGAGAGCGGAAGGACAATATGCAGAGACTCGAGATGCTGGGACAGAGCAAGGGTCTGGAAGAAATTTGAACCAAGTGAGAGAAAATGTATAACAAACAACAGACATTTGATTGGAACCATCAGTAGATAGACTCTTTAGTGGATGTTGGAGTAATTGGCAGAGCATGTATGGGAGTGTCTTGAATGCGATGATGCCAGATTCTGGAAACATTTGCATTCTGCAGCTGAAAAATATCTGGATATTTTGATAAGACGTGTTTAAATTCTGTTCTGATGAAATTGATATTTTGACATGATTTTTTACTTTTGTTGTAAATATTTTCCAATAATTTTGCAGCAATAGTGAACTAGGGCGTCTGGTAAAAATGTATGTAAAAAGATGTGTGGCCTGCTGGAAGGAAGCTGAGGTCATTGCATGGTTGGAACACAATGTAATGGCGGTTCTTGATATTGTCAATGAAGGGAAAGATCATCGATTGCAGAATTACCCAAAACTGTGAGTTATTTTTCAGTACATTATTTAATTATTTTAATTAATTAATTCAGTACATTTTACAATTCAAATACCTTGGAGCAGTAATAACTTCAGATGGGAAATGCAAAACAGAAATTAGGAACAGAATAGGCCAAGCAAAGACTGCATTTCAGAGAATGAGAAACATATTAGCTAACACATCTTTATCAATGAATGTTAGAAAACAAGTCCTAAAATGCTATATTGAACCTATCTTGTTATATGGAAGTGAATCATGGACAATAGGCAAGTCTGCACAAAAATCATTGGAAGCAGCAGAAATGTAGTTTATTAGAAGAATGTTGCGAATCCCCTGGACAGCAAAAATAACTAATGAAGAATGTATGAGAAGAGCTGGAGAGACAAAAAACTTTGTCAGAAAGATAAGAGAGAGACAATGTACTTTCATAGGACATGCAATGAGAAGAGGGGGCATTGAAAATATTATAACAACAGGAAAAATAGAAGGAAGAAGATCAAGAGGAAGACCAAGAGAAATGATACTGGACAGTCTGACGGGTTGGTGTGAGAGGAGATCACCAACTGATGGCCTGCATGAGGGATCGGGTACTCTGGAGAAGCATAATAGCCAACGCCAGTCGGCACGGCACCTGATGATGATGACATTTTTTTTTTTTTTTTACTATGTGTGAATGAACAACTTTATAATGGTGTCTACTTCAACTTTATAAAAAACATTTACTTGTTTGATATGTGTTTGTGAATGAATGTTACTTTTTAATGGTGTCTACTTTTGTTTGTTTGATGTGTGTGTGGATAAACTTCAACTTTATAATAGCATTTACTTCTACTTGTTTGATGTGTGTGGATAAACTTTAACTTTATAATAGCATTTACTTCAACTTGTTTGATGTGTGCAGATAAACTTCAACTTTATAATAGCATTTATTTCAACTTGTTTGATGTGTGTGGATAAACTTTAACTTTATAATAGCATTTACTTCTACTTGTTTGATGTGTGCAGATAAACTTCAACTTTATAATAGCATTTACTTCAACTTGTTTGATGTGTGCAGATAAACTTCAACTTTATAATAGCATTTACTTCAACTTGTTTGATGTGTGCAGATAAACTTCAACTTTATAATAGCATTTACTTCTACTTGTTTGATGTGTGCAGATAAACTTCAACTTTATAATAGCATTTACTTTTACTTGTTTGATGTGTGCAGATAAACTTCAACTTTATAATAGCATTTACTTCTACTTGTTTGATGTGTGCAGATAAACTTCAACTTTATAATAGCATTTACTTTTACTTGTTTGATGTGTGCAGATAAACTTCAACTTTATAATAGCATTTACTTTTACTTGTTTGATGTGTGCAGATAAACTTCAACTTTATAATAGCATTTACTTTTACTTGTTTGACATGTGTGTGTGAATGAATGTTAACTTTTTAATGTCGTCTACTTTTGTTTGTTTGATGTATGTGTGGACATCATGGCTTGAACTTTATAGTTGTGTCTGCCACATGTCTTTATATTCAGTATTGCCTAGTACAATAGTCATTTTTCTTATGGTATAAATTTACAGACGACAGCAACGTTTCAGACACCCTCCATTGTCTCTTCTTCGACATTACTTTTTATCAGAAATTCCAGGTGTGGGACTACCAAGGGTAAGTTCTTTGGCCAGTATTACCTACTGATTGTTTCACATGTTAATCATAGCAGAATAACTACTGTTTTGTTTACTGATTGTTTCAGGTGTTAAACACATTAGAATAACAACAAACAGTTTAACGCTTTTTTTTTAAAAGTAGGAACAATTTTATTCATTAACTCGTTTCGTGCTAGGGGGACAAAATGCGGACGTTCAATTGCGTGCCAGAGTAAAAGCACAGGTCTTGATATGTATAGTGGCATATTAGTAAAAGCAAATGAAACACAGTTTTTCCATGTGAAAAAGTGTACTTATTATATTTAAAAATAACAAAATATGTATGAAGATTTCATAAATGCAGAGTTTTTTAGAAAAAGAGAAGTAATGTGATGTTTTTAGACAATAATTGTATTCTACTTACCATCGGATAGGCTTAGATCAACACTAGTGTAGTTTGTTAAATATTTACCAAAATGTTAGAAAGTTATATATCTCTTTCTGGCCTAACACGTGACCATGCAAATGATACCCATTACAGACAGGAGACTGCCAATGCAGAGATCATATTTCCTTCTGGTGTAGCATTTCTAATGCCCTTGTCAACCCTACAAAAGCATCAATGACATGGTTCTCACTGAACAACCATATTGTTAACACCAGTATGCCTATTGTGTGACTGGGTAGCAAGGATGTGACCTGAACCAACTTAATGACATACTTGGGAGTGATTTTTTATCAATGTCTGCATTTCATAGAACATGTTGACCGCCTGATAACAAAAGCTTGCAAAGGTCTATCAGCAGTGAAGGTCAAGGCAGCTGCTGACAATGAGCAGATGCTACTAATACTTCTGTTTCAGGGGCTGGTCCTTGTACCTATTGAGTATGCCCTAGCCATCCTCATTGTCATCTTTGTGCAGATCAAATAACTCAAAAAGGTGCAAAATGAAGCCATGCAAATTATCTTGGGGTGTGTGAGAGACATTTCCTGTGTTGTGATGAGATACCTCCTTGATCTCCCAACCATGAATCACAGGTTTAAGAAGTGGAGGGTGCATGCAGACCTCAAGCACAAATAAGGAACACCTTTTGCATCAAGAGCTCCTCAAAGAAAATGGTGACAGCTAAAGAGGGGCAAATCATGAATAGGTCATGCAGAAAATGTTATCAGGCAGATCTGAGAACCTCACATCATCATCTCCTACAAAGAATGGGTAATTGTGCCTCCAGCGTTCAAGAGCAAAGTCACTTGTCAGGTTTGACAAGAAGAGCAGAGAGCAGAATCCACTTGCTGTGAATGCAGAGGTTAACACCCTTGTTAGTGAAAACTCCAATGAGGCAGATGCAGTTATTTACACAGATGGAACTGTAGTACGACATCAGAGGAATGCATGGGCATTCACAGCATGTTCAGCGGGCAGAAGAGTTCAGGAAGCCAGTGGTGTCTTCGCTATGACCACAAGCAGCATAGCGATGGAGGTGATGGCAGTAACAGAAGCATTCATGTGGCTGGAGTCACAAGACTGTTCATGTGATTCAGTGAGTAAGATCCTGAATGTTTTAGCCTGCTCTGTATGCTGGTAGTGAATTGAGTCATTGCAGAGATCAACAGTTCATAAAGTCACTTTCATCTATATTCCTGGGCATGCGGGCATCCAGGAAAATGAAAGAGCTAATAGGTTGGCTGGTTTGCCATCATCACAGACAGACAACCACTAGATCAAGCCAATATTATCAGTGCGCTTAGAGTGGAGGACTTCGAGAGGTGATTCAACATCGTTACTTAAGACTGGGAAAGCTGGAATATTATCATCATCATCACATGGTGTGCCGACTGGCGTTGGCTGTTATGCTTCTCCAGAGTACATGATCCTTCATGCAGGCCATCAGCTCAGTTGGTGATCTCCTCTCACACCATCCCGTCAGACTGTCCAGTATCATTTCTCTTGGTCTTCCTCTTGATCTTCTTCCTTCTATTTTTCCTGTCGTTATAATATTTTCATGCCCCCTCTTCTCATTGCATGTCCTATGAAAGTACATTGTCTCTCTCTTATTTTTTTACAAGATTTTTTGTCTCTCCAGCTCTTCTCATACATTCTTCTTTAGTTATTTTTGCTGTCCAGGGGATTGGCAACATTCTTCTAATAAACTACATTTCTACTGCTTCCAGTGATTTTTGTGCAGACCTGCCTATTGTTCATGATTCACTTCCATATAACAAGATAGGTTCAATATAGTATTTTATGACTTGTTTTGTAACATTTATTGATAAGGATGTATTGGATAATATGTTTCTCATTCTCTGAAATGCAGTCTTTCCTTGGCCTATTATGTTCCTAATTTCTGTTCTGCATTTCCCATCTGAAGTTATTACTGCTCCAAGGTATTTGAATTTCTGCACCTGCTTTAGAACAGTTCCGCTTAATTTTATACTGCATGTTGGCATATTCTGTTTCTTAGATATAACCATAGTCTCTGTCTTTTTTATGTTTAAAGTAAGGCCTTTCTGTTCACTTTCTTTGGTGACTTTATCCAAGAGATTTTGCAGGTCTTGTTGGTTCTCAGCTATCAGTACTGTGTCGTCAGCAAACCGAAGGTTGTTAATATTGTATCCTCCAATTTTTATGCCTGGTTCTGTGGTGATCGTTCTTAAAATATTCTCGCTGGGAATACAAATTGGCATTTCCAGGAATGAAAGGCATATGGGCTGTGTGAGAGGACTTGTAAACCAACACAAAACAGGCACGATCAGCCACAGGATGCTGATGGATATATTTGGGGGGGGGGGTCCTGACCACCTAAGGACATATCTGGAGTGCAGTAATGACGATCCAAACCATAAAGAAAAATAAACTTAGGATCGATGGCACCATTGTAAGGTCTGACAGTAGAATTGAGGATTTCATCATGGCACCGAATTCAGTTGCTGGGCCATTCTGAAGGACATGTCGGTCTATTTTACCCTGTATGCCAATTCTTCCCTACAGTAAGATTGAGCCACCGCCATAGTGGTCATGTTGGGCCACATTATGGTTATTAAAACACTTATTTTTTGGTCTCTACACTCTCATCCTGTGATCTGTCACTTCAAGACAAAATCTTACGCTGATCTTCTGTGATTTCATGGCTACAGCACACACTAACACTGATCTTCTGTGATTTCATGGCTACAGCACACATTAACACTGATCTTCTGTGATTTCATGACTACCGCACACATTAACACTGATCTTCTGTGATTTCATGACTACAGCACACATTAACACTGATCTTCTGTGATTTCATGACTACAGCACACATTAACACTGATCTTCTGTGATTTCATGGCTACAGCACACATTAACACTGATCTTCTGTGATTTCATGACTACAGCACACATTAACACTGAACCTATGTGATTTCATGACTACAGCACACAATAACACTGATCTTCTGTGATTTCATGGCTACAGCACACATTAACACTGATCTTCTGTGATTTCATGGCTACAGCACACATTAACAGTGATCTTATGTGATTTCATGACTGCAGACACATTAACACTGATCTTCTGTGATTTCATGACTGCAGACACATTAACACTGATCTTCTGTGATTTCATGGCTACAGCACACAATAACGCTGATCTTCTGTGATGTCATGACTGCAGACACATTAACACTGATCTTCTGTGATGTCATGACTGCAGACACATTAACACTGATCTTCTGTGATTTCATGGCTACAGCACACAATAAGCTGATCTTCTGTGATGTCATGACTGCAGACACATTAACACAGCATCTTGTCCTTGTGAAACCAAACTTTATATTGCAAAATGCATTTTAAAAATGAGTTTTCAGTATAATAATGATAAATATCTTTTATATAATATCTCAGAGGTTTATGATGTCTGCAGTTCTCAACCATGACCCGTTTCCACCTCCTGACAGTATTGTATCTTACATAAGACCTACAAGGTAAGTTAATATCATTCAGTAACATCATATACATAATTTATAAGATATTTTGACACCATTCAGTAACACATCATGTACACAACATACAGGGACAAGTTGATATCTTTCCATAACGTATATAAGGAATAAAAGTAAGTTGATATCAGTCGATATCATTTCAGCAACACATCATTTATAGATATACAAGGAATATAGATATACAAGGAATATAGATATACAAGGAATATAGATATACAAGGAAAGTTGATATTCAGTAACATATCCTAACATGGCCTACAAGGTAAGTCAACATCATTCATATATATACACACACATAACTATATATATATATATATACAGCATCATTTTACTGAAAAACTACTTCTGTAACTGTCTATAAAAACTTAATTTACATTATTGGTAACAGTGCATATGGTGCAAAGCCCAGTTGTCTTGTTCTTGTATATTGTTTCCTTAATTTTGGCTCCTTCCACAAATGATACTGCACCTTTATGCAGAGTCAGTCTGCACATGCCATGATCTTTCCTAGTTCTTTGAAGTCCTCATGGTTGATAGATGACTTGTGAATGTTACAGCAAGTGGCTTTTGTTAATGAGAATTTGTGAAATGAGCAAGAAAAAATTAAGTATAAAGTAACTGTCATATGATAAACAATTTCTAAAAGTTTATCAGATGCATTTCCTGTGAATGATGCCATCAGTTGATTGTAACTTTATCACTCAAGAAAATATGATGTATAGTGTAGCAAAAATAGAACCGTAAAAGGTGCACAATAATTAGTGTATAAGTATACAAGATTCCCAGTACTTAAATGTTACATCGAGCCAATTTTGTTTTATGGATGTGAAGCATGGTATATGAATAATAGTGTACAGTGAGAAATGGAGGCCATGGAAATGTGATTCATAAGAAGGATGTTGAAGGTGCCATGGACAGCTAAGAAAACCAAGAAGAAGTCTTAAGAGAGGCTGGAGTTAAAAGGCAAATTATAGCAAAGATCAGAGGCAGACAAACAAGATTTGTAGGACATTTTCTGAGAAGAGGAAAATTGGAAACACATTGTTGCAACTGGAAAAATTGAGGGAAGAAGAGACAGAGGAAGACAGAGAGAGAAGTTACTGGATGGGCTGTCAGTGTGGCTAGGAAGAAAGTCACCAGCGGATCTCTTAATCAAGTCTAAAAACAAGGAAATTGTGGAGAGAAATGATCACCTATAGCACGTGGCACAGCACTTGATTGATTGATTGATAAGTATATAACTATACGCAAAGTACTACAGTAAAGCTGTGATACCAAAATATATAAACTAGGAAAAAAGTAACAGCTTTATTACTTAGTAATAAAGCTTTTCCTACTTTTTTCCTAGTTTATACATGGAAAAAGTGCATGATTTGAAATGATTATTAAGTAAAACTAGAAATATGAAAGTGTATGGTTTGTGTTGGTATTGTAGTAAAACTGATATTGTGAAGGTGTATGATCCAGTTTTACTAAAAGAGAAAAGATCAGATGGGAAAGGAACAACTGAATCAAAGGCAGCATGTAGAATAAGTAATTGGCAAGCCATCTTCATGGACAAGGGAAAGATGAATTTAAAAACAAAAAAAATCAAGCTGCTTCCTGCATCTTTTCAAGGGAACATAAACATGCACAGATGAAAATAAACATCCAGGAACTATTCCAAAAGTCAAATGTGAAATAACTAGAGACAACATAGATTTGCTTTGTCCACATTGTAGTTGATTTGGCAGCTTCTAGACATTCACAAAATTTGGATATATTAACTTTTTTAAATTGAACACATCAATATTTCAGACCAACAGTTGCCTCTCAAAACCAGAATGGGTTTTTCATGTCAATTCTTCAGTCACTTCTCCCATCTTATAATCCATACGTAAGTACAGTCACAATTTTCCTTTTTTTTTTTTTTTCATAAAAAACTCTGCAAGTACTGCCAGTTTTACCTTCATATAATATCAGTGTAAATACAATGTTTTACTTTCAATTACCATCAGAATAGTTTTACCTTTGTATATCTCTGAGTACAGTTAGTCTTATCTTCTATAAATCTTTGCAAGTACTGTCAGTTTTATCTTCTGATATCTTCAGGTACAATTAGTTTTTCATTTTTTTTATATTGATAAATACTGTCAGTTTTATCTTCATCATATTATGTACAACGGATATCCAAAAGTAAGTTTACAAGACAAGTAATGTCCATAAAAATGATGTTGAACTAATAGGCATGGTTGTGGAATTTTCCATATTCGTCAATTGACAACGTCATGCAAGATTACAGCACCATCTGTCAAAGATGGAGAATTGACTGGAGCAGTGGTCCAAACAGGACGTTTGTGCTGTGATATGGTTTTTGAATGCAAAGCAGGTGCCAGCTGCAGAAATTTATTGCCAGTTGATGAAAGTCTACGGAGATTGTGTGATGAGGTGACAGTGTGTGGCAAAATGGTGTACAGAATTTCAAATCAGGTGAATAACAACAACCAGTGATGTAGTGCAGAGTGGCAGACTCACAATATCAGGTATGGTAGTGGACAAATGTGCATTTAATGTGCAATATTGGAGAACAGACAAGTGATTGGACAAACTGATGCATGACTTAATTCTACAAAGGCTGTTCACAAAGTTCTGGGACTGAATTTTTTTGTTGATTAATGAGTAGACTCTTGGTCCTTCAAAGCAGTCTCCTTGTGATTGTATACAATTATTCCAGTGGTCCTCCTATTTTTTTATGGAAGCACCTCTAATTTCTGTTTTGCATTTCAGATGGGAAATGTGAAACAGAAATTAGGAACAGAATAGGCCAAGCAAAGACTGCATTTCAGAGAATGAGAAACATATTAGCTAACACATCGTTATCAGTGAATGTTAGAAAACGAGTCCTAAAATGCTATATTGAACCTATCTTGTTATATGGAAGTGAATCATGGACAATAGGCAAGTCTGCACAAAAATCATTGGAAGCAGCAGAAATGTGGTTTATTAGAAGAATGTTGCGAATCCCCTGGACGGCAAAAATAACTAATGAAGAATGTATGAGAAGAGCTGGAGAGACAAAAAACCTTGTCAGAAAGATAAGAGAGAGACAATGTACTTTCATAGGACATGCAATGAGAAGAGGAGGCATTGAAAATATTATAACAACAGGAAAAATAGAAGGAAGAAGATCAAGAGGAAGACCAAGAGAAATGATACTGGACAGTCTGACGGGATGGTGTGAGAGGAGATCACCAACTGAACTGATGGCCTGCATGAAGGATCGGGTACTCTGGAGAAGCATAATAGCCAACGCCAGTCGGCACGGCACCTGATGATGATGACCTCTGGAAGCACATCTTACTTTGTAAGACAACCCTCATTTGTCTCACTGTGTTTGTTTGAATCTTCTAAACATCATTGAATCGGTGGCCTTTCAATGTTTTCTTCAGACGTGGGAACAAGAAGTCACAGAGAGCAAGGTCAGGTGAGCATGGAAGGTGTGGAAGCAACATAATGTGGAGTTTCGCCAAAAGTTCATTTGACAGACGTGTACAGAGGCATTGTCATGGTGAAGGATCCAACTACTGGTATGCCACTTCTCAAGATGATGTCTGCGCCCAGCATCACGGATGCATTGTAGGACTGCTATGTAGAATTCTGTATTCACTGTCTGCTCTCTAGGGATATATTCATGATGAATTTGGGAACTCCTGCAACATTTTTGTTGGGAAAATTTGGACCGTCTGCTGTATAGTCCAATCTGACACCGAGTGATTTTCACCTCTTCCCAGCTGTCAAAGATCTTGGCAGCCACAGATTTCTGAGTGACGAGGATATCAAAACAGGAGTGATACGTTAGCTCTATGTCCAAGACACATTTTATGAGATGGGTACAAAAAAAAACTTGTCAAACGCTTAGACCAGGGGTTGGCAACCTACGGCATGCATGCCAGGCGTGGCACATGGAACAATTTACAGTAGCATGCTGTTTGAATTGAAATACAGTAATTGTGATCTCCTAAAACATTTAAGCATATAATTTTTTAAAGCTAAACCTGTTCTTACATTCTATCTAAATGAAAGTTGTGAGGCATTGGAGGTATGACTGTAAAATCGGATGCAAAGTCACAGAGTGAATGTGGAGCAACTGTGATTGACCTTGACTGAGTTCTATTTCTGTCCTGTACTTTATTTTCTCTCTCTTCCCCCCCCCCCCCCTTCCCAACCACCCCCAGAGTTCTCGGCTGTCATTTATGCATACCAGTAAAGTCAGTCCTAGGACTGTAACACAAAAGTTGCTGTTAATAATATGGCTGTGGTGCCCTTAAAATGACTCAAAAAGGCAAAAACTTGATCTGGTTGTTCCAAGACTTATGGACTATGGATTCATATTCAAAATAATGTGTTCAGAAATTAAATTTTGCAAAACATGTATTTGTTCCCATTTATATTAAAATATTGAATAATCAACAAGAAACAACATAGTTATTTAATGTTTTTCAGTGGTTGTTGCATATAAAAAATATGATGAACTTAGGTTGGCTGCTTAATGACTTTGCAACATTACTTTGGCACAACATTAATGAAAGGTTGCTGATCCCTGGCATAGGCAAATGCCGTGGTGATGGTGTGGGAAAATAAGGTGTCCATCATGGAACACAGTGTACTGTGTGTTATTTCCAGATAAATTCTATTCCTGAAGTAATAACCCTTGTAAAATTACTTTTGGGATGACCCTCGTATGATGAAGTTGAAGCATTCAGCAACTGGACTGTCACAGGAACAAATAGCTTCATGTCATTAAAAAGCTAAGATTCTTACAGTCTGACAGCATGTCATGCCTAACATTGAATGTTAATTTCTCTGCTACACATCACAGGTCCTATATGTTCCAGTTTTATAAATTAGTCTTTAAATTTGGATATACAAGTATGATAACTAGAATGCTAATAGTTTTGTTTTCTAAGTAAGTAAAAGAAAACAGCATATTCTGATGAAGATAAAATTTCTGTCAGTCACTGGGTATGATTAACCTTGATGACTGTGTCTTAAACCACAGACTCCAGTAGGATGAGCAACAACATAGCCATTAGAGAACAATGAACCATCAATTCTTCCACAAGTGGTTGCACATCTGTGGTTTGTTCTTAATATTTTACTCTCTCAGGTCTAAAGTGCTTTACTATTTTTGAGGCTACACATACTCTTTGTGCTCTGTAACTTTACTGTAGTCAAGCCTTGTTTCCTGCTTCCTAAACTGGCTTCAAGAGAAAATTTATGTCACAGTCAGTAGCTTCAGCACAGAATTTTTGTCTTCGTTATTGGTCGCGGGTTAAAATTTGAATAAAGAGGCAGATCCTAGATGGCTGAAGCAGAAGACTCAGTAAGCATAGTTACTGATCCTCAACTCATCTCAGCCAAACCTTAATGGATTACTTACAGAGAGGCCCACCAAAATCTCACTAAATTACACATAAACCTTACAAGAAAATGTTAAAAATGGGCAGAGGGGAAAACACGAGGAAATAAATGAACTCATTACCAAACATAAACTCCTGAGGACATAATCATTTATATGGATGGATCAGTTAGCAGGGGAAATAGAAGCAGTTGGGGTTCTGCAGCATACCAAGGAGGTAAAACAGCATTAAAAGGAGGTAAAACACTCAAACTCATGGCTGGGGCTTATACAAACACCTCTTCAAGTATTGAATGGAAACAAAGGCTGTAACACAAGCATTAAAATGGGTAGCGGCATAGAAAACACACCACATCGCCATCATTACCCACTCTCAAAAATCTACTAAGGAAAGTGGAACAAAAACCCATTAGAAGTGAATGGCAAGAAATAATTCATAAATTAATTTATCAAGATCTAGAGAGGACTGCAGGCTTTGCCATGTTGACAGGGATCAGGATCTGAAGTGACAAACAACCTTGAACGCAGAAGAAAAAGAAGAATTAATAAATCCCACATCAAACACATCATATGGGTATACTGTCCAGGCTATGCCAAAGACAACGGAAACAATGCTGATCAGCTAGCAGCAAGAGCCAAACCAGAGGGCCTCATCAAATGGACAAATCAGACTGTACAAATTCATCAAGCAAGACCTCAATGAACAAATGCAAAATAGCTTCCTTCAAAGCACCTATATCACATAGATTTAATGTAACGTTGCAAATCCCAAGTAAATGCTAGATCATGGGCAACATATATTCAATGCAACATTGGAGTTATCTCCCTAAAAACACTGAAGGAAATCCTGATGTCAAAGACTGAACAAGTATGGGCATGCCCTGAATGTAATGAAGCTATTACCCTGGACCAGCAACAGAGCTAGGCCTTTTTTTTTTACAGTTACAAGAGCAGCTGATTATTCTAGATATGTGAAACATGACAGAGTGACAGTTATTGAATATGTAGAACATGACAGTGTCAGAGTAATTGATTATTCTGGATATGTTGAACAGACATTATTAGATTGACTTGTACGAACTCACTGTAACTGCGAGCTGATGTTCTTTGCAGCCGATGCTGTAGAGGTGTTGAGGCACAGCATCGTATCAGTGTGGGAACGGGTTATGGTGGCTACTTTTTCAGTCCCAGGGTACAGCTAAAAAGCAGGGGGTGTGCAGTGCTTCTTTAGCAGACTACACCACCATGGGGATTGTGGCAATCCCTGCCCCGTTAGCCGGGCTAGGCCTGTTACTGGGGGTACCACATAGAAGTGGGACAGGGTCTTGGTCAGCTATGGGTTGCTAACCATGATTCTGACATATCAGCTATGGGTCGCTGATTACCTTATCGAGCATCTTCATCCCTATATTAGGCTGAATATTCCACTATTTTCACAGAATACATTTGCTAATGACTCACCCAAAATTTTAACTTGGGTGATTTTTTCTGAGAAACTTTCCATCAAATTTGGCTGAAGTATGAGCAAGGCAAAACCATGGCATGTCCCAATCCCTCCACCCTATCTGCCACTACCACCATTAACAAAACTGGCATAGTGCAGAAAAGCAAGCAAAACAATGGTTCTTTTTATTATTATTGTTTTTTTAACTGAGATGTTTAAGTTCATGAACAGTAGAAAGTTGTGAATTTTGTTTTCTGCTGTCTGAAAAACAGGAACCAGTTGATGAGGCTAGGAGAAGACACCACAGAAGTGATGACGATAACAATGATGCTAGAGCACAAGGTATCCCACAGCAAATACAAGAAAGTGTAAATGCTGTCATGCAGGCCATGAGGCAGTTACTTGCTGATCCATTTGCTGCTCAACCACCAGTAGATAATGCAGATAACCCAGATTTAGAGGAAAATGAGAGAGAGTGGGAGGATGAACAGTGAGAACTAATATACACACATCTGTGTGACCTAGTTTCATAGTATGCAAATAATGTAGTAAAATTCAGTTCATAAGCTGAATTGACAGAAGTCATTCAAATAATCAATCTTAGATTTTGTGAACTTTGTGGTAGTCACAGCTGAGATTCAGCATTTCTTATGTTTGTGAGAGTGAAAATCTTGCTTGCAAGTCACATCCATAGTTTGTGTACAGGAACCCCCCACCCCCACCCCACCCCAATTTTCTTGAAGCAGATGCAGTTCATCTTTGAAGATCTAGTCACACAAAAGGGTTGGCAGAAACATAGATCAGAAAAAGGCTCTTGTATAATCATAAATTTTGTCTGTGTTTCAAATACAGAGCTCCTGTAATTCCAGTCAGTTTGGGAAAATATTTTACATCTAGTTTAACTCTTTGTATACTGGGGGTGTTTCCCTCAAAAGACCAAGGGGGGTAAATTTCACAATGTGAAATGGGATGGTTGTCACATTTAAAATAATGACAAAGGGATCTGATCTGTAGTATGAAGTATTCTACCTTATTTTGAAGAAGAAAAAATGTATTTTGTTTTTCAAATAAAATTTTTAACATTTTGTTAGTATACAACAAAAAAAAAAAGAGCTAAGAACTGAGAAGAATGAATGGAAAATGAAGTAATAAAATAAATTTTTTGTCACTTACCCATCAAGTTAATCCACTGTAGTTGGTTATATAATTCCATAATGAATAAAAATGTACACAAACACCTGTTCTTTAACATATCTTCCAAAATTTACATGAAAATATGCACTAGTTATGCATTCACAGCAAACTAAAAACACCAAGTGGGTAGGTAATATTTACATGAAAACAAGTTGGCGGTCGTTGACTAATATTTACCAGAAAACAGGCCACTGTGTTTTGGTTTTTGTTTTTTTTTAAATTTGAAGCATTCTACAACATTTAATTTTTTTAATTACACAATCTCCAGCATTACTTATTGTGATATTACAGCTAGTACTAGCAAAAAGCTGAGAAGTAGTATCACCAGCTACCCTTCTAACACATTTTGCTGCTGGACCAAAAAAAAACACAAAAGATCCTTTCAATCACTGCCACGTGTGCCGAAAATTCACAATCTCTAATACTACATTCTCTACACCACAGTCTAGACAATTTTAAATTAAATTCTGAGCTTGTAATGCAGAAATATGCTGCTCTGGACGAAAGAAACTAGCACTGGAAGCCATATTTGTTGATAAACAAAGGCCTAGCGACGATAAACTTTGAAAAACTCGCTTTAAATGAACAAAGAATCGCTCTGTTTTCTGCTCAAACCACGCGCTTAATGTGGACAACTGAATTCCGGAAGGAAGTCAACTGCTGGTTTTAAGATACTTTGATTATTTTCAAAATTAGAGAGCTACAAACCATCATCGCGCCTCACGTCTATAAGTATATCGTAACAGGGATACAACCACGCAGGATGCGTGTCCAAATACCCAAAGAGTTAACAAGCATTGACAGGCATTCTTCAATATCTTCACTCTAAAATCATTTAATGATGCAGAAGTTTAAAAAAGTGAATTCTCAGATTAAGAATACATATCAAAGTTTAGTTTGATTGATTAGAGAAATGAAAAAAAAAAACAAAAAAAAACATTGTAATACTTTATGAGGGAAGTATTTGTGGCAGCTTATTTTATGATGGAACTATGCCAACTATAGTGGCATATATGTCAGTTTACTTTTTTTTTTTTTTAAATGTTTGCTCCCAGGTGTTCCTTGTCTTCTTTGACTACAGCATTTTGTCTTTGGGTATCCAGTTCAGTATATTTTTATATATTTTTTCACACAAATGCCACAAACTAACCTCTGGTTGGCTGATTGCTAACCTTGTCTTGTGCAGTTAACTTTGTGAAAATAACATCCAGTCTGAAGCAGAAACATGAGAACATGTTGGGACACAAGCAGACATGAAAGCTTTGATAATAATTTGTTTTAAAAACTGTCACAGTTAAATGGTAGATCTTTCTTTATTCATGATTTTCTGTACTGGCATGAAGGCAGGTTATGAAAAGGAAATTCAGTTTGAAAAAATATGTGTCCACACTTCCAGTTTACTTAAAAAGTTCTTGGAATAGAATGTGTGATATGTTTGCTGCATTTCTTATCATAATCATTCAAGCTGCAGACATTTTTAATTTATACCGCTTCCCTGACAGCTAAAAACTTCACATTTATACCACTTCATTGCACAGCTAAAACTTTACATCATAAGGCTGCATATTATTGTTCAATTTCTGGTTGCTGTTTTTTTTCCTTTCAGTCCTTTTGTTAAAACAGTTCATGCTTTGCTATTGTGCATGCACTTTTTTTTAGAAATATGATTACACTATTCTCCCAGAATCATATATATCTGAATATTTGATAGCTGAACCAGACAGACCTAAAAGTTTGCATCTTTACTCTCATACAAGGAATTTACTGTGATTTATGCCACCAACTATTTTGGCTTTTGTTATCTATGCTCTCTGCTAGGGCACATCGTAAAGAACCAACACTTGATGGGGAGCTGTTAGCAAACACACTCTTGGATGGATGCTGCAGCATGTAGTGGAGCATATATAAGGCTGTCCTGAATGCAATGAGTCTGATGTTGAATCTTTGGGTTTTCAAGCTATTCAAAGCAAGTGCACATACACATGGACTGACTATATAAAAATATAACCATAGTTATGATGTTTAGTTCTCTGCTGTTTTTGTTGTTGAACTTCTGTGCAAGACTGCAAGACCTAAGACCATGAATGCTGATCCAACACACCAAATCATTCCCAACTGCTCCATGAATATGACTTTTCCACATACAGCCTGGAGAAATAAAAACTGGTCTCAAACACCACAGTCAGTGGGATCACAAGGGCAAACAGAACATTTCAGCCATTGCCATTCATTCTTGTTCTTTTGACAAGAGAGTTTGCAAAGCTATGAGACTGTCTTATTTACCAGTCCCCACCAAGCCATTTCTCAGCCTAGATTCTACAGGGGTACTTCCCCTGATGATCTGATGGAGTTGTTTTGTTGTTCTGCACTATGCATTAGAGAGTTTCCTGCATGCTTATCTGTTTCATGGACAGACAAATATATTTTCTCACTTTCTTTGTTATACACACACTCCGACTTTCTTTCTACGTCCTGTTTGTTCTCACCATAGTGTGACTAGGAACATCTGTGCCATTTTTTTTTTAACTAAGTGGATCTCTGCTAACCAAGTGTTTTTTGTTTGTGTGTGTATGTCAGTATGTTGTGCTGTCTTCTGTTATCTTTTTGATAAAATGCATATTACTGAAATATTTGGTTGTTCTTTTTCATCACCTCAGAATCTGTTCATTATCTTTTACTGCTCTTTCTGTCCTGCCCTTCACCTATTATGTACATCAGATACTTCTGTCTTTGCATATATTTCATGGCCATCAGAAAATATTTTTTCTTTAAAATGGTTAATTTCTCTGAGAATTTCATTAATTCTAGTCCCATTGTAGCTGAAATACTGCTAGAAGTTCTGTCTTTGTATCACTAATTTTCTTTTGGCATTTGAAGATGCTTTTTGTTTGTTTGAAGGACAAGGATAAATTAACAAATTGAATACAAAGTGCAGTCATTAATATTAAGCAAAAAGCCTCATTCAGTTAACAGTGATAAATGATCAAATTAAATTCACTGAACACACATGTAAACAAAAGGAAAATTAACTGCCAACAAAGATACTGTGCTTCAAAAAAAAAAAAAAAACTGGCACTTCCAAGGAGACAAGTATGAAAAGATCTATGGGGTTCTAAAACAGCACAATTAAAAAAAAAAACCCATAGAAACATTGGTAGGTAAGTTCAGGAAGTGCACATTTAGAGAAAAATGTTTTTATTATGAAAAAAAGATGTGAGAAATAACTGAGGAAGACAAATAGCAGGTAAAATGGGAAAAAAAATGTACAAAGGTCATGGAACCTGGATTGGTCATACAGCAATTGAGCTCTTAACCTGGGCCGTCATGGTAAAATCACATTTTGTTTTTCTTTTTTGCCTGATCTGTTGATAACCCACACTTGCTAGCATGACTGGAAAGTCAGCTGACACAAAAACAGTCTATTCAAAATACGAATATATCAAAATCAGAGGAACTCAAGTGAAACACTATTTTCAGTCTTTTGTGAGATTCAAAGTGACTTGTTTGCTAAATATACTTTGTTTTATACATATTAAATTTCAGTCAAAAGTTTTGCATTTAGACCACATAAGTCTATGAAATCAAATTTTTGCATAATATGGATCATGAAAATTTAAACTAGTTTAAATTTGTGTAAAGGACAAATTGAACTGATCTTCCTTTATAGAAAGCATTTTCAAAATGTGTTCATTCTACCACAAGACTAGCGGCCTCATTAGCTGAGTGGTTAGGCCTCAGTTTGCTAATCCAGTGGTACCGGGTTCAGTCCCAGCAGTGGGATTTTTTCTGGCACACACCAGAAAGGCCCTGGGGTTGACCCAGCCTCTAAAATTAGGTACCAGAGAAATCTGGGAAGGTAAAGCGGCCAGGCACTCAATGGTTAACCCTAACACTTTCATGTGCCGAAAGTCGTGGAAAATACGGGGCTAACGCCATATTCCCCAATATGCCTTAATGGCATGGAAACGGTAATTTTATCCTTTACCACAAGACTCTCTGTGAGCATATACTTGGTTAATGAAGTTGAACTGAACTTTAATCTCTACAAACAATAAATGTAAAGTAGATAATGAACTCACAAATAATAATTGTGTAGAAATAAATATGCAGTTGTGCAAATGCCATTTTAAAATCTCACCGTAAAAAAAAAGTTTGAAGAAGTGGTTATGGCTGTTGCTTCTATGGTACTTGAACACAGATGCATAGATTTTGTAAAGCGTAACCACATAAGAGCATTGAAAGTTAGAATTCCTGCAATAGCTGCAATTCGAGTGACAGTTGTCACCTGTGAAGATATAAATAAAACAATAAGGTACTCATTACATTAACAATCACTGTGTGAACTAACTAGAGATGAGGGAAGAGATATTACTGTGTGAACTAACTAGAGGATGAAAGAAGATATATTTACTTTGTGAATTAACTAGAATATACAATAATTAGTGTATAAGTATACAACTATACATGAGGCACTGCAATAAAGCTGTGATACCAAAATGTATAAACTAGGAAAAAAGTAGGAGCAGCTTTATTACTTAATAATTACAAATTTGTTATGTTTCAGTGTGTTTTTCATACAAAAACATACAAGATGAAGAAATAGAGAGAGGAGTTAAAGTATAGATTCACATGAATGCTGTTTTTTAAAAAAATGAATAGAGCAGTTAGAATGTAACTGTAAGAAGATATGGCTTGTCCATTGCTGTGTGTCAGAAATGAGCATGGTAGGGCGTCAAGACTGTTTAAATGGAGACCTATGATCTAGGGGTGGTGGGTGGGGAAACCATGAAGGGGAGAGATAGTGGTACAATGTTAACCTAACCAGGAGAAGGTGAAATAGATGATTATAGTTAGGGTAGAGGGGTCCTGACTTATGTGTAACAAGTGAAAAGGGAGTGGAGCTTAGTGGAGAGGGATTATTTAACAGTACTACTGGTTAAACTTGCTATTCAGCTACACTTAACATTCTCCTCTTCAACAATTATAATGTAGATTAACTAGGATATAATGGAATGTGTACTGACTAGGCAATAAGGGAAGAGCAATTCTTAGTTGATTAATCAAACTAGAAGATGAGAGAACAGACTGCCACTATGGACTGCCTAGAATAGAAATCTGCCACCTTTTTCCACATAAGGCCCAGATGCCATATTCATTTCTATAACTAATCGAAGAGATAAATAATATTACAGAATAAATATGAATAATATTTGATTTGCTTACGTAATACTAAGTCATAAGACACTGCAAGTAGAGTGAAATTTGATGCTGTTTGTTTGAAATTCTTACATTTTAGGCAATAGACTCTATGAGACTGGATGTAGCATGTCATCTAAGTGGAAATTGTGTTTTTAATTTGTGTTTCATGCTTTAATTTTTTAGAATAACTGCTCAATACGTGCTCGAAATATCAAAATAGTGACGCCTTTGAATTCTACATGATATACCAGGATGGTACATTTTGATTTAAAAGATATTTCTTGCAAAACGCCAACAGTTGTGCTCTCTGCATGAAATCTGGATCTTAATTTTTCATCTCTGTAATTTCTATTAAACATTTCCTGATATAGTATGCACTTCCACATCAAACAAAGTGGCAAGCATCCTGAAATTGCCTGCATGTGAATGAATGTCAGCAAAATGGGAAGATTTTCAAGGTCTCCTATGACAGTCACAAATATGTTGATATCTGTTGGTTTGGTCTCCAGGAGTCACATTCCCACAGTTTCTTTTGAATATGTGCTGCTGTCCACTCATATATCCATACATCTCATGTACCAGCACATCTCTTTTCTGAAGCTGTAAGTTCAAATTTGTTAAGCGAGACATTAACTCCATGAGAAATTTTTAGTCTAACTTCTAACAAGAACACTGGTATGAATCATGGACCTTGGAGCCCAGGGTAATTGCACCAGGACTACCTCTGGGGTTTCCACTGTCACCTTAGCTCTTCAATATATACACCACCAGAATCACACAGCTACACCAGATTGGTCCAGGCCAAACTCTTATATATGCAGATGACATCCTGCAGGGAAAAGGTATCAACCTATGAGGAGTGATTGATAAGTTCTCGGCATAAGCTACAAATACTTGAAACACACAGTTGATATCAGGTGCATTTGTAGATCAGGTTAATCTAAAATTAAACACAAAGTTTCAAGAAATTAACTGCAACCAATTTTTTTTACACAATAATGAAGTGGTAAGGGGTGATAGAAATTGAGAAAATGGATAAAATTTCTCATCGAGCAGTCATTTGCTACCTCTGCATCAAGGGCATATCATTGAAGGAGATCCATGAGGATATGATAGAGACTCTAGGGGAAGAGTGCCCCTTTTTTACAGCACAGTGAAGAAATGGGAAGCTCAATTCAAACATGGAAGGGAGAGTCTGGAAGATAATCCCTGTCCAGGAAAACTAAGAATGGTAACCACTGATGAAACCACCACCAGAATCCATGACATGATAATGGAGGATCGACGACTAACTGACAGTACATTGCCACTGAGTTGGGCATCTCCCAGGAATGTGTTCACGCCAATATTCACAGTGATCTTCAAATGACAAAGATCTCTGGGTCCCAAAAATTCTTGGAGCTGATCACAAATGACAGTCTCAACATGTCAAGAGACAATCTTGGCCATTTTTCTGCAGATCCTGAAAAGTTTCTTCAGCAATTTGTGACTGGATGAGACTTGGTTCATCATTTTCAACCAGAAACAAAAGAACAGTCAAAGCAGTAAAAACATGAATCCCCACCTCCAAAGAAAGCAAGGGTGGTTCTGTCTGCAGGCAAAGTGATGGCTTCCATCTTTTGGGATTCAGAAGATGTGCTATTGGTAGACTCTTCAAAAGGGCAGAATGGTCACCGGGGCCTATTACGCTAATCTTGTGAAGCAACTGTGGGTCAAACTGAAGTAAAAGTGTCGAGGGAAATTGACGAGGAGTCATCTTTCAGCAAGACACAATGTTCCAGTTCACAAGTCAGCGGTGGCAATGGCTGCCATTCATGAATGCGGCTTCCAGCTTCTTGAACATCCTCCTTATTCCCCAGATTTGGCCCCTTTGGACTATTACCTGTTTACCAAACTCAAAAGGGAGCTCAGTGGTCACAAATTTGCTTCAGGTGATGACATCACTCATGCTGTAGACCAATTTCTACTGGCACAATATGCTGACTTTTACAAAGAAGGGATCAGTATGCTTCAGGATCACTGGACTAAGTGCATAAACTTGCAAGGGGACTATGTTGAGAAATAACCCCAAAAAGTTGTCCGCAAATAATCAGATGTACCTTAGGCCGAGAACTTAACAATCACCCCTCGTACATCCAGGAGAATGTTGATCAGACAATAAGTTGGTGTGAGGACTACAATGTAGTGATAACTTCTAACAAGGCCAAAGTCCTGTGCTGCTCCTTGGATAACAGTCCTGCGAAAACCAACCTCCCAGCAGTGCAATGCAACAATGAATGTATATTGAGATCCACATTTGGAATAGCTTGGGATCACATTTGACAGGGCTCTGTCTTTTCACCACCATGTGGACAGAGTCATCCAAAATGCAAGGAAAGGGCTTAGTGCAGTGACAATGCATGCTTTTTCTGTTAATGAAGATGTCGGTGATCAGGTATAGCTTCAGCCTTCTAACTTTGTCCATGACTCAGTTTAACAAGTCTGAAAGAATTCAAAATGAGGCCATTAGAGCAGTTCTGGGATGCACTAGGGACACTCTGATCACAGCTATGTGCTACTTGGTGGACATGCCTAGCATGAGAATTGGACATAAGTAAGGATTGCCAGCATGGCAAATCACCCTCTTCTGTTAGAAGAACTGAACTCGGCAAAGGGCAAGAGCATCAAGTTAGGGAGATCATGGATGGTAGATGCAGAGGAGACATTGTCAGCTGTTGCAACCCAGAGCAGATCCCTCTAGAAGCAGGATGGACTAAAGTGCCAAATATGCAGAACCTAATTAGGCTGTAATTCAGCTGAGTCATGAATGTCATGACTGGACTGAGGGCATGATAGAGGTCTATGACTGATTCAGCAATACTCCAAACCACAGGTCCTTGTTATCTTTACAGATAAGTTTGTGGCTCATGACCTAAAAGCGGATGAGGTTTCACCATCTATCACAATGGCAAACCAGTTGCAAGTAAATCAGGAGTCTATGCAAATTTCACTTTGAGCATAAGAATGGAGCCACAGCCAGCATCAGAGGTAATCGCCCAGTTGATAGAACAAAACAGCTCACAATGTGTCATTTTAACAGACTCCCAAAGCGTGCTATGGAAAATCAAGAGGCATTTTTCCCACAGTGAGCGGGTCCAGCTACTAGAAAGATCACAGGTATCAAGCCTGACATAGATCTATTGCCCAGGACATGTGGGGGTCAAAGGCAATAAAAGAGCAAACAAACTGGCAGGCAAGGCATCAATCCCGGGCAACCTAAGAATGAACAAAGAGGAGACTGCTAGAGCTACCTTGGACAAGCTGCACATGGAGGATGAGACTGGGGTGGGGGCATCATGCACATCAAGAGAATGGCCAAGTTGAGAAAGGAATGGGGAAGTGGTTGTTATTCCAAACTGAGTGGTATAGCACATAGCATGCAACCTGCTCCGTCAGCGGATGTACACTTCAGCGGATACTAGAACAAAAGGTGCAACACTTATTGGGGTGTCCTAAGTGCGGATATGCCGGTCTCTGATTAAGAAGATGTTATATGAAAAGCAAAAACAATTAATCCTGAACTTCATAGGCTTTAAAAAGGCATTTGATAACATACACAGAGATTCATTGGGAGAATTTTAAGACTATGGAATACCATCTAAAACTGTCAACATCATTAGAGAGCTCTACAACGGATATGTTCGTGCAGTCAACACAGAAGGAATGAATGAATGGTTCCAGATTGAAACAGATGTGAAACAAGTATGTATACTATCTCCCTTGCTTTTTGGAATTGCAATAGACTTTGTAATGAAAAATTACTGCACAGGTAAAAAACTGGCATTGATTTGGTACATGGGACTAACTAGATCTTGATTTTGCAGATGGCATAACTCTTATCAGTGACAATGTGAATTTGATGCAAGCAAAAACAGATACCCTGTCTTCACTGGCTAGCAAAATAGGACTTGAAATTAACAAGGACAAAACAAAAATATTGAACCCCCCCCCAATTAATCAAAAAGGAAAAATATATGTAGAAGGAATAGCTGTTGAAGAAGTACACTAATTTGCATACCTTGACAGCTAAATAGACCAGGATGGTGACACCAGAAAGGATGTTAGAACTGCAAAAGCAGCACTGACCTTCAAGAATCTTGAGAACATATGGCATTCAAAAGTTATAAGCACAAAAAAAAAATTAAGATTATTCAATTAAAATGTAATATCCACATTCATTTATGCATACGAAAGCTGGAAAACAGGCAAGAAAACAGACTCTTGAGAACAAATGCCTATGAAAAATGGTTTAAAGTGGAACGATTTCAAGAACAACACAGATAAGGCAGATGAGCAAACAACTGTCTCATGTGTGGTTAGAAAAAGGAGATGGACATATGTTGGTCACATGATGAGAAGAAACAGAGAATCCCAAAACAAGTTATCAAGTGGGACATAACAGGCCAAAGAAAAAGAGGTCGACCATGCAAAACTTTAAAGAGGGCTGTTAAGAGTGACCAAACTAGTAGGCATAAATCTCTTGATGAGGTTAAAAAACTCGCCGAAAACAGGAAAACTTGGCAAACTACCATGCTACTTTGTGACATTTAGTGGCATGGGAAGGACGTAAGATAGTTTGATAAGATATCTCTGGCCAAGAAAACCAATGAAGAAGTCTTAAGAGAGGCTGGAGTTGAAAAGCAAATTATAGCAAAGATCAGAGGCAGACGAGTGAGATTTATAGGACATTTCCTGAGAAGAGGAGAATTGGAACACATTGTGACAACTGGAAAAAGTGAAGGAAGAAGAGACAGAGGAAGACAGAGAAAGAAGTTACTGGATGGGCTGTCAGTGTGGCTAGGAAGAAAGTCACTGGCGGATCTCATAATCAAGTCTAAAGACAGGGAATTGTGGAAAGAAATGATTGCGTATGCCATGCGTCATGGGACTTGAATGAATGAATCATAAATTAAGTGAACAAAGACAATCTGACAGGGAAAACCAAAAGGGGTGCCACAGACAAGTACTCAATACCACATCAAACATTCCATAAGACTGACCATGGAAGACAAACTTAAGAAAATATGGAGGTGGCTGGTTGATACAGGCAGAAGTCTTGAAAATACAATAGCCAATGAGCGCAAGTTAACAATCAAGACAGATCTACAGAAATGACTGACTGTCGCAAAAACTGAGAATGACGATAATTATAGTGATGTACCTCAAGAAACAGACACCTATCTTTCTCAGAGCCTCATAAACACTGATCACAATAAAAGCTCAGTATCTCAAAGTAAGTCAATAACAGATGGTCCAGCCACCTCGTCTGAAAACATCAACCGGCTAGTGTGAGATCTCACAGTGCAAAGGAGCCCACCAAAAATCACTCTAGATTTTCCTTGAAATGAAAATAGACAACAACATTCAGAAGTTAACTGGGAAAGAAAGTTTGCAAACAGAGAAATTCTGAGTGTGTTCTTGACCTATATGTATGATTGTGATAGACTGCAATCACAGGAAACATGAAGTTGAAGGTAATCTTACTCAATTGATTGCTGTCTTGCAAATGCCATGTCAATTCGATCCTAGCTGCACAATGAGCAACACTACCAAACGTTTGAAAATTTATAGTCCACTGACATGTTAAATCATCAAATCATCCTCCATGATACTGACATAGCAAGATAAGTACTAATTTAAAATAATTAACATAACTGCAATAATACTATTGGTATAACGATCCCAATGAGAGACAATGTACTTTCATAGGACATGCAATGAGAAGAGGGGCATTGAAAATATTATAACAACAGGAAAAATAGAAGGAAGAAGATCAAGAGGAAGACCAAGAAAAATGATACTGGACAGTCTGACGGGATGGTGCGAGAGGAGATCACCAACTGAACTGATGGCCTGCATGAAGGATCGGGTACTCTGGAGAAGCATAATAGCCAACGCCAGTCGGCACGGCACATGATGATGATGATAATGATCCCGATTTATTATGATTTATCATGACTGATCATGATTTATTAACACAAAAATAGGGAAGGGCCCCACAACTGTGTATCATGTTGGATCCAACATTTGCTAAGACCATCCCCTGCTTAAAAAAGAGAGAGACTAACATTTTTTTCTGTCGGTCTTATAATTGCTCTAGCAGATAGACTAACATTCCTTCACCTCACTGTAACTGTCCTGGCAGCAGTGACTATTGGGTCTCTCCTATAGTGCATGAATTAACTTGAGATATTCATCATATTACTTTGACCAGTGTCTTATAAGAGGGGAAATCCAAATGAAAACCCTAACAGAAATTGAAATTCTAAGTGCCAGCTCACTGTCATGTAATTTGACAGTATCATTACTAATGACATAAGAAAGTGTCTTTAAGAAAGACAAAGTGTCAATGAGGCACATGACGCCACTGTAGCAGTGTAAAGATGGCTACTATTCTAGAGACATGTGCAAAAGTAAGTCTTATGTCATCTTTTTTTTTTTTTTTGAGCAGTGAAGGTGTAAAACCTGTGGAAATTCTTCAGTTTGGTGATGCATATCTCATGTGCAACATATTCAGATCTCAAAAACAATCTGCCACTGGTGCATGAGGCCTGCATATGTGCCTTTTTATTACTTTCAGTGGGTGAATCTGGACGGGTGAGGAAAAGATATATGGCAGCTGAAGGGGGGGGGGGCTTTAGGGATGCTATAAAATAAATTATCTGGTGTGCAAATGTGTTTTGACTGCAATCCATTATATGAGGTCAGTTGTGGAATCTTCCGCTTGTGGCATCATACTGGCGCTCAAAAGATTTCAGATTTTGGAACATTCCAGGTTTGGGATTTCTGGACAAAGGATATGCATTCTGTACAAGATCAAGTTACCGAGTTGTTTCATTGATCAAATATAAGATAAAGTAAGATCAAACACAAACTTACACAGTCACAATTAGCATACACACAACAAATTTTTTTAATATAATCGTTCACTCATTCATTTGCATGTCCCTTGCGGAACTTTGCCTCCCAAACAGCACTCCTGTAGGCCTCTCGGTTGTGAGCAAGATGGCCTTCTGCTGCTGCATCCATTTGCAGATTGTCAACGATGTCTTGCAGCCATCTTCGTTTTGGTCTTCCTCTTTTTCTTTTTCCCATTATGTATCCTTCCAATACGGTCTTCTCTAAATTATCATGATGTTTAATGTGTCCAAAATATTTAAGTTTTCTCTCTTTAATCCTCTTTACTAGCCAGCCTTCTTCAATATTAAGCTCTTGTAGTATAGGTATATTTGTTCTTTTTTGTGTCCACGATATTTGAAGAACTCTTCTGTAGCATTTACATTCAAAGGCATTTATGTGTTTCTCAGCTGTTTTGTTAAGTGTCCAGGCACATGTTGCGATGGGAAAGATGCATGCCCTTAAAAATCTTATTTTTGTAGTTCTGTCTGTTCCTCTCCACAGATTCTTTATTTGTTTTACTTTCTGAAGAATGATAGATGTCCTCCTTATAATTTCCCTCATTGTATCTCCATTATTAGTTAGCAGTGATCCAAGATATTAAAAACTCTCCACTTCTTCCAGTTTTTCCTCATTGATACATATTTCAGCTGCCTTGTTTGTTTTGTCAGTTGTCATCAATTTAGTTTTATTTGCATTAAGATAGATTTAAGATTTTATATAATAGTAATCTAAATAAAATACAACATTTAATGAGTTACAAGAAATAAGTTTAAAAAGTTGAAATACAAAATGAAAAGTAAGATCAAGTAATTCAGTATATTTTTTTTTAAATGATTCACCACTCAATCATTCATCAATGTCTTTGAGTGGAAATCAACCAAGCAACAGCTGCCCAGTTTATCTTATGGTGTCTTGCCAGATAAGCAACAAATTCTCATTCATTTTCATAATATGTAGCAAACCATTGTATAGTGTCTCAGCTATGTTACATGCTCTTCATTTTAGATTGTGGATTTGTTTGCTAGGCTTTCTTTGGGTTGACCTCTTTCCTACAAATGTCAGTTGTATGCTTTAGCTATAGAGTAGCCAGACCAATCCATTTACAATGTATTTTTGTTTGAATTGTTATGTATATATTCTTTTATAGGTTAATCTCTAGCATTTTGCTTTGCATAGAAGTACAGACACTACACAGCTTTGGTGCAGTTTTATTTTCATTCTAGTACTGGACTGGAATGATTTTCAAACCTTTATCAGGTTCCTGCTTTATTCTACTCTTGATGTCTTTGCTGGTTCCTGTATGAGGTGTTATTATCCCGTCAAGGCATGTGAAATGATCTGATTCTGCAAAGTTTTGGTCATTAATTTTTAACTGCTGCTTAGTTTTTTATTGTCACCTTCATAATTTGTCTCTTTGAGATTGATGTTCAGTTGTACTTGTTTTCTGATTGTATTTAGACTGCTTCTCTTGTGCTGTAAATGTTAGTATATGTTTTCCACATACTTTCTCTATGTACACTATCAAAAGCTGTAAGTGAATGGAACCTAATGGTTATATCACTTCCCCACACATTTCCACCGCAGGTTAATGCATTTCTTGTATTGTTACACTACCTTATTCATTCCTTGGAATAAGTAGCTTTTCATCCGCTTCCACATCCTGGCCTACATCAGATAATTAAGCTGTTTGGGTATTCATCTTGCACACACTTTATACTCCTCCAAGTCATCATGCACTATAGCATGTATGGATCCATAAAAAAACATAAATAAATAAAGAGAATCCTGTCATGCCTTAGAGGCACATAGGGATATGATGTTAGTGCCCATATTTTTCTTGACCTGTCAGCGCACTAGAGGATGATATGGTCAGTATCACACCTGGCCACCTTTCCTTCCCCAATTCCAGAAGAAGTCGGGTACCCATTTCTACAACTGGGTGACTGGGGTGCATCTGGCCAGATGTGAACCCCCAACCTTCGCCATGAGAGACCAGTGCACTAACCACTTCACCACTCAGACACCCTATGGATCCATAGTTGATACCCAAACATGCTGCAACAGCAGACAACATAATTCATCAGTCTTCTCTAGTCAATACATATTCCCTGTCAGTATGGGCTGTGTGCAGTGTTGACGGCCGGCCGTTTGATTGGTTGCACATTCTTTTCACTTTGAACCTCTCTACCCATTCATAAACATTTCATTAAACCATGCTGTTTTCATTTTCATACTGAGACAACATCCTACAGTGAATTCCAGCAGGTTTCACTCCCTCTGCCCAAATATATATGACATGTTATTCAACAACGGTGCAGTCCTGCAGGACGTACCCATACGAACTCCTTGTAACTGCGAGCTGGTGTTCTTTGCAGCCGATGCTGTAAAGGTGTTGGAGCACAGAATCATATCGGCCTGGGAGCGGGTTATGGCAGCTATTTTATTCAGTCCCAAAGTACAGCTAAAAAGCAGGGGGTGTGCAATGCTTCTTTAGCAGACTACACCACCATGGTGACTATGGCAATCCCTGCCCCATTAGCCAGGCTAGGCCTGTTACTGGGGGTACCATGGAAAGGTGGGACAAGGTCTTGGTCAGCTATGGTTTGCTAACCCTGACACTAGCATATCAGCTATGGGTCGCTGATTGCCTTATTTTACAGGCATCTTCACATCCTGCAAGGCGTACATGTTTATTTGAGTTTGGCTTCAACTAAACTAAGGGCAGAGTGCAGACTCTCTCTCTCTCTCTCTCTATGAACCTTAAGTGCCCAGGGCACATGGGGCTTCCGCAAGGGTTTTCCACAAATGCCTGTCCTTTGCCTTTTTTTCTGCTCTTGCCCAGGTGAGCCCTCTATTGCTCAACATCCTTTCTGTTCTGTTGTTCTTCTCCATGTCTCTTTTGGTCTACCCTTACTTCTGTTCCCCTGTGGTGTCCATCTTAGTGCTATTTTTGGTAGTGAGTTGTCTGTCATTCAGAGCACATGTCCCAACCATGTGGCAGACTATGCATGTTCAAACTGCTTATCAGTCGCTGGGAGCATGTTGTACAGAATCAGCCTCTATCCACTGTGGTTACTAAGTAATGTTCAAATTGCCTTTACTTTTTGATTCACCCTTTGCCTCTGTTTGTCTGAGTATTGTCTGAAGTGTTGTATATGATCAGGATTGATAATCAAATAAGAGAGCATCAAAACATAATAGGTGAATATCAGAACATAAAAGTAGGAATATGACAGGGATGTGTTTTGTCTCCTGAACTCTTCTCCCTCTATAGTGAAAGGATTATAAGCCACACAGGAAACATACATAGGACAGTGGTGGAAGGATACAACCTAAACAATCTAAGATATGCTGACAACATGGTACTAATAGCTCAAAGTGAAGAACTACAAGCTTTGTTAAACAAAGTCATAGAAAAAAGTGACGATAAAGGATTTAAGTTAAATAACAAGAAAACAGAGGTCATGGTCATATCAAAGAAACACCAGCAAAATGTATTATCAAAGTAAAGGGCACAGACTTAAAGCAAATGGACACATTCAAGTATTTAAGAACAATAATAACACAACATGGAAGATGCTTAGGTTCCAGGAGGTCTGCAGTTGGGCTGGGGACTTCCAGTGGCTGGCTTTCATCCACAACCTTCATGGGCTCAGTTTCCTGATACGCATTTCTCCTTCCACCTGCATTTGTTTTTTCCCTTGCTTCCGTTTCTGTAGCAGTCTGATAGTTTTTTTTACCAGATAGGGTTAAAAAGCACTAAGATGGACACTACAGGGGAACAGAAGTAAGGGTAGACCAAAAGAGACATGGAGAAGAACAACAGAACAGAAAGGATGTTGAGCAATAGAGGGCTCACCTGGGCAAGAGCAGAAAAAAAGGCAAAGGACAGGCATTTGTGGAAAACCCTTGCGGAAGGCCCATGTGCCTGGGCACTTAAGGTTCAGAGAGAGAGAGAGAGATGGAAGATGCGAAATTGAAACAAGCAGAGTAGCCCAGGTCAAGTCTGCATTTATGAAAATGAAAAACATACTATGCAATAAAGCTCTGTTGATGAATACCAAAAAGACCATTTTTCAATGCTACATTGAACCTGTATTGTTATATGGATGCAAGCACGGACAAGCAACCAAGAGAACTCAAAATCTACTGGAAGCAGCAGAGATGTGGTTCCTAGGAAGAATAATGAGAATACCATAGTCATGAGGGTGGGCAAAAGAGAAATTCTGGCAAAATTCAGAACACAACAATCCAGATTTGTAGGACATATTTTGAGAAGAGACAAGCTGGAACACCTAGTGACAACAGGAAAACTGACAGACCAAAAGAGTGACATGGAGCATGGTCTGACACACATCTTACTGAAGGAGCAAAGGAAAGATTGTTGTGGGAATCAATGACGATCAATGCCTGATTGGCATGGACCTGAGAGAGAGAGAGAGAGATATGGTATGTGCATGCTCTCTTATGTCTGAATCCTACTTGTTCATGCTTTTCTTTTAATTTTATATCTCATATACTCTTGAGATTCTGTTGATAATAATTTTTCCTAATATTTTACTTGGAACTGAGAGGATTATTATAGTAAGCAAGGTCTCTTTTTTTTTTTTTTTAGTTTTTGAACTCCTTAATTAACTTCCATTTCTGCCAGAATAAATTTTGATGAAAAATTCTGGTAAAAAAGAAACTGGAAGGAAGTTACTGTTTAAAAATATTGGCTGGGTTAAAAATGTGCTACTTTTAATTTTATTTAGACTTTGCCTGAACATCGCTCTGAGCATTTATTCACATTCCTTTCTATAGGAACTATCTCCAGTTCATGTACTCCTTTAAATACTGCATGCAGGAAATCTGCTGCTAAATCTGGATCTGTCTGAATATTTCAGCACTCTATTTGTCTTTTCCAGAGCTTTCCAATTTTTAGTCCTGTAATTACTACAATGACTTCTTCATTGCTAAGTGTGTCTGCATCTGTATCCAAATTGTTTTGGCTTCGGGGATGTCTGTCTGTCATTTGTTGGCTTTTATTAAGAACTTTTTTAAAATCTTATGCTTGCCATGGTTCTTGCCCATCTTCTGAAGTAATGAACTTTCCTTGTTTTTATCTTTGTTGGTAGCCTGTTGTTTGTCTTATGTATTCCACTACAGCACTGGATTATTTAGTTCAATATGCCACACTCACTCCAATTGTGTGGATTTTGATGCATGAAGTGAGTTTATGTATTATAAACACACTAGCAGACCACATTTTGTTGAAAATCTCACCATACTTTATCACGCTCAAGCAGTCTTACAAAAGTACTAATATCCATGCCAGAGATGTGACCACATTATAGAAAATCCACCTCATATGTTAGATCTGAAAGTGAGACAAAAATATTGCAGTCACAAGCTTTCGATAAAAACAAAATGTATAAAATAGGAAAAAAAGTAGGTACAGGTTTTTTACTTAACAAGCACACAGTTGTGATGTTTCGGTGTGAACCTTAATCATACAGAAATACACATGATGAAGAAGTGTAGAGAGAAGATAAAATATAAATTCACATGAATACTATGTAAAAAATAGAATGAAATAAAATGAATGGAGCACTTAACTGTGACTTGTAAGAGGCTGTGTTCAGAAGTGCACATGGTAGTGTGAAAAGAATATTTAAATCGAGACTCATGATGGTCATAAATATTGGGGGGGGGGGGGATTGATTGTGGAAAGGGGGAGAGTTATAAAAAAGTAATCTAGCTGGGCAAATGTGGAATAGATGATTATAGTTGGGGTAGAGGGGTTGTAATGTGATGATGTGATTAGGTTCTGAACTATGTGTAACAAATGAGAAGGGAGTGAAACTTAGTGCAGAGGGATTATCATTGTGGAAGAGGGGAATGTTAGGTGTAGCTGAACTGCGAGTTCAAACCATGTGGTTCCACGTCCCATATTCCTGAATGTAGCAGCTCTCAAGCACAAGGTGGCTTCTACCATCAGCGTGACATTTTTTGATGGCTATTATCAGAAAATCAGATTTCCTCTGTAGTTTAGGCCATTGAAATTATTAGGGACTGGTTTCAAAATATGCTGGGTGGTATCATACAAATGTTTCTGCATGTGGTCACCTAATTTGAGATTCCTTTCTCACTTGTAACACACAGTTCAGAACCTCCTCACAGCATCAGATTACAACCCCTCTACCTCAGCTATAATCACCTATTCTAACTTCTCCTGGCTAGATTACCATTGTATTACTCTCTCCCCTTTCCATGTCCCCCTCCCCCAATTTACAACCCGCCTATCGTACAACACAAGTCTCCATTTAAATATTTTCTCCACTCCACCATGTGCACTTCTGAGCACAGCCTCTTACAAGTCACAATTAAGTGCTTCATTCATTTTATTTTATTCTATTTTTTACATACCATTCATGTGAATTTATGTTTTATTGTCTCTATTTCTTCATCCTGTGTGTTTTTCTATGATTAAGATTTACACAGAAAAGTCATAGCTGTGTGCTCGCTAAGTAATAAAGATGATCCTAATTTTTTATTAATTTATACATTTTGTTATCACATCTTTACTGCACTGGTTTCGTGTATGGTTATATACTTAGTTTTATATGGTTCATTAATTCATTCATTTGCATATCCCTTAAGGAACTTTGCTTCCCTAACAGCACTCCTGTAGGCCTCTCGGTTGTATGCAAGATGGCCTGTGCTGATGCATCCATTTGCAGATCATCAACGATGTCTTGCAACCATCTTCACCTTGGTCTTCCTCTCTTTCTTTTTCCCCATTATGTACCCTTCCAAGACGGTCTTCTCTAGATTATCATGACGTTTAATGTGTCCAAAATATTTAAGTTTTCTTTGCTTAATCCTCTTTACTAGCCAGCCTTCTTCAATACTAAGTTCTTGTAGTATGGATATATTTGTTCTTTATAAACTTCATTCATTCATTTGCATGTCCCTTGCGGAACTTTGCCTCAACAACAGCTCTCCTGTAGGCCTCTTGGTTGTGAGCAAGATGGCCTGTGCTGATGCATCCATTTGCAGATCATCAACTATGTCTTGCAGCCATCTTCGCCTTGGTCTTCCTCTCTTTTTCCCATTATGTACCCTTCCAAGATGGTCTTCTCTAGATTATCATGACGTTTAATGTGTCCAAAATATTTAAGTTTTCTCTTTTTAATTCTCTTTACAAGCCAGCTTTCTTCAATATGTAGTATGAATATATTTGTTCTTTTTTTTTGTCCATGATATTTGAAGAACTCTTCTGTAGCATTTACATTCAAAGGCATTTATGTGTTTCTCAGCTGTTTTGTATATGCTGCGATGGGAAAGATGCATGCCCTTAAAAATCTTATTTTTGTAATTCTGTCTGTTGTCGTCAATTTAGTTTTCTTTGCATAAGATAGAGGTTTTGCTCTTCACTGTTCGTACGGACTGACATAATTAGTCTAACCCTACTTGCTACTCACTGTTCATACGGACTGACATAATTAGTCTAACCCTACTTGCTACTCATTGTTCATACGGACTGACATAATTAGTCTAACCCTACTTGCTACTCATTGTTCATACGGACTGACATAATTAGTCTAACCCTACTTGCTACTCATTGTTCATACAGACTGACATATTAGTATAACCCTACTTGCTCTTCACTGTTCATACGGACTGACATATTAGTATAACCCTACTTGCTCTTCACTGTTCATACGGACTGACATATTAGTATAACCCTACTTGCTCTTCACTGTTCGTACGGACTGACATAATTAGTCTAACCCGACTTGCTACTCACTGTTCATACGGACTGACATAATTAGTCTAACCCTACTTGCTCTTCATTGTTCATACGGACTGACATAATTAGTATAACCCTACTTGCTCTTCACTGTTCATACGGACTGACATATTAGTATAACCCTACTTGCTCTTCACTGTTCGTACGGACTGACATAATTAGTCTAACCCTACTTGCTACTCACTGTTCATACGGACTGACATAATTAGTATAACCCTACTTGCTCTTCACTGTTCATACGGACTGACATAATTAGTATAACCCTACTTGCTATTCACTGTTCATACGGACTGACATAATTAGTATAACCCTACTTGCTCTTCACTGTTCATACGGACTGACATAATTAGTATAACCCTACTTGCTCTTCACTGTTCATACAGACTGACATATTAGTATAACCCTAACTTATACACTAATTATTCGTGTGTCGTGAAAAACTAAAATCGTTCTCAAAGAAAGGATCCATATTTACCATGAAATATCATGAAATCTACTTCAATGAAAATTAGTCGCTATGAACTATGCTCATAGCATATTTTAAATGACAAATTTTTAGCAAAACATCACCTCCTCTAGTATAGCAATCTGTGGTACAAATGTGAATATATAATTCAGGTATTCGCAGAAATCTCTCATAGTTTTTGAAGTTAGATCCGAGTTCACGGCAAACTTGCCACAAACTGTTGCTAGTGCTGCGCAGATTCCGGCCTGTGTGGCACATATAAAGCCACTGAATCTCATTCTTCTTTATTCCGTTAACTGCTGGGCCGAGACTACTTTGTGCACCTTCGCAAATAAGTAAAAACACTTCAACGGCTCTAACTCGTAAACATAATTATTCGCCATTTTAATTAACTCTCTCTCTCTCTCCTCTCTCTCTCTCTCTCTCTCTTCCCCACCCACTCTCAAAGCCAATAATCACTCGACACATGTTGTTGCCAATTTATGGCATGCATTAGGAAAAAAAAAGATGAATAATACAAGGTTTTATTATTTAAACCAGTTTTACTGTAGTCGCCATCCCTTTTGTCTGTATAATACAAGCACCCGTGAAACGTGACAGAAATCTGCCTCTCCGACTTTGCTTACCGCCTTCATATATTCGTTTCGTTCTGCTGAAAATGCTTAATTTTCATAGTCCGTTACTATCGTCTTCCAACCAGACAGCTGCTATCTAATGTGACAATCTTCTTCTTATTCTTATCAGTATGCTTATGCATGGAAGAAGTGGAGAGTTTTGAATATCTTGGATCACTGCTAACTAATAATGGAGATACAATGAGGGAAATTAAAATGAGGACATCTATTGCTCTTCAGAAAGTAAAATCTGTGGAGAGGAGCAGACAGAACTACAAAAATAAGATTTTTAAGGGCGTGCATCTTTCCCATCGCAACATATGCCTGTGAGACCTGAACACAGCAGCTGAGAAACACATAAATGCCTTTGAATGTAAATGCTACAGAAGAGTTCTCCAAATATCGTGGACACAAAAAAGAACAAATATATCTATACTCATTCATTCACTTGTATGTCCCTTGCGGAACTTTGCCTCCCAAACAGCACTCCTGTTGGCCTCTCGGTTGTGAGCAAGATGGCCTGCTGCTGCTGCGTCCATTTGCAGATCGTCAACGATTTCTTGCAGCCATCTTCGTTTTGTTCTTCCTCTTTTTCTTTTTCCCATTATGTATCCTTCCAATACGGTCTTCTCTAAATTATCATGACGTTTAATGTGTCCAAAATATTTAAGTTTTCTCTCTTTAATCCTCTTTGCTAGCCAGCCTTCTTCAATATTAAGCTCTTGTGGTATAGACATATTTGTTCTTTTTTGTGTCCACGATATCTATATATCTATACTACAAGAGCTTAATATTGAAGAAGGCTGGCTAGTAAAGAGGATTAAAGAGAGAAAACTTAAATATTTTGGACACATTAAACGTCATGATAATTTAGAGAAGACCGTATTGGAAGGATACATAATGGGAAAAAGAAAAAGAGGAAGACCAAAACGAAGATGGCTGCAAGAAATCGTTGACGATCTGCAAATGGACGCAGCAGCAGCAGGCCATCTTGCTCACAACCGAGAGGCCTACAGGAGTGCTGTTTGGGAGGCAAAGTTCCGCAAGGGACATGCAAATGAATGAATGAATGCTTATGCAAATACCGTCGCAGGTAGTTTCAGACATCTTATATCCTTCCCCTGCCTTTAAACGTCACATAGGGCTCGCAAGTTAGTTCGCCAATTTTTCATGCCTTCGGCGAGTCTTTCAACTTCATCAAGGGATTTTATGCCTATTAATTTGGCCTCTCTTAACAATGTCCTCTTCAGAGTTTCACGCGATCTGCCTCTTTTTATTTGGCCTGTTGTGTTCTATTTTATAGCTTGTTTTGGGATTCTCTGACTGTTTCTTCTCATCAAGTGACCAACATATATCCATCTCCTTTTCCTGATCACCCATGACACTGGTTGTTGTTCAGTCATCTGTCTTATCTCTGCGTTGTTCTTGAATTCGTTCCACTTGATGCCGAATATTTTCCTTAGGCATTTGTTTTCAAAAGAGTCTAATTTCTTGTCTATTTCTTTAGTTGATTTCCATCTTTCACATGCATAAACAGACATGGGTCTAGAATAAAGTGAGAGACCTGGGCAGTTGTCATGTTATATTTCCTCAGTGTCTTTCCAATGTTTCCTCAGTGTCTTTCCAATGTTTCTTCAGTGTCTTTCCAGTGTTTCCTTAGTCGTCCTCGCGCCCTATACCCAGATGTGTTGAGTTGTATGCGCGTCCCACTAGTTATTATAGATTCATACGTATCAAATGCCCGAAATACCTAACTCTGATTTTCGATGCAGTCCTCGACAGATGTTCCCACATTTTCCAAATTTATTTCGCACTAGGTTAAACATTTCATCTCACATGCTGTTGTCTTTCTGTCATGTTATTTGGTGAATGTCCATGTTTGGCATTGATAGCGCATAATAGAGGTGAATATTTTGTTTGTTTTTGTTTTGTTTTTTTTTTATCGAGATATTTAGATGTTTTAGGATTAGTGCAAGTTGATAAAAAGATTGATGAGAGTACCATGGATAGTCAAGAAAACAAAGAAAGAGGTCCTAACGGAGGCTGGGCAAAAGAAAGAAATTAAGACAAAATTCATAACACTGGTCCAGATTTGTAAGGCAGTTTTAATTCTTATATCTTATATCTTATATCCTTCCCGTGCCGTTAGACGTCACATAGGGCTCGCAAAGTAGTTCGCCAATTTTTCCTGTCTTCGGCGAGTCTTTCAACCTCAACAAAGGATTTTATGCCTGTTAACTTGGCCTCTCTTAATAATGTCCTCTTCAGAGTTTCACGCGGTCTGCCCCTTTTTCTTCGGCCTGTTGTGTTCCACTTGATAGCTTGGGGAGTTTTAATTAAGGAGAGGAAAACTGGAACACCTAGTGACAACAGGAAAACTGGAGGGGAAAAGGGACAGAAGAGGACAAAGATATAAGATAAATGACAGACTAAAAGAATAGCACAGTGCACGGTCCAAAACACATCTTATAGAAAGAGCAAAGGATAGATAATTGTGAAAATCAGTGACGACCAACGCCTGGTTGGCATGGACGAGAGAGAGAGAGAGAGAGAGAGTGGGAGAGAGCGCGCAAATTGATAGGTGACAGTGCTTGCTTTGTGAATTCTGCATTTGATTTCTCTGTAAATTTTTCTACTACATGTCAGGATCAGAATAACTTTTATATAGAGGTGTATATAAGACTTTATAAATATACACAAAGCCATTGCAGTAAAACCTTTGATAATAAAGAGTTAAAACTATATCACTGGACAAAAGTTAAGGATCCGTCATTAATTTAAAGCATATGTTTATTTTGATTGCCGTACTGAAACTGTAAACAAATTTATTGTAGAATCTTGACTAAATTGCATTCTCAGGCAGTCCTCTATGCAGCCGGGGGATAAACAACACCAACTGTTCATCACAACAAGTGTAAAAATCACGTGCAGTGGCATCGTCCTAGATAAAATGTTAGGGCATTTTTAAGTGTCAGCATGACCCAGCAGGTAATTAAATCGTGCTTATTTTTGTTGCACGTGCAAGAGGCATCTTTTTTTTAACACTTCTCACCTTCTAATCATTTTTTATTAAAGCGATTTAGGGGTATTTTTATTATTTGAAAAACACCATGCCACCGCGAAGGCGTTTTAGCACCTTTGACCGTCATCGGGCCATAGCCTTGGTTGAAAACGGTTTATCAGGTCGTGAAGTTTTATGGCTTTCGGGGGTGTCCCATTCTACAATCCAAAGAAATTTGGAGCGATTGGCCAGCTCGGTCGCCCGATCTGTTGCCCATTGAGCACATTTTGGATGTCCCAGACAGATGGGTTTCGACAAATCATCATCGACCTGTTGATGTCACCCAACTGACCCTTTTCCTTTAACAAGAGTGACATGCCATTCCACAGAATGTCCTAACAACCTAGGTTAACTCGATGAGGCAATGGTGCGTCCAATGTCTGGCAGCGAACGGTGGCCACACGCAATACTGACATGTTTGTTGTTTGAAGACCACTCTTGTGAATTTTTGGACCAGGGGTGATTGATTTCGCCAGCTTGTTGTATGTGTACTCCTATACCAATTTGCAAATGAAATGACTGAATTTGTTCAGTTTTAAATGCTATTTTCTTTGGTACGAATAGCTTGTTTGTTAGTCAGTTGATTTTGTTTTTGTAAGAATTGAAAAAAACCGGCCCTTAAATTTTGTTCAGTAGTATATTCAAAACAAAAGTAGGAACAGCCTTAGTGAGCAAATGACAAGATAATATGCAAAACGGACAGGACAGCCTTGGTCAACAGCGAGGGTGCGAGAAAGCTGGAGATTCATTACCACCAATCTTCTTTCTGAAGAAGCCACATAATCATGATGATGACACAGTTGTAACATTTCGCTTATACGCCTTAATCATACATAAACATACATGATAAAAGAAAAGAGAAAGAAAATACAGTATGCATTCACAGAATAGTGTTCAACAAGTAAGAATGAAAAAAAAAGAAATAATAAGAAAAACTGGGAATACTTAGCTGTGACTTGCAAGAAGCTGCGTCCGAGAGTGCATGTGGTGGAGTATTGTGAATGTTTAAATAAAGACTTGTGATGTGTGATAGCTGGTAGTAAAGAGGGAGTGATAAAAATGGAAAGGGTATGGATGCAATGGTAGTCAAGCTGAGAAAAGTGTGGGTGAAATAGACGAATATGGTTGGGATAGAGGGTTTGTAATCTAGTACAATGAGGGTTCTGGAATATAGGTTACAGGTGAGGAAGGAGTAGAACTTAGGGGAGAGAGAGAGAGAGAGAGAGAGAGAGAGAGAGAGAGAGAGAATATGATTGTGGAGAAAGGGAACAAGCTCAGACCTTGTGGTTATAGTATTCCATTTTTCTGTACGTAGGTAAAAGTAATCGGTTCCGTTCCCCAGACTACACGGCAAGTGACACAGCAAGGGCTGTTACATTTTCTAGTTTCGACAAAAGCAGAATCCTCCTGTTTCTCTGGACGAGGATGTCCTTCAGATTTTGTCAGGGTCGAACTGTAGCAGTGGAAGACAACGATAGAGAAAACCGAAACGTTACAGCGGTGTGCTAACCAATAGAGCTGCTTTTACTTTTGTTTGAAGTAGTTTTAACATCTAAATATCAGAATGACTAAAGCATTTTGACACTAAATCTGGTGCATTTTTGTTCTCCACTTTTCAGTGCCAACTTTCTGTTGGCAACGTGATCGTGTCTCACAGCCCCCCCCCCCTCCTTTTAAACAAAATTTTGCTCTATTGATTAATTCAACGCTGTTCAAAATTAAAACTTAGAATGCTGCTGGCACCAATATTAGTTCTCGTCAGATTTGAAAAATCAGCAGAAAGTCGTGTCATAATCAAATTTGCAAGTCAGCATCATCAGCTGGTCTGCTGGAAGTCATTGACGGGCATGCACCTGAAGATAAGGTTATTTTCCGTCAGCTCAGTCGGTGACCTTCATTTTAGACTAATCATGATCTCCGCTCAGACTGTACCGCGTTTATTTACTGTGTTTTCATGAATACAAAGCACATAACCATCCACACGTGGATAATCCAAATTTCCTGCTCAAATAGACAGAATCACGGTTATTGGGACATTTCGCATTGGGGGGTGACCACATATTCATTAAAGACAAAAAAAATGACCGAAACTTTCGAACAAGCTATCGATAAAAAGCAATTGTACGAAGCGTCTAAAGTCGCTACTCTACTACTGTTCAAAAGCACCCCTTTATTTTCAACACATTTTTATATCAGCCAATATATTGATACGAGAAAGAATAATTTCATTGAAACTTGTTTCTATGCATCCGCAAACAGTCCTCTATGCTCGTGAGGTATGAAAAGTACTCACTGATTATCATGTGCAATAACGTTATGTTAAGCGTAAATTTAGGCTGTGATTCATGCATTTCGTTAACCAACGCATGTAGAGAAATAGTGCTGATACGTGATGCAAGTGCAACAAGGACTCTTTCTGAACAGATGTCACTTTTCATTCGTTTTAAAATTGGTGACAAAAGGACACTTTTGCCACTTGCAAAAGCCATGCACCTTTGAATGTGTTCGGGCGTGGTTTGAGAATGGGGATTCCGCTCATCAGGTCTGCAAGATGTTTGTGAGTCTCACATTCTTCTGTACCATCCAAAGGCATTTGGGGGAGATTTAGAGCCACCGGAGGAGTTGAAGACCGAAACAGCTGAGAACGCCCACGCTGTACGGGCCGGTAGGATGACAGATATCTTTTGCCTGGCCTTCGCCACCGTATGGTCACCTGTACCATTGTACGACGTCAGCTGATGAATACTGCAAACATTAACGTCAGTAAGATGTCAGTTTGCAGATGGTTATATGAATTCGGACTTGCATCCTGAAGACCAGCAGTCAGAATCACCAGTTTCGCGAGCACATCAGGTGGACAGGAGGCCAGTATTGTCAAGTTCTCTTTACAGATGAGTCCCACTTCATTCTATCACTTATGATGGCAGGGTTCATGTTTGGAGAAGGCAACGAGAGCATTTTACTGATGACACACTTCGAGAGGTAGTTCACTATGGCTGGAAGTTCTGTCACGGACTGGGGTGGCTTCATTCGACATGGCAACACCATCTTCATGTCATATATGGCACATGGACCAGCCAAAAAAAAAGAAAATATATTGCAACCTCTTATTTAGCCTGCTTTGGAGGGCATGGGTGATGACAGTCTGGCAGGATGACGATACTCGACCTCATAATGACTTTATTCAACACCAGGGAATGGCCAGGATGAGTATCCCGCTCCTTCACCTGATTTTTCTCCTACTGGTCACCCATGGGACGTCCTTTGGCAGGGAGTATCAACTAATCACCATCATCCAGTTGATGTTGCACAGTTGACTATGTTTCTTCATTAAATGTGCAGACTCAGATGTTCCTGTAGACTCCATGCATCAAAAATGTATCGATCGCCTGGCCACAAATGGTGGTTACACCAGATTACACCAAGTGTAACGGCACTTATCTTGTGACTTTCATGATGGTGGGTAGGTTTTTGCGCTTTAAACTCGTCATATTTCTGATGTGTGTTATTTTTGGCGTTCAGTATATTTCTTGGCGGTAATTCGGCATTACACTATTAACAATAACTCCCGACGAAAATCGAACCCTGGAGTTTTGGTCATCCTTAGATATACCAACCATCGTCCACTTGGACAAACAAAAAAAGAAGAGTAATTTGATAGTTCAGTTTTTATTCATCATAATCTATTTTCTGTATTAGGTAAGTCAAATATTAGAAACTTCTTTTCGTTTTGTGTGTGTGTGTGTATTAAAATCTTTTCTCTATTATTTATTGAAAGACTGCAGGCCAAACTGTTGTTTATGTTTCACTCATAACCTGCACCAGGTGTGTTCGTATACGAAGGGCATGCAAGGTTAACGTGGAAAGGGAGCAGGTAATGCAGGGGAAAAAAACTATAATGCGCACATTATGGTAGTTAATGTTGCTGAATGTACGTGTAAGAGGTTGAAAATAAAAGCTTTGTCACTCTAAACTTTACTCATACCTGCTATGTATTCAATACACTCTAAAATGACTCACAATAGACCGAAAGTTGGGAGATGCCCAATTTTTCACCCTTGAAAATAAAGTTCATGTGTTCACTTCTCATTGATCTTTTCAAATATTTTAATGTCTTCAAGTCCTCCACTTCTCACTATGTATCCAATGCATGTTGATTATGGTTTTAATTAGATTTCTTTCTTTTACCGACATTGTTAAACATTTAGCACTATGTCGTAATGATACCATTCTTCCATGAACACATCTCTACTGCATCCAAACAATCCTTTCATTGCCCTTAATTCACACACCGGTCTCTCTTTCTCTGATGTTAAAGAGGCTTTACTTACTCCAAAAGCGAGCAGTAAAGCTTATTAGTGTCAAAGATCAAGCACAAACAACTAACCAGCACAAACGTATCAGAATACTGCCTCTTAAGAACAGGTTCCTCTTCAACAAAGCCAAGTTAGTACATCAAATTCTTTCACGGCATGCCTTGCCTTATCTATGGAACCTGTTTAAATTTAGCCCAAAGTGCAGCCAACGCTTGAACAGCATATGTCTTCCAAAACCTAGACTTGATCTTTACAAGAAAAGCTTTAGTTATTCTGCAGCTCATTTTTGGAATATCCTCCCATCCTGTATAAAAAATATAAATTATAATCCTTCCTACAACTACAAGCTTTCCCAATATCTAATTGATGTCGACTACATGCCTCCATGAATTATAAAACTTAAAAGTAGGACACCGAATACAATTAATGGTTTTCTGAACCATTCTTTCGTTTATTCATTCATTTGCATGTCCCTTGCAGAACTTTGCCCCCCAAACAGCACTCCTGTAGGCCTCTCAGTTGTGAGCAAGATGCTGCTGCTGCTGCATCCATCTGCAGATCATCAACGATGTCTTGCAGCTATCTTCGCCTTGGTCTTCCTCTCTTTCTTTTTCCCTGTTATGTACCCTTCCAAGACGGTCTTCTCTAGATTATCATGATGTTTAATGTGTCCAAAATATTTAAGTTTTCTCTCTTTAATCCTCTTTACTAGCCAACCTTCAGTATTAGGATCTTTTAGTATAGATATATTTGTTCTTTTTTTTGTGTCCACGATATTTGGAGAACTCTTCTGTAGCATTTACATTCAAAGGCATTTATGCGGTTCTCAGCTGTTTTGTTAAGTGTTTTCTGAATAGTCCCGATAATTTTGTTTAGTAGATAGTCATTTATATATGTATGTAGTTACTTCTGTACTGAGTGAATGTTTAAGAGCAGAACGTAAATGTTATATTTTATTTTATGTCTCTCAGCTTCAATGTTAGTTATGTTTGTTACATGAACAGCATATTTGTAGAATGTCTGGAATAGAGTGAAAGATGTATGATAAAGGGCAGAATATCAGACGGGCTTGCATGCCCAATTCTTAACCCTTTTGAAATAAAGATCAATCAATCAATCAGTCAATCTCTCTCTGTTGTCCCCTAAAGGTGGTTTGACATGGATGTTTCTATTTTTGATTTCTGATTTTCATTTAGTATTATAAATTAATTACACAGGCCAACAGTGACAAATTAACAAAACTTTAGCTGTTCTGTATGTATTTTTCATGTGCTGATGTTAAAACTGACACGCTTTATCATGTATTACATACCATTTTTTGAAAACAAATTAATCATTTTATGTAATCGATATTTTCAAGTTCTTTGAAATTTGTTCTTTTCAGCGGCAACATACAGACATCATATAAGGTGGGTAGTCATCACCTAAATTTTCAGGTGTACTGAGAAAAATGAATAGCTGAGGTTCTGTGAACTGTCCAGACAACTTTTGTTACAATTGTGGAGAGTTTACGATTAAAAAGCATCAAAGAAACGTTACAGATTTTGTTAAGAAAGTGTACTATGTCTATTTTAAAGTGAGACTTTGAGATGAAGACAAATCATGGGCTCCACACAAGATGTACTATGTCTATGTAGAGGATCTAAGGATGTGATATAAAGAAGAAACAAAAGCTGTCAGATTTGGTGCTGTAATGACATGGAGAGAGTGATGATGACTGCTATTTTTTTGTTGTTGCAGCTGTGATAAAGGGCTACAACTCTAAAAATAAGAAAGTTATTGTATCCAGATCTGCTTTTTTTGTTGTTGCAGCTGTGATAAAGGGCTACAACTCTAAAAATAAGAAAGTTATTGTATCCAGATCTTCCATCTTGTGCTCCTCATGGCCCTAAAGTTCCTGTTACTCTTTGTCTGAGAGTTTAGAAGATTCTTTTAATGGTTCTTCTGATTCTTGTGCCTGATAGTTTAGAAGATTCTTCTACTGGTTCTTCTGATTCTTGTGTCTCAGAGTTTAGAAGATTCTTATACTGGTTCTTATGATTCATGTGTCTAAGAGTTTAGAAGATTATTCTACTGGTGAAATATGTGAAATTTTAAAAATACATGTAATTTGTTAAATATTTATCAAAATGTTAGAATGGTATATATATATCTATTTGTCTAATATTGGCCTAGCCCGTGACCATCATCATCAGGTGCCGTGCCGACTGGTGTTGGCTTTTATGCTTCTCCAGAGTACATGATCTTTCATGCAAGCCATCAGCTCAGTTGGTGATCTCCTCTCACACCATCCCGTCAGACTGTCCAGTATCATTTCTCTTGGTCTTCCTCTTGATCTTCTTCCTTCTATTTTTCCAGCTGTTATAATATTTTCAAAGCCCCCTGTTCTCATTGCATGTGCTATGAAAGTGCATTGTCTCTCTCTTAATTTTTTGACAAGATTTTTTTGTCTCCCCAGCTCTTCTCATACATTCATTAGTTATTTTTGCTGTCCAGGGGATTCGCAACATTCTTCTGATAAACCACATTTCTGCTGCTTCCAATGATTTTTGTGCAGACCTGCCTATTGTCTATGATTCACTTCCATATAACAAGATAGGTTCAATATAGCATTTTAGGACTCATTTTGTAAAATTCACTGATAAGGATGTGTTGCATAATATGTTTCTCATTCTCTGAAATGCAGTCCTTGCTTGGCCTATTCTGTTCTGCATTTCCCATCTGAAGTTATTACTGCTCCAAGGTATCTGAATTTCAGCACCTGCTTTAGAATAGTTTCGTTTAATTTTATACTGCATGTTGGTGGATTCTGTTTCTTAGATATAACCATAGTCTCTGTCTTTTTGATGTTCGAAGTAAGGCCTTTCTATTCACTTCCTTTGGCGACTTTATCCAAGAGATTTTGCAGGTCTTGTTGGTTCTCAGCTATCAGTACTTTGTCGTCAGCATACCGAAGTTTGTTAATATTGTATCCTCCAATTTTTATGCCTGGTTCTGTGATGATTGTTCTTAGAATATTCTCACTGTACAGAGAAAAAAGGTCTGGAGATAGTACACACCCTTGTTTTATAGGCTGATATTTTCCAGTTCTATTTTCAACTTGAATTGCTGTTTCTTGCTGCCAGTATAGATGTTTTACAATCCTCAGGTCTTTGCCGTCTATATTGATGTTTTAAAACATTTTAATAACTTCATTATGTTACACCTTGTTGAATGCCTTGGTGTAATCAGTGAAACATAAGTAGAGATCTTTCTATGATTCTAAAGCTCTTTCTGTTAGTGTTCGTAAAGCATAAATGGCATTGTGTGTTCCCTTTCCTTCAACAAATCCAAACTGTTCATCTGCATGGGAGGCTGATAGTCCGGTGGTCATCACATTCCTTTGCACCTGGTTTCTTTGGTAGTGCTATAAACGTGGATTTAATCAGGTCACTGGGAATATAACCACTGTTGTAAATGTCATTCAGTAACTTGGTTATTATTTTTATTCCTGTCTCCTCTAATGCCTCTATTTCTTCTATTTTTATCAGGCCCAGTCGCTTTTCCTTTCTTCATGTGTTTGATGGCATCTATGATTTCATCTTCAAGTATTGGTGGTCCATCACAGTTTTCAGTATCTAGTGTTAATTCTGGTCTTATATATAGCTCACCGATGTACTCTGTCCACAATGTCTTCTTTTCCCATTAACATTTTACCTTCTTTTGATTTCAGGCATCCTGTGGTATATTTTGTCTTCCTGCCTGTGAGTTCACTAATTCGTTTGTGCATGTTTTTGCTGTCTTTATTATGAGAGTCCTCTATCTGTCTGCACTGTTCATTTAACCACACTTCCTTTGCGTCTTATTTCTTTATTTATCTTGCTATATTTTTCTTGGTTATTTTTACTCCTCCTCCTCTTGTCCATCAGTCCTAAGATGTCACCTGTCATCCATTTATTTATAGGGGCTTCTTTTTTTGGTGGTATTATCTCATAAACAGTTTGGTGGATAGAATCTCTTAACATTGCCCATTGTTCATCTATACTGTTTATCTTTGCTATTGCATTGTATCTATTTGTTATAATAACTTTGTATTGTTCTCGCAGTTCTTGGCCATTTTTAAGGAGTTCTATATTCAGTTTGATGTTTCTCACTTTTCTGCATGCTTTCTTTACCTTTATTCTAATTTTTCCACAGAGTTGGTCATGGTCACTATTGCAGTTGGCTCCTGGCATGGTTTTTGTTGTCAGTAATGCATTCCAGAATCGTTTGTTGATTAATACGTAGTCTATCTGGTTAAAAGTCTTTTTGTCTGGGCTGCACCACATTGCCAGTCTTCGGGGATATTGTTTAAACCAGGTGTTTCCTACAACCATGCTATGTATTCTTGCCCTTTCAATTAATTTACTACCTCTGTCATTCCTCTCCCCCAGTCCATAGTCACCAATGATGTCTGAAGTTCTTCCTTTACCAGCCTTGGCATTAAAATCTCCCATGACTATAGTAACTTCATGTGACTTTGTGTGTTTTAGGGCTGTCTCTGTGTCATTATAAAATAACTGAACATCATCTTCATAACTTTCAGATGTTGGAGCATACAGGTGCAGTATTTAATTAGGCAGGAAAAGAAAAATTACTCCAGAAATTTAGTGAAAGACGAAACTGATAGTAAATCAATTTGGAAAGCGATTAATACTCTTGTAAATAAAAGGAAGCAATCTGACCCACAAACACTTAATGGTGAACATACTTGCACTAACTTCAGTGAACATTTTAGGGAAGAAATTAGTATTCTAAAATCTTCATTACCGACCCCTACTTGTGACCTGAGCGTGTTGAAAACTTTCAGCGACAGTAAATATGTAAAGCTAAAACAACTTAATATTCCTTTCCTCACAGTCGGTGAGGTTTATAAATACATCCGGTCTTTAAAGAACACTAACTCAGCAAGATCTGATGACATTAGTAACAAGATAAGCTACGCTGCACCAGTTATCACAGACACACTAACATACATATACAATATATGCATTGACAAACATTATTTCTCTGACACTTTTAAACTCGCCAAAGTGTTTCCTCTTTTCAGATCTGCACAGACTAGTAACCTCTCAAACTATAGACCCATATCCATTCTGTCATCATTATCTAAACCTCTTGAAAAACATGTACAAAAGTTAACACTACTCCATATGTAAGAAAACAATCTACTACTAGACAGTCAGTCAGTCAGGTTTTAGACCAAATCACTCCTGCTACACAGCATTAACTAAAATACAGAAAACTGGCTGACTAATATAAATGATGATAAATTGTGTGGTGCTGTCTTCATTGATTTCAAGAAAGCCTTCGATATGATTAATCATGAAATTCTTGCAAAAAAGCTGGAAGGCTATAGATTACACCCTGACCTAAAAAAATGTATTACATCTTTTCTCTTAGGTAGAAAACAAGTAGTTTGCTTTAGAAATATCTGACTCTTCTGTGGTTGATACTGGTATTCCTCAAGGCTTCATTCTTGGTCCTCTTCTCTTTGCTATGTATATTAACAACTTACCACTACATTTAAAGCACTATTCATGTGATCTTTTAGCTGATGACTGCTGTTTACAATAGTGACTATGACATCAATATCCTACAGATTAAATGGAGTAATAAAAATGGTATGTTAATAAACACCAACAAAACAAAATCCATGCTCATCACTACAAGACAGAAACTGCAGGATGCAACAAAAACCTCACTACAGCTTTGTGCTGGGACTAAGGCAATAGAAAATGTTCATGAACATGAAACTCTAGGACTCATCATTGATCAGCATTTAACTTGGAATTCTCACGTACATAACCTAACAAACTTGATTGTACAGAAAGTTTACCAACTAGCCAAAATTAAACACTTTATCGACAAAGACACAAGAAAGATATACTACATATCACACATACAAACACACTTAAATCACTGTTCCACAATCTGGGGTGGATTCTCAGTCTCAAACACAAAAAAGCTCCACTCACTTCACAAACGAGCATTAAATCTGGTTTGTGACAAACACCCAGTACAGACTGTAGATTAGCACAAACAACTCAAAATTCTACCCCTCAAATACAGAGTCGTTTTTAACAAAGTTAAGTTTGTTCACAGAATTCTGTTGCACAATGCTTTGCCTTACTTGTGGTCACTGTTTACGTATAACACTAAACATAGCCAGGTTTAAAAAAACCCAGAATTGATCTGTACAAGACAAGCCTTGCATACTCTGCAGTACAGCTCTGGAACACCCTCCCCTACCATTTAAAATCCATTGGTAATACTTCATCCTTTAACTCAAACCTGTTTCATTATTTACTTGCTTGTAATTATATGCCTCCATAGAATAACCAGCACTCTCTCAACCCATGACTCGCCAGCCATCAAGTACTAAAATGACATAGTTCGAAAAGTAACTTGTTAGATATAGTTAGAAATTATTTTAATGTTTGTTAAAAAACATATGTTAGAAGATCTGTACTGACAAGGTATTTTTGTTTATGTATATGTCTGTGTGGGTGTGTATGTGTGTGTGAGAGCTAATTTATTAGGTTAATTACTTCTGTTTTACTTTGAATGTAATAGTTTAATCTTACACTCTTTTGATATGTTTTTTTTCCATAATTTAATTTGTATACTTTTATTAAATAAAGTGTGTGGGAAGAATGAAAGATGGAGTGATGAAGGGCAGAATGTAAGATGGGGCTGCGTGTCCAATTCTTTACCCTTTAAAAATAAAGATAATTCATTCTTCTACTTGAGAGTTGGTACAGAAGTAGAGAACATGAGTTTACTGCCTACTATATTTGATTGTATAGAAGCAGAGAACATGAGTTTACTCCCTACTATATTTGTTGGTATAGAAGTAGGGAACAGGAGTTTACTCCCTACTATATTTGTTGGTATAGAAGTAGGGAACAGGAGTTTACTCCCTACTATATTTGTTGGTATAGAAGCAGAGAACATGAGTTTACTCCCTACTATATTTGTTGGTATAGAAGTAGGGAACAGGAGTTTACTCCCTACTATATTTGATTATATAGAAGTAGGGAACAGGAGTTTACTCCCTACTATATTTGATTGTATAGAAGTAGGGAACAGGAGTTTACTCCCTACTATACAAGCACGAAGGTCATGCTGAAAGCCATGAGAAAAATTTTTTAAAAAATCAGAATTTATAGATAGAGAAAATATAAATGTATCATTTTAATTTGCATCCTCTGCACTTCATGTAGAGGTCACATGATGTCACAATCATGTGTGAGCAGAAACAAAATGGCGGTGCTGTTATTGAGTTCCTTGTTAAAGAGGAAATCCCCGCTTCTGAAACTGACCAAAGACTTCAGCTTTCTTATGGAGATGTGTTTATGGGTGCTAGCAGTGTTAGGAGGTGGGTGAAACATTTCAAAGGTGGAAACACGAGCATCCAAGATATGCCTCACAGCGGTCGCCCTTGAACTGCCTCCACTGAACGCAACATTGAAAGGGTTGATGACATCAATAAACAAGACAGATGTGTCACAGTATCTGAAATTGCTGTAAATCTTGGAATAGGATACAATGCAGTACAGGAAATGATTGAAACCCTAGGCTATAGAAAACTTTGTGCCCGCTGGGTCCCACGTTTGTTGACTGAAGATCATAAAGCTGTGAGAAAGATTCTGCTCACCGGACATTCATTCATTTGCATGTCCCTTGTGGAACTTTGCCTCCCAAACAGCACTCCTGTGAGCAAGATGGCCTGCCACTGATGCATCCATTTGCAGATCATCAACGATGTCTTGCAGCTATCTTCGCCTTAGTCTTCCTCTCTTTCTTTTTCCCTGTTATGTACCCTTCCAAGACGGTCTTCTCTAGATTATCATGATGTTTAATGTGTCCAAAATATTTAAGTTTTCTCTCTTTAATCCTCTTTACTAGCCAGCCTTCAGTATTAGGATCTTTTAGTATAGATATATTTGTTCTTTTTTTTGTGTCCACGATATTTGGAGAACTCTTCTGTAGCATTTACATTCAAAGGCATTTATGTGTTTCTCAGCTGTTTTGTTAAGTGTCCAGGTCTCACAGGCATATGTTGCGATGGGAAAGATGCATACCCTTAAAAATCTTATTTTTGTGGTTCTGTCTGCTCCTCTCCACAGATTCTTTAGTTGTTTTACTTTCTGAAGAGCAATAGATGTCCTCCTTTTAATTTCCCTCATTGTATCTCCATTATTAGTTGGTAGTGATCCAAGATATTAAAAACTCTCCACTTCTTCCAGTTTTTCCTCATTGATACATATTTCAGCTGCCTTGTTTGTTTTGTCAGTTGTCATCAATTTAGTTTTCTTTGCATTAAGATAGAGGTTTTACTCTTTGCTGTTCTTATGGACTGACATAATTAGTTTTTCCATTCCTTTTTTGTATTGCGGACAGTAATACTGTGTCATCAGCATATCTAATCTCTGGTATTTCATAACCTCCAATTGTTATGGCATCGTAATATTCTTTGTCTACATCTTCTCTAACATTCCTCATTATATTTTCAGTATACAAGTAAGGTGACAATATGCACCCCTGCTGGACCCCTTGTTTTATGTCAAACCAAGTTGTTTTTTCACCATTTAATCTTACTGCTGCTTGTTGGTCTAGATACTGCAGTGATGTTGTGTCAAATGTGTTGGAAACACCAGACAGCTGAGGAAATTCAGAAAATAAGTTGGGAAATTCTTCCACACCCCAACCTGACACCCAATGATTACCATCTTTTTGGTTTTTTGAAAGAACAAATGCGAGGCCATCACTACGACACAGGAGAGAACGTCCAGAAAGTAGTGCGTCTGTGCCTTCGGTCAGCTGGAATGGAATTCTACTGGGAGGGTATTTTCAAATTTGCAGAGCAATGGGAAAAATGTGTGCAGAGAAATGGAGATTATGTTGAAAAGTGAAGAAAAGGATGCAGTTTAAGGTGATACATTTATATTTTCTCTATAAATTCTGATTAAAAAAATTTTTTTTTGCTCATGACTTTCGGTATGACCCTACTTGTATTTGTTGGTATAGGAGTAGAGAACAGGAGTTTACTCCCTACTTTTTGTTTGTTTGTTGGTATAGGAGTAGAGAACAGGAGTTTACTCCCTACTTTTTTGTTTGTTTGTTGGTATAGGAGTAGAGAACAGGAGTTTACTCCCTACTTTTTTGTTTGTTTGTTTGTTGGTATAGGAGTAGAGAACAGGAGTTTACTCCCTACTTTTTTGTTTGTTTGTTGGTATAGGAGTAGAGAACAGGAGTTTACTCCCTACTTTTTGTTTGTTTGTTGGTATAGGAGTAGAGAACAGGAGTTTACTCCCTACTTTTTTGTTTGTTTGTTTGTTGGTATAGGAGTAGAGAACAGGAGTTTACTCCCTACTTTTTTATTTGTTTGTTTGTTGGTATAGGAGTAGAGAACAGGAGTTTACTCCCTACTTTTTTGTTTGTTTGTTTGTTGGTATAGGAGTAGAGAACAGGAGTTTACTCCCTACTTTTTTTTGTTTTTGTTGGTACAGAAGTAATGAACGTGAGTTTACTCCCTACTTTTTTGTTTTTTTGTTGGTACAGAAGTAATGAACGTGAGTTTACTCCCTACTTTTTTTTTTGTTGGTACAGAAGTAATGAATGTGAGTTTACTCCCTACTTTTTTGTTTGTTTGTTTGTTGGTATAGAAGTAGAGAACATGAGTTTACTCCCTACTTTTTTTTTTGTTGGTATAGAAGTAGAGAATGTGAGTTTACTCCCTACTTTTTTTTTTTGTTGGTATAGAAGTAGAGAACATGAGTTTACTCCCTACTTTTTTTTTGTTGGTATAGAAGTAGAGAATGTGAGTTTACTCCCTAATTTTTTGTTTGTTTGTTGGTATAGAAGTGATGAACATGAGTTTACTCCCTACTTTTTTTTTTTTTTGGTATAGAAGTAAAGAACATGACTTTACTCCCTACTTTTTGTTTGTTTGTTGGTATAAAAGTAAAGAACGTGAGTTTACTTTCTACTTTTTTGTTTGTTTGTATAAAAGTAAAGAACGTGAGTTTACTCCCTACTTTTTTGTTTGTTTGTTTGTTGGTATAAAAGTAAAGAATGTGAGTTTACTCCCTACTTTTTGTTTGTTTGTTTGTTTGTTTGTATAAAAGTAAAGAACATGAGTTTACTCCCTACTTTTGTTTGTTTGTTGGTATAAAAGTAAAGAACGTGAGTTTACTCCCTACTTTTGTTTGTTTGTTGGTATAAAAGTAAAGAACAGGAGTTTACTCCCTACTTTTGTTTGTTTGTTGGTATAGAAGTAGAGGACATCTTTAGAGCCTGGAAGTAAGAACATTTTGTGTCTAAGTCTTGACTGATTCACAGAACATTTTTATATCACTAATTTATATAAGTTATGAATCATGAAACAATTTATTAAAGCCCTGCCAACTAGTGTAAACTGCTTTCAGTATCTTGGTAATAAATTTTCTTACCTTTCAGAAGACATTTTTGTTGGACCAGATGTTAGATAAAAACTACCTTTCTCTGATGACAGAAATTGAGAAAGAGGCTTGGATAGCTTTTAAAAATGTGGTTACTAAGCTCCTGGAAAATAAAAAGTATGCTGACTCAAACAGTTGGATATGCTAGAGACAACATAAGCCATGCATTATGTAGTTGTAGATAACATGCTCTAAAAACTTGCAATGTTCAGTTAGCTTTTCTTGCATGTGCATTTGGAGTTTTTTCTCAGAAAATCTTGGTCAGTTAGCAAGCAGGAAGGAACACTGATGTGAAGGAAATGGAAAAAAAAGATACCAAGGTCTATGGAATGTTAATATGATGAATGATTACTACTGGATGCTGTGAATCCAGAAGCCACAAGCGCAGCTTCAGTGGCAAAAGAAAAAGGCACTGCAAGGCTTTTGACTCAGGTTAACATATTAGAACAGCGATGGTTACAGATTATTTATGTTTATTCAATCATGTTATAAAATTAAGTTTGATGTACTCGTACAATACTGTCACTTCACCCAAAAATGTTTATGCAGTTTGCAGGAAAACTATACATGATCTGAGGCCATTTTCAGATTCAGCACACAGAAATCTTGTAGATATAATACAAAATTTGTAACAACTTTTTATGAAACTGACTTATGTACTCCAGTGTTTTTAGCACACCCAAGTACTTGAGTGCATGGCTTAAGTTGTCTCTAGCACTTCCAAGTATTTGAGTGCATGGCTTAAGTTATCTCTAGCACTTCCAAGTATTTGAGTGCATGGCTTAAGTTGTCTCTAGCACTTCCAAGTATTTGAGTGCATGGCTTAAGTTATCTCTAGCACATCCAAGTATTTGAGTGCATGGCTTATGTTGTCTCTAGTGCATCCAAGTATTTGAGCACATGGCTTAAGTTGTCTCTAGCACATCCAAGTATTTGAGTGCTTGGCTTAAGTTATCTCTAGCACATCCAAGTATTTGAGTGCATGGGTTAAGTTGTCTCTAGCACTTCCAAGTATTTGAGTGCATGGCTTAAGTTATCTCGGTCCTCTTGGTCCTCTTCTCTTTGCTATCTATATTAACGACCTACCACTACATTTAAAGCACTCTTCATGTGATCTTTTCGCTGACGACTGTACTGTTTACAATAGTGACTATGACATCAATAACCTACAGACAACGCTCCAAAATGTTATAAAATTAAGTTTGATGTACTCGTACAATACTGTCACTTCACCCAAAAATGTTTATGCAGTTTGCAGGAAAACTATACATGATCTGAGGCCATTTTCAGATTCAGCACACAGAAATCTTGTAGATATAATACAAAATTTGTAACAACTTTTTATGAAACTGACTTATGTACTCCAGTGTTTTTAGCACACCCAAGTACTTGAGTGCATGGCTTAAGTTGTCTCTAGCACTTCCAAGTATTTGAGTGCATGGCTTAAGTTATCTCTAGCACTTCCAAGTATTTGAGTGCATGGCTTAAGTTGTCTCTAGCACTTCCAAGTATTTGAGTGCATGGCTTAAGTTATCTCTAGCACATCCAAGTATTTGAGTGCATGGCTTATGTTGTCTCTAGTGCATCCAAGTATTTGAGCACATGGCTTAAGTTGTCTCTAGCACATCCAAGTATTTGAGTGCTTGGCTTAAGTTATCTCTAGCACATCCAAGTATTTGAGTGCATGGGTTAAGTTGTCTCTAGCACTTCCAAGTATTTGAGTGCATGGCTTAAGTTATCTCGGTCCTCTTGGTCCTCTTCTCTTTGCTATCTATATTAACGACCTACCACTACATTTAAAGCACTCTTCATGTGATCTTTTCGCTGACGACTGTACTGTTTACAATAGTGACTATGACATCAATAACCTACAGACAACGCTCCAAAATGATATAAACAGTTTGATTAAATGGAGTAATAAAAATGGTATGTTGATAAACACCAACAAAACAAAATCCATGCTCATCACTACAAGACAGAAACTGCAAAATGCAACTAAAACTTCACTACAGCTTTGTGCTGGGACTAAGGCAATAGAAAATGTTCATGAACATAAAACCCTAGGACTCATCATTGATCAGCATTTAACTTGGAATTCTCACGTACATAACCTAACAAATTTGATTGCACAGAAAGTTTACCAATTAGCCAAGATTAAACACTTTATCGACAAAAACACAAGAAAAATATACTACATATCACACATACAAACACACTTAGATTACTGTTCCACAATCTGGGATGGATGCTCAGTCTCAAACACAAAAAGGCTCCACTCACTTCACAAGCGGGCATTAAATCTTATTTATGACAAACACCCAGTACAGACTGTAGATCAACATAAACAACTCAAAATTCTACCCCTCAAAAATAGAATCATTTTTAACAAAGTTAAGTTTGTTCACAGAATTCTGTCGCACAATGCTCCGCCTTACTTGTGGTCACTGTTTACGTATAACACTAAACATAGCCAGCGTTTAAAAAACTGTCTTCTTCCTAAACCCAGAATTGATATGTACAAGAAAAGCCTTGCATACTCTGCAGTACAGCTCTGGAACACCCTCCCCTACAATTTAAAATCCATTGGTAATACTTCATCCTTTAACTCAAACCTGTTTCATTATTTACTTGCATGTAATTATATGCCTCCATAAAATAGCCAGCACTCTCTCAACACATGGCTCGTAAACCATCAAGTACTTCAGTGACATAGTTAGGAAAGCAACTTGTTAGATATTGTTAGAAATTATTTTAATGTTTGTTTAAAAAAAATATGTTAGAAGATCTGTATTTACAATGTATTTTTATTTATGTATATGTCTGCGTGTGTATGTGTGCGTGAGTGCTATTTTATTAGGTTAATTACTTCTTCTCTTTTACCTTGAATGTAGTAGTTAAATCTTACACTCTTTTGATATGTTTTTACTAATTTAATTTGTATTTTTGTACTAAATCAAGTGTGTGGGAAGAATGAAAGATGGAGTGATGAAGGGCAGAATGTAAGACGGGCCTGCGTGCCCAATTCTTTACCCTTGAAAAATAAAGATTATTCATTCATTCATTCATTCATTCTAGCACATCCAAGTATTTGAGTGCATGGCTTATGTTGTCTCTAGTGCATCCAAGTATTTGAGCACATGGCTTAAGTTGTCTCTAGCACATCCAAGTATTTGAGTGCTTGGCTTAAGTTGTCTCTAGCACTTCCAAGTATTTGAGTGCTTGGCTTAAGTTGTCTCTAGCACATCCAAGTATTTGAGTTCATGGGTTAAGTTGTCTCTAGTGCATCCAAGTATTTGAGTGCATGGCTTAAGTTGTCTCTAGCACATCCAAGTATTTGAGTGCATGTCCTCTAGTGCATCCAAGTATTTGAGTGCATGGCTTATGTTGTCTCTAGTGCATCCAAGTATTTCAGTGCATGGCTTATGTTGTCTCTAGTGCATCCAAGTATTTGAGTGCATGGCTTATCTTGTTTCTAGTGCATCCAAGTATTTGAGTGCATGGCTTATGTTGTCTCTAGTGCATCCAAGTACTTGAGTGCATGGCTCATGTTGTCTCTAGTGCATCCAAGTATCTGATTGCATCCAAGTATTTGAGTGCTTGGCTTATGTTGTCTCTAGTGCATCCAAGTATTTGAGTGCATGGCTTATGTTGTCTCTAGTGCATCCAAGTATTTGAGTGCTTGGCTTATGTTGTCTCTAGTGCATCCAAGTATTTGAGTGCATGGCTTATGTTGTCTCTAGTGCATCCAAGTATTTGAGTGCTTGGCTTATGTTGTCTCTAGTGCATCCAAGTATTTGAGTGCATGGCTTATGTTGTCTCTAGCTTGTTTCATATACTTTAACACTGCATTTAGATGAGTTCTTTATTTTTAATGGTGAGTTCTTTCTTCTCATTTTCTTTCAGTGTTTACCTAATAATTTCTTAGGCTCATTTTATTTTTTGGCTGTTAGTGCTGAAGTGATGATCATCTCAAAGAAAAGAATACCACCAAAATGTAGCATTACCATCGATGGCACAGAACTGAAACAAGTTGATAGATTCAAGTACTTAGGAACAATTATAGCAGCTGATGGGAAATGTCACAACAAAATAAAAAGCAGATGTGCTCAGGCCAAGTCAGCATTCCAGAAAATGAGAAACATCTTGTGAAACAGATCCATATCAATGGAAACAAGATTCCGAGTACTTACATGTTACACTGAGCCAATTTTGTTTTATGGATGTGAAGCATGGTCCATGAATAAGAGAAATAGAAGCCATGGAAATATGGTTCATAAGAAGGATGTTGAAGGTACCATGGAGAGCTACGAAAAACCAACGAAGAAGTCCTAAGAGAGGCCGGAGTTAAAAGGCAAATTACAGCAAAGATCAGAGGCAGACAAGCGAGATTTGTAGGAGATTTTCTGAGAAGAGGGGAAAATTGGAACACATTGTGGCAACTGGAAAAACTGAAGGAAGAAGAGACAGAGGAAGACAGAGGAAGACAGAGAGAGAAGTTACTGGATGGGCTGTTAGTGTGGCTAGGAAGAAAGTCACTGGCAGATCTCATAATCAAGTCTAAAGACAGGGAATTGTGGAGAGAAATGATTGCCTACGCCAATCATCGGCACGGCACTTATTGATTGAATGAGTACTGTATCATCTGCATATTGTAGGTCGGTCACATTGTTGATTTCAGCTTGATTTTCTAACTTGCTTGTGATTGTTTTTGCTGTATAAGAATAAATCTGGTGAGAGAACACAACCTTGCCTAACTCCTTGCTTTATTGGTTGATATTTGCCTAGTATATTTTCTACCCTGATGGCTGCTTCCTGATTTCAATACATTTTGATTTCTGAAATCTTTGCTGGTAGTATTTATGCCTCTAACATTTTCACAAGTTCATCATGTTTTACTTTATCAAATGCTTTAGTGAGTCGATGAAAATTACAAATGACACCATGTGCTTCTAAAGTTCTCTCTAGTGGTTCTTTGTGTTTATATAAGGCATTACATGTTTTTTTTTACATGACTCCAAAATGCTCATCTCCTATTTCCATCTTTATTGTGTGTCTAGATCTTCTCATAATAATTCTCAACATTAGTTTGTGCTATGACATGAAAGGCTTACTGTTTGGAAATCTTGATATTCTGGTCACAACTCATATATAACAATGATTATAACAATTTACATGGCTACACTTTATCAATATATGTTAAATGGACAAATGTTATCTTTTAAGCAACAGGTGAACTTCATGAAACATAAAATATCTTTTAAACAACAGGTGAACTTCATGAAACATAAAATATATACAATAAGAGAGGAAGTTTTGTTGTTGTATTGTTGCCAGATATTATAAAACACTCACTTCTTACTAACAAGACATCTGGTTTGAACATTCAATTTTGCCACAGTTTGTGCAAATATACCATCATATTTTCTTCAACAGGAAACAGTTACATATGACAGAAATGTCAATCAAACAGCTGTGTCAGTTAAAAACTAATATGAAGAGAGTAAAACTTGGCTAAAAGTGAAGTAAAAGAAATATTTCATCTATGACCAGCTGATAATACAAATTAGATGTGAAATTATTTATATATTACTTGCACGTGACTGCCATTATGACTTCTAACTTATGTCACAAGGATGTAATCTTGAGCTACACATATTCTTTCTCATACAAATCACCTCTGGATTTTGAGATACAAATTTACACACACACACACACACACACAGAGTTATATAATTAAGAGTCTGACTTAAAAATAACAGATATTTGTGTAATTAAAAGTAAGACAATTGAGTCAGGTAACTATTCCACAAGATAAATGACAGTCAGGTAACCATACTACAAGATAACTGACAGTCAGGTAATTAGATTACAAGATAACTGAGTCAGATAAGTAGACTACAAGATAACTGAGAGTCATTTAAGTAGACTTACAAGGTAAATAAGACTCAGGTAACTATACAACAAGATAACTGACAGTCAGGTAACTAGACTACATGATAACTGACAGTCAGGTAACTAGACTACATGATAACTTACAGTCAGGTAACTAGACTACACGATAACTGACAGTCAGGTAACTAGACTACATGATAACTGAAGAAGATGGAGGTGTACAATTCAGTTTTACAAAAAAAGAAAGAAAGAGTGAGGAAAATGAGCAAAAACAAGAATGCCAGAAAATATGATCTTACATCCTTCCCATGTCGTTAAATGTCACATAGGACCCACATGGTGGTTTGCCAAGATGTCCTGTTATCGGTGAGTTTTTCAATCTCATCAAGGGATGTTATGATAACTGAATTGGTTTCTCATAACAATGTCCTTTTTAGAGTATCACGTGGTTGACCTCTTTTTCTTCAGCCTGTTATGTTCCATTTGATAGCTTGTTTGTGGACTCTGATCGTTTCTTCTCATCACATGATCGACATATGTCCATCTTCTTTTTCTTATCAGCCATGAGACAGGTTGTTGTTTGCTCATTTATCTGATCTCTGTGTTGTTCTCGAATTCATTCCACTTTATACCAAGTATTTTCCTTAGGCATTTGTTTTCAAAAGAGTCTAATTTCTTGTCTATTTCTTTAGTTGTTTTCCAGCTTTCACATGATAAATGAGGGTGGATATTACATTTGAATTGAATAATCTTAACCTGGTTTTTGTGCTTATAACTTTTGAATGCCATATGCTCTCAAGATTCTTGAAAGTCAATGCTACTTTGGCAGTTTGAATTCTAACTTCTTTTCTAGTGTCACCATTGTGGTCTATATAGCTGCCGAGATATGCAAAATGGTTTACTTCTTCAACAGCTGTTCCTCCTACTATATTTGTTCTTTGTAGTTAATGAGAACCTTCATTAGTTTTTTAATTTATCCTTGTTAATTTCAAGTCCTATTTTACTAGCCACTGAAGACAGGGTATCTGTTTTTACTTGCACTGATTTCACATTGTCATTGATAAGAGTTATGTCATCTGCAAAATCAAGATCTTCCTTTTGTGTCTCATGTATCCAATCAATGCCCATTTTACCTTTGCAACATTTTTTCATTATAAGTCTATGGCAATTCCAAAAAGCAAGGGAGATAATATACATCCTTGTTTCACACCTGTTTCAATCTGGAACAATTCACTCATTCCTTCTTCTGTCTTGACTGCACAAACATATCCATTGTAGAGGTCACTAATGATGTTGACAATCTTAGATGGTATTCCATATATTCTTAAAATCCTCTACAATGATTCTCTGTGTATGCTGTCAAAATATGATGAGCACATATAAATGAAGAACATACAACAGTCCAATATTTTAGCAAAAACCTTTTTCTTTTCACTCTGAAGCTTCCTTTATCCACCCCCCCCCCCAATATTATCTGCAACACCTGGGCAGCTTTTGTTCTGGCCATAGTATTTGATGGGATAAAGCTGGGGCATAATGCTGTTTACTATATGATACCCTTTGTCATCCTCCTGATTTCTCAGCCATTCGACTGGTTCCATTTTGTGCTTACCCATGTCTATCCTGGCGCATTTTGTGCTAACTTTCTTACAAGGAAGAATTTTTTAAAAAGTCCAAGTGTTTAATTTTTAATCTGTTTTTGAATGTGATCCCTGAAAAAGGGTTTTGCTGAAATACTGGATTGTATATTCATTTATATGTGTTCATCTTATTTTCTGCTCATTTTCCTCACTCTTGTCTTTTTTTGTAAAACTGAACCATACATCTCCATGTACTTCATTACTAGAACCTGTTTTACAGCAGTCGTCATTTCTCTTATCTCCACATGATAACTATGTAACCAAAATACAAGATAACTGACTGTCAGATAACTAGATTATAAGATAACAGATGACAAAAAGTCATAGTAACTACACAAGATAACAGGCACTGTAACAGATGACAAAATGTTGTGTAAGAAGACTACAGATTTAGAAAGACAGGAAGAAATGTTGATGTGACAAACAGAATTGTTGGATAATTCACAAAGAAATTTATCTGTTTTAAAAAGTCACAGAATGTACTATATGCAGAATAAAGAGGTCCTTGTTTGAGAAAGGCCTGGTGTGATTTAAATGCAAGGACATAAATATTTAGTTCTAACAGTCAAAGAAGTTAAAACAAAACCTGAAAACCTGCGTTAGCAAGTTCAATGTAATTCTGAATATTTATTTTCATATTTGTATGTAAAGTATGTCTAGTTCTGTCTGATATATGTCTTAGCTATGAGCTGAGACAACTTTAATATGTCTTTAATGTTATATTTTCTCTTCCACAGAATAAGATGAGACAGAAAACTGCAGCCCAGAGACTGAAATAAGATGAGACAGAAAACTGCAGCCCAGAGACTGAAATAAGATGAGATATAAAACTGCAAACTAGAGGCTGAAAATGAGATAGAGAACTGCAAATCAGAGACTGAAATAAGATGAGATAGAGAACTGCAGCCCAAAGACTGTAATAAGATCAGATACAGAGCTAAAGAGTGATATAACCAGAGACTGGCATAAGATGAGCAAGACAGAACCAAAGACTGGAATAAGCTGAAAGCTGTGCATTGCAAGCTGCTGAGACTGAGATAAGATGAGAAAGTAAGGTGCAGAGACTGGGATAAGATGAGAAAGTAAGGTGTAGAGACTTGGATAAGATGAGAAAGTATGGTGCAGAGACTGGGATAAGATGAGAAAGTAAGCTGCAGAGACTGAGATAAGATGAGAAAGTAAGGTGTAGAGACTGAGATAAGATGAGAAAGTAAGGTGCAGAGACTTAGATAAGATGAGAAAGTATGGTGTAGAGACTGAGATAAGATGAGAAAGTAAGCTGCAGAGACTGAGATAAGATGAGAAAGTAAGGTGTAGAGACTGAGATAAGATGAGAAAGTAAGCCACAGATACTGGGATAAGATGAGAAAGTATGGTGTAGAGACTGAGATAAGATGCAAAAGTAAGCTGCAGAGACTGAGATAAGATGAGAAAGTAAGGTGTAGAGACTGAGATAAGATGAGAAAGTACGCTGCAGAGACTGAGATAAGATGAGAAAGTAAAGTGTAGAGACTGAGATAAGATGAGAAAGTAAACCACAGAGACTGAGATGAGAAAGTAAGCGGCAGAAACTGAGATAAGATGGGAAAGTAAACCACAGAGACTGAGATAAGATGAGAAAGTAAACCACAGAGACTGAGATAAGATGAGAAAGTAAGGTGTAGAGAATGAGATAAAATGGGAAAGTAGGGTGCAGAGACAGAATAAGATGAGAAAGTAAGGTGTAGAGACTGAGATAAGATGAGAAAGTAAGGTGCAGAGACTTAGATAAGATGAGAAAGTATGGTGTAGAGACTGAGATAAGATGAGAAAGTAAGCTGCAGAGACTGAGATAAGATGAGAAAGTAAGGTGTAGAGACTGAGATAAGATGAGAAAGTAAGCCACAGATACTGGGATAAGATGAGAAAGTATGGTGTAGAGACTGAGATAAGATGCAAAAGTAAGCTGCAGAGACTGAGATAAGATGAGAAAGTAAGGTGTAGAGACTGAGATAAGATGAGAAAGTACGCTGCAGAGACTGAGATAAGATGAGAAAGTAAAGTGTAGAGACTGAGATAAGATGAGAAAGTAAACCACAGAGACTGAGATGAGAAAGTAAGCGGCAGAAACTGAGATAAGATGGGAAAGTAAACCACAGAGACTGAGATAAGATGAGAAAGTAAACCACAGAGACTGAGATAAGATGAGAAAGTAAGGTGTAGAGAATGAGATAAAATGGGAAAGTAGGGTGCAGAGACAGAATAAGATAAGAAAGTAAGCTGCAGAGAATGAGACAAGATGAGAAAGTAAGATGTAGAGACTGAGATAAGATGAGAAAGTAAGGTGTAGAGACTGGGATAAAGATGATAAAGTAAGGTGTAAAGACTGAGATAAGATGAGAAAGTAAGGTGTAGAGACTGAGATAAGATGAGAAAGTAAACCACAGATACTGAGATAAGATGAGAAAGTAAACCACAGATACTGGGATAAGATGAGAAAGTAAACCACAGAGTCTGAGATAAGATGGAAAAAGTATGCTGCAGAGGCTGGGATAAGATGAGAAAGTAAACCACAGATACTGAGATAAGATGAGAAAGTAAGGTATAGAGACTGAGATAAGATGAGAAAGTAAACCACAGATACTGAGATAAGATGAGAAAGTAAGGTGCAGAGGCTGAGATAAGATAAGAAAATAAGCTGCAGAGACTGAGATAAGATGAGAAAGTAAGGTGCAGAGACTGAGATAAGATGAGAAAGTAAGGTGCAGAGACTGAGATAAGATGAGAAAATAAGGTGCAGAGACTGAGATAAGAAAGTAAACCACAGATACTGAGATGAGAAAGTAAGGTGCAGAGACTGAGATAAGATAAGAAAGTAAACCACAGATACTGAGATGAGAAAGTAAGGTGCAGAGACTGAGATAAGAAAGTATGCTGCAGAGGCTGGGATAAGATGAGAAAGTAAACCACAGATACTGAGATAAGATGAGAAAGTAAACCACAGATACTGAGATAAGATGAGAAAGTAAGCTGCAGAGGCTGAGATAAGAAAGTAAGCTGCAGAGGCTGAGATAAGAAAGTAAGCTGCAGAGGCTGAGATAAGAAAGTAAGCTGCAGAGACTGGGATAAGATGAGAAAGTAAGCTGCAGAGACTGGGATAAGATGAGAAAGTAAGGTGCAGAGACTGGGATAAGATGAGAAAGTAAGCTGCACAGACTAGGATAAGATGAGAGAGTAGACTGCAGAGGCTGGGATAAGATGAGAAAGTAAACCACAGATACTGAGATAAGATGAGAAAGTAAACCACAGATACTGAGATAAGATGAGAAAGTAAGCTGCAGAGGCTGAGATAAGAAAGTAAGCTGCAGAGGCTGAGATAAGAAAGTAAGCTGCAGAGGCTGAGATAAGAAAGTAAGCTGCAGAGACTGGGATAAGATGAGAAAGTAAGCTGCAGAGACTGGGATAAGATGAGAAAGTAAGGTGCAGAGACTGGGATAAGATGAGAAAGTAAGCTGCACAGACTAGGATAAGATGAGAGAGTAGACTGTAGAGACTGGAATAAGATGTGAAAGTAGACTGCAGAGACTGAGATAAGATGAGAAAGTAGACTGCAGAGACTGGGATAAGATGAGAAAGTAAGCTGCAGAGTCTGAGATAAGATGAGAAAGTAAGCTGCAGAGGCTGAGATGAGAAAGTAAGCTGCAGAGACTGTAACAAGATGAAACAAAAACTGCTACCACGAGACTGGAATAATGTGAAAGAGCTGCAAAGACTGGAATAAAATGAGAAGAGAGATCTGGGGACTGACAAAACCAGAGAGACTGGAACAAGATGAACAAGACAGAATGGAATAAGAGGAACAAGACAGAACAGATCAGACTAGAATCAGAGGTGCCAGACAGAACAGAATATGATATGAAAGACAGAACCAGAAAAACTCGGAGAAAGATGAGTAAAATAAACAAGAGAGATGGAATATGTTGAAAAAGAAAACTGGATAGACTGGAATAAGATGAACACGGCAAAGCTAGAAAGTGTAATAAATAAAGCAGGATAAAGACAGAAATTAATTTAGACAATTTGAAAGTAGGAAAGTTAGAAATGGATCTTTACCTGTCTGATAGTAGGAACATAGACAATCAAACAAATGTACTAGTCTATTCATATCTGAGACAATTGGCTGACGTTTAAATTATGACATGTGAACTAATTTCATAATGAATTAAAATACATTTTATAAATTGAAGTTCGTAATGTTACTGCTCATGTTATTAAAAACTCTTTTATAAAAGACAGTTCACTGATATGAGGTACTAAGGTCAACTAATTGCTGATGTTGATGACATCATGTGAACTTCCTGTACATCCGTAAGAATCAGACACTGGACAAACGTTGAACTTTGCTTGAGGTTTAATCATCTCCTGCATCTTGCGGAAGTCTGCCTGGAGTTCTAAGTATTTCTGTCATTGTGAGTAAATACAGAAAACTATAACATATCATTGTGAGTAAATATAGAAAACTGTAACATAATATCATCAGTAAATATAGAAAACTATAACATAACACTGTGAATAAATATAGAAAACTATAACATGTCGTGAGTAAATATAAAAAAACTACAACCTATCACTGTGAATAGAGATAACTGTGAGTAAACAGAGAAAACTACATGTCACTGCAACTAAATAAAGAAAAATGCAATGTGTAATTAAGGATTACCATAGAAAACTAACACGTCATTGAAGTAAATACAGAAAATTGTAACACAGCATTTATATTTTATGTATGACACAAGGGAAATCTTGCAATAAATATGGAATATAAAGAAATACAGAGAGACGAACAAAAGAACAAACATTTTCAAATGGTGAAAAAACTGGCCATACAGGCCCATTTGACATTATTCCCTCCATCTCTCAACTTTCATTTTCAAACTCTATCATTCAACATCAGTTAGTACTAACATTACAAACATATAAAAAGCAATAATAAATATGAACTGAAAAATATTACATATGAGGTGTTTGGTGTCACACAGGTGAATACACCAAAATGAAGTTATTGGTGTTTTGTCTTGCATGGAATGCCTGACATGACCTCTCACCCACACATTCAACAATATATGCAAATGATAGAAATGGATCTTTACCTGTCTGATAGTAGGAACATAGACAATCAAACAAATGTACTAGTCTATTCATATCTGAGACAATTGGCTGACGTTTAAATTATGACATGTGAACTAATTTCATAATGAATTAAAATACATTTTATAAATTGAAGTTCGTAATGTTACTGCTCATGTTATTAAAAACTCTTTTATAAAAGACAGTTCACTGATATGAGGTACTAAGGTCAACTAATTGCTGATGTTGATGACATCATGTGAACTTCCTGTACATCCGTAAGAATCAGACACTGGACAAACGTTGAACTTTGCTTGAGGTTTAATCATCTCCTGCATCTTGCGGAAGTCTGCCTGGAGTTCTAAGTATTTCTGTCATTGTGAGTAAATACAGAAAACTATAACATATCATTGTGAGTAAATATAGAAAACTGTAACATAATATCATCAGTAAATATAGAAAACTATAACATAACACTGTGAATAAATATAGAAAACTATAACATGTCGTGAGTAAATATAAAAAAACTACAACCTATCACTGTGAATAGAGATAACTGTGAGTAAACAGAGAAAACTACATGTCACTGCAACTAAATAAAGAAAAATGCAATGTGTAATTAAGGATTACCATAGAAAACTAACACGTCATTGAAGTAAATACAGAAAATTGTAACACAGCATTTATATTTTATGTATGACACAAGGGAAATCTTGCAATAAATATGGAATATAAAGAAATACAGAGAGACGAACAAAAGAACAAACATTTTCAAATGGTGAAAAAACTGGCCATACAGGCCCATTTGACATTATTCCCTCCATCTCTCAACTTTCATTTTCAAACTCTATCATTCAACATCAGTTAGTACTAACATTACAAACATATAAAAAGCAATAATAAATATGAACTGAAAAATATTACATATGAGGTGTTTGGTGTCACACAGGTGAATACACCAAAATGAAGTTATTGGTGTTTTGTCTTGCATGGAATGCCTGACATGACCTCTCACCCACACATTCAACAATATATGCAAATGATGGAAATGACCATACCCGCCCCACTTCCTCAGTGCCTGACATTCAACAATGTACTGCAATGTCAGTCACAGGTAACACTATGTCCTGTTTCAAAAGTAATGATGACTGCAGTAAAACTGGTTCTAGCAATAAAAGGTAAAAAAGTGTATGGTTCAGTTTTACAAAAAGAAAGAGTGAAGAAAGTGGGCAAGAATGACAGAAAGTAAATGAAGATGTATAAATGAGGAATTTACAACAATCCTATATTTCAGTAAAAGTCAAGGATCACAAACAAAAACAACACAACAGATAAAAACATGAAAATTTAACACTTTTTTTTATCTTTCTTGACAAAAAAAAGGGGGGCACAAAATGCATCTTATTAGAGAAAGGTTCTTTGTTGAAATACTGGACTGTTGTATGTTCTTCATTTCTACATACTTATCTTATTTTCTACCACTTTCATTCTTGCCTACGGTCCTCACTCTTTCTACCTTTTTTGTAAATCTGAACCATACACCTCTGTCTATCTTTACTGTCTGGATTCAAATAACAGCACAGAAAATATTAGTTGTGTTGGACAGCAAGGAGCTGCTAGAATCCACCAAGTAAGATCAACTTCTCACAAGTGAGGAAGAAGCAGGTCTGGGAACAGGGGATTTATTATTGTGCAAAGAAACATATGAAAGGAAGAAGCAGGTCTGGGAACAGGGGATTTATTATTGTGCAAAGAAACATATGAAAGGAAGAAGCAGGTCTGGGAACAGGGGATTTATTATTGTGCAAAGAAACATATGAAAGGAAGAAGCAGGTCTGGGAACAGGGGATTTATTATTGTGCAAAGAAACATATGAAAGGAAGAAGCAGGTCTGGGAACAGGGGATTTATTATTGTGCAAAGAAACATATGAAAGGAAGAAGCAGGTCTGGGAACAGGGGATTTATTATTGTGCAAAGAAACATATGAAAGGAAGAAGCAGGTCTGGGAATAGGGGATTTATTATTGTGCAAAGAAACATATGAAAGGAAGAAGCAGATCTGGGAATAGGGGATTTATTATTGTGCAAAGAAACATATGAAAGGAAGAAGCAGGTCTGGGAACAGGGGATTTATTATTGTGCAAAGAAACATATGAAAGGAAGAAGCAGGTCTGGGAACAGGGGATTTATTATTGTGCAAAGAAACATATGAAAGGAAGAAGCAGGTCTGGGAATAGGGGATTTATTATTGTGCAAAGAAACATATGAAAGGAAGAAACAGGTCTGGGAACAGGGGATTTATTATTGTGCAAAGAAATATATGAAAGGAAGAAGCAGGTCTGGATGTGCAAAGAAACATATGAAAGGAAAAACCTTGGAGCAAAAAACATAGAAGTGTCTGGAAACATTTATTTTCACTGTTCTAACATTGTGAAGCAGGCAATAGAAAGAAGAACACTGGACTGAACAAGAAGAGGAGACAAAGAAAGATAGAAACCATCAGAAACCAGAAGAACCAAGTAACAAATGAGGCAGGAAAGGAAAGACTGAAGCAAATTTGGAAACATGTCATATCTCACAGCACAATGCCCTAAGCAAAGCAAAAAAAAAAAAAAAAAGAGAAAAGTTCTTCAAATATCCATTTATGTTCACTAAATAACTGTCTGAGTAACTGAAATCAGGGACTCCAAAGGTAAGTAAAGAAGTTCTAGAAGATCATTTATATGAGACATACTCTTATGGAAGTCAAGACACGCCGCTTACACACATGGAGGGACTGATGTGGCCAGAGTTCGAAGTAACACCACGAAATTTGCGAGAGATATCAATTGTAGAGAAGACCAGAGGGAAATCAGCACCTGATTGGAATGGTGTTCCATACACAGTACAAGAATCCAAGGAAGGCTAATGAAGTTACACAAACTGATAAATCTGCATGGACCATAAGCATATTAGCAAGGAATGGAGAAGAAGTATATATATTCCCAAAGCATACATTTCAATGTAAATGCTACAGAAGAGTTCTTCAGATATCACGGACACAAAAAAGAGCAAATATATCCATGCTACAAAAACTTAATATTGAAGAAGGCTGGCTAGTAAAGAGTATTAAAGAGAGAAAACTTAAATATTTTGGACACATTAAACGTCATGATAATCTAGAGAAAACTATCTTGGAAGGGTACATAATGGGAAAAAGAAAGAGAGGAAGACCAAGGCGAAGATGGCTGCAAGACATCGTTGATGATCTGCAAATGGATGCATCAACAGCAGGCCATCTTGCTCACAACCGAGAGGGCTACAGGAGAGCTGTTAGGGAGGCAAAGTTCCACATGGGACATGCAAATGAATGAATGAATGATACATTCCTAAAGAGCAAAACTATACTGGTTCAGACCAATCTCCCTTGTGAAGGAAAGATATTCTTAGTAATGGTTAGGCGGCTTACATAATATCTCCTGGAAAATGGGTGGATTGACACATCACTGCAAGAGGGAGGAATTCCAGGTTCCCCAGTATGCTTAGAACATTCTATTCAACAGGCAAGAAGTGGAAAGAAAGATATGCATGTGATATGACTCTATCTAACAAATGCCTATGGTTAAATACCACACTATATGATGTGACTTTCACTTGACATGTATCATATGTCAGAGGGAATCATTAATATGTTGAAGTTGTATTTCACTGGCTTCATTATGAGACTTACGACATCAGAAAACAAAGTGGATTGAACTGCAGATGAGAATTGCAGTGAGCTGTACAATATCTCCAGTTCTGTTTGTACTGGCCATGCAAATAATCCTTAAAGCAGTGGAAGGCACAGGAGAACTTATCACTCAGGAAAGGGAGAATAGCAAAAGTGAAGATTACAGTAGCTAACCAACAAATCCCAACAGCTGAGGAAGAGCCAATGAAAAGTCTACGAAGAAGATATGATGTTTCAATGATGGACTCAGTGGTAATCAAGCAGATTTGTGAGATGGTTGAAGTTGGATTAAAAACCATAGATAAAACCAAGTCCTGGGGAAACTGAGCATGGTGCCTCCTAATGACATCTCTCACAATGCTTCTATGTCAGATCTCAATCATTTCAGTAGCTCCAACCACAGGAGTTAGCTTGATTTCTAGCAAACAATATCACTTGGATGACAAAAGCCATCTGGCCCTCAAAAACCTCTTCACACATGGGACTCTGAAACCACACGATTGAACTTAAAATTCAGTTTAATGTTACCTGTAATCATAATCTCCATATGACATTCCCTTAGTGCTAAGCTCTCATCTACTTTTTGTTCATCTGTAAATTCTAGTTCCTTTACCTCAAATACATTAATTTAATCTGTTCTTTATCTTGGCTGGACAGTCACTGTATCCCTTTCCCCCTTGTCTACTGAGAATCAATCAGATTAGTATCACAACCCACAGGTCTTTATATAAGCATTCAGAAACACCCACACTGATTCATACAAGTCACCCTCCTTTTTTTACCTTCTTATTTGTTACATATCATATGTAAATGTAGACTTTCTCATTTTTTTCCTACTTCTTTGTCCTGTATGTTTTTATGCAAATAAGGTGTAAACCAAAACATTACAACTGTGTGCTCTTTTAATGTTCCTACCTTTTAAAAAAGTCTAATTATCTGTTATAACAGCTTTACTGGAATACCTCTGTGTATAGTATATACTTAGTTTTATATACTCATCCCACAAACTGCTTGTGCAGAGATATATGAAATGTGAAATATAAAGAAGATAACAGAGGCAAAAAGCCAGCCCTAAGAAACACAGATGGTCCACCAGTAATGAAATCAAAGGTTGAAAGAGCCATAAACAAGATGAGAGTAGATAGAGCAGCAGGACCAGATGGCATTACCATAGAAATAATAAAAGCACTGAAGGAATTTGCAGCTGACAAGATAACAGAAATATGCAATAACATATACAAATAGGGATATATACCTCAAGAACTGAAACATTCAGAGTTTGTGGTATTACCCAGGAAAGCAAAAGCCACAGAATGCTCAGATTTTAGAGCCATAAGTCTGATGAGTCATGTGACTAAAATTCTCCTCAAAGCTATCTTTGAAAGAACAAAAAACAAAACTAATAAAGAAGTTAGTGAAGAACAGTTTGGTTTTCAGCAGAATGGTGGAACAAGAGAGGGTAATTTTTGCATAAGAAAGCTAATGGAGAAATACATGGAAGTTCAGAAAGATATAAACAGCTGTTTTTTACATTATACTAAGGCATTTGACAAAGTGAAGCATGACAAACTAATAAAATGTCTTGAGGAAATCAATCTTGATGGCAAATACATTCAATTTATAACATATCTTTACTGGGAACAGGAAGCATCAGTAACATATACGCACAGTGATATCAAACATACTCATAAAGAAGGTGAGTGAGAAAAGGATGTGTTCTATTTCCATGTATATTTAATCTGTATACAGAGAACATCTTCAAACACTCAGATGAACTACCAGGACTGAACATGGGGTAGGGGTGGGGGGGGTGGGGAAGAGAGAAATGACAACAATTTAAGATTTTAGTCCTTCTAGCAGAGAACAGAACCTACAGAAATTATTAGATATGATACATAACACAAGTCAAGAATGGTGACTTGAGATCAATATCAAGAAGACCAAAGTAATGGTGTGCAGCAGGAAAGATGAGAATCACAGATGGATATAACTATAAACAAAGAGAGACCAGAACAAGTGACAAACTACTGCTACCTAGAACATCACTAACTGAAGATGGGAGATGTGAGATAAAGTAAAGAAAAGGAATAGTAAAACATACATTCAATACCATGAAGACAGTGATAATATCCAGAAATATGCATATAAAAACAAAATTAAGATTTCTAAAATGTTATCTATTCTGTTTTACTGTATGGAGCAGAAACCAGGACTCTAAGCAAAAAATGACAGAGAGAAAGATTAATGCAGTTGAAATGTGATTCTGCAGAAAACTATGAGTAGGTCATATAACATGGAGATGAAAATAACAAATGCACAAGTTTTGAAACAAATGCACAAATTTTGAAACAAATCCACAAGTTCTGAAACAAATCCACAAGTTCTGAAACAAATCCACAAGTTTTAGAACAGTTCCAAGTGCAATGTGAACCTCTCAGAGAAATAAAGATCAAGAAAACAAAATACTTTGGTCATAACAAATGACATAACAATATACTGAAGACCATACTAGAAGGAAAAAGAGCAAGAGGAAGACAGAGATATAGATGGGAAAATAATATACTAGAATGTACAAGACACAGCCTGGCTGAGTGCGCCATCAAGGCGAGGGAGTGAGGGAACTGGAGATTCATTACTGCCAACCTTTGTCCTGGAGAAGGCAATTGTTGATGATGATAAAGATGTGCAAGACAGAAAGTGTAAGAGATGACAAACCTTATTTAGATCATTAAACTCCTGATTTCTCTTGTTGAAGAGACGTATTTTTTGATTGGTATTTGAATGACCAATCAGACGACTGCTCTCCTCAAGCAACTGACTGTTTAACTCTTTCACAACGTGTAGCTCCTGTAGGATTTATGTACTATGAAAACCAGCCACAGACATGTTAAAGGCAGATGTAATTACATTTCTAAATGTGAGAAATATATATCTGGATGTTACAATCAGGATAAGCTACAATTATATTTCTTGATATGTTACAACCACATTTCTGGACATATAATGATCATATTCATAGTCAAGTTTAACATGTGCTGCCACATTTCTGGACATGTTACATCCAAATTTCTTGATACAAATAATCACATTATAGACATATTACATTCATATACTGTCCAAAAAAAGAAACGCATAACTACTGATGACCCAATTTTAGCCATAACTTTGATATTCTATAGCTTTTTTTAAATTGAATGAATAAAATTTTCGAATTGCACACAATAATATCTAAGGGTTTAAACACTCACTTGCATCTGTGTGAAGAGAATTTGTTAGCCCCAGGGGTTCTCAACTTAGTATGGTATGTGGCCTCTGTTTGCATCAATCAGCGACTGGCATCTCCTGGGCATAGATGCGATCAGATGTCTGATGTGCGCCTGTGGGATGGCTGCCCATTCTTCCTGGAGTGCCTGCCACAGATCACGATGACTGGCTGGAGAAATGTTTCAGTGACAAACACGTCTTTATAGCTCATCCCACATGTCTGGAGACAGGGATAACCTGGGAAGGGTGATAATGTTGTTGGCAGTCAGGAACCTATGTGGTGAACCATTCAGAATGGGGTCTGGCGTTGTCCTGTTGAAACACAGACCTTTGTGCAGCCAAAAATGAAAGGACATGGGGTCGAAGAATTTCATTGACGTATTGTTGCACATTCAAGCCTCCTTCAATCTGCACCAATGGACTCCTTCCGTTGAAATTGATCATTCACCATACCATTACATCTCCACCACTGTGTGGCAGAGTTTCATCAACGCAATTTTGGGCAAAATGTTCATCTGGCCTACGGTAGACCCTCTCTGCATATTATGGTGGTGCAACAAAAAAGAAGATTCGTCACTAAACCAGACATGTCTCCACTGATTGTCAGTTGTCCAGGACTGATGCTGGTTGCCCCAAACAAGTCGATTTTGGCGATGGCATCTCATTAAGACAGGACCTCGGTGAGGTCACTGTGCCACCAGACCAGCTTTATGCAGTCTATTCCGGACAGTTTGATCAGATACACGACATCCTGCAAGCAATGACTGGGCACTTGAGGAAGTTGTTGTAAACCTATTTCTGAGGTGATGAACCAGAATAAAGTGATCATCAGCTGCTGTTGTCACCCTGGGTCGTCCACTGCAGTGCCGGTCTTTAGCTGAGCCAGTGGCTTAGAAATGGTGCCAAAGTTGACTGATGCTACTCTGCTGTACGTTTAAATGCCTGGCAACCTGACTTTGACTTTCGCCTGCTTGCAGGTGACCAACAGCAGTGTTTTGTAAATTTTGTGATAGACACACCATAATTGTCTGCTTGAAAATTAACTGAATTTGTTTGTGTAACCTCATCTTTTTATAGGGTTTCATTTGCGTGGGAAGTTAGTTGCACTCACCACAAAAATCATGACTTTTCCATAAATGCAACATTAGTTATGTTAAAAAAAATGCGTGATTAGCAAGGGCAGATACTGCTTTCTGACTATACACGAGGATAGCAAAACTCATGCTAAATCATGGATCCGACATCTTGGTTATAATTTTTGGTTTGATTTGAGATACCCGGGAAAAAATCTTTTGTCATTACATATAAAAAAGTGATGCTTATATATGCTATGCATTTCTTTCTTTTGGACAGTATATTTCTCAATATGTGCAATCGTAGACATGTTTCATCCATATTTCTTGATATGTACAATCATATTATAAACACGTTACAATTTTAGAGATTAGCTGTTTTCTGCCCATTTGGCAACTGATGGAATAACATTTCAAATAAGATTATTTACAATGTTTAAAGTCAAAGGGGTATTCAAACTGATGAAGTCACTATGTCACCAGAATGCAGAAATTGATAAAAAAAATGTGCTCACACTGGTTAGTTTAGACTTCTCTTCCTGCAGACTTTCAACTTTAGAACTGAGGTCCATCTTCTCCTTGTAGTGAGCATCAAGTCTTGACTGGAGCCTGCAGTAACATTAAATTACTGTCATTTACATTTGAGCAAAGCGCTCAGTTAGAAATATACCAGCAAATTATATATATAAATAACAAACGATTCCGCAATGCATTACTGACAACAAAAACCATGCCAGGAGCTGACTGCAATAGTGACCATGACCCACTCTGTGGAAAAATTAGAATAAAGGTAAAGAAAGCATGCAGAAAAGTGAGAAACATCAAACTGAATACAGAACTCCTTAAAAATGACCAAGAACTGTGAGAACAATACAAACTTATTATAACAAACAGATGCAATAGCAAAGATAAATAGTATAGATGAACAATGGGCAATGTTAAGAGATTCTATCCACCAAACTGTTTATGAGATAATACCACCAAAAAAAGAAGTCGCTAAAAATAAATGGATGATAGATGACATCTTAGGACTGATGGACAAGAGGAGGAGGAGTAAAAATAATGAGGAAAAATATAGCAAGATAAATAAAGAAATAAGACACAAATGCACAGAAGCAAAAGAAGTGTGGTTAAATGAACAGTACAGACAAATGGAGGACTCTCATAATAAAGACAGCAAAAACATGCACAAATGAATTAGTGAACTCACAGGCAGGAAAACAAAATATACCACAGGATGCCTGAAATCAAAAGAAGGTAAAATATTAATGGGAAAAGAAGACATTGTAGATAAGTGGACAGAGTACATCAGTGAGCTATATGGAGGAGAAAGACCACCAATACTTGAAGATGAAATCATATATGCCATCAAATACATGAAGAAAGGAAAAGCGACTGGGCCTGATAATATAACAATAGAAGAAATAGAGGCACTAGAGGAGACAGGAATAAAAATAATAACCAAGTTACTGAATGACATTTACAACAGTGGTTATATTCCCAGTGACCTGATTAAATCCACGTTTATAGCACTACCAAAGAAACCAGGTGCATAGGAATGTGATGACCACCGGACTATCAGCCTCTCATGTCACATAACAAGGCTACTTCTGAGAATCATTATGAGAAGAGCAAGGAAAAAGATAACAATGGAAATAGCAGATGAACAGTTTGGATTTGTTGAAGGAAAGGGAACACACAATGCCATTTATGCTTTATGAACACTAACAGAAAGACCTTTAGAAGTACAGAAAGATCTCTACTTATGCTTCATTGATTACACCAAGGCATTCGATAAGGTAAAACATAATGAAATTATTAAAATGCTTGAAGACATCAATATAGACGGCAAAGACCTGTAGATTGCAAAACATCTATACTGGCAGCAAGAAGCAACAATTCGAGTTGAAAATAGAACTGGAAAATATCAACCTATAAAACAAGGGGTGCGACAAGGATGTGTACTATCTCCAGACCTTTTTTCTCTGTACAGCGAGAATATTCTAAGAATGATCACCACAGAGCCAGGCATAAAAATTGGAGGATACAATATTAACAACCTTCGGTATGCTGACGACACAGTACTGATAGCTGAGAACCAACAAGACCTGCAAAATCTCTTGGATAAAGTCGCTAGAGAAAGTGAATAGAAAGGCCTTACTTTGAACATCAAAAAGACAGAGACTATGGTTATATTTAAGAAACAGAATCCATCAACATGCAGTATAAAATTAAATGGAACTATTCTAAAGCAGGTGCAGAAATTCAAATACCTTGGAGCAGTAATAACTTCAGATGGGAAATGCAGAACAGAAATTAGGAACAGAATAGGCCAAGCAAAGACTGCATTTCAGAGAATGAGAAACATATTAGCCAACACATCCTTATCAATGAATGTTACAAAACGAGTCCTAAAATGCTATGCTGAACATATCTTGTTATGTGGAAGTGAATCATGGACAACAGGCAGGTCTACACAAAAATCATTGGAAGCAGCAGAAATGTGGTTTATTAGAAGAATGTTGCGAATCCCCTGGACAGCAAAAATAACTAATGAAGAATGTATGAGAAGAGCTGGAGAAACAAGAAACCTTGTCAAAAAGATAAGAGAGAGACAATGTACTTTCATAGGACATGCAATGAGAAGAGGTGGCATTGAAAATATTATAACAACAGGAAAAATAGAAGGAAGAAGATCAAGAGGAAGACCAAGAGAAATGATACTGGACAGTCTGATGGGATGGTGTGAGAGGAGATCACTAACTGAGCTGATGGCCTGCATGAAGGATCGTGTACTCTGGAGAAGCATAATAGCCAACACCAGTCGGCACGTAAAAAAAAAATATACCCCTTGTATAACTATAAGATGAGGAGAAAACATAAGTATGTATTGAAGACTGGAGTCAGCTAGTATGAGATAAGAGCATCTTTCAAATATTATGTGGAATGTAATATCAGTACTCTATTCAGGAAACTCTACTGTAGAGAGCGGAACAACAACAACTCCTTCAAATCATCAGAGGAAGTACCCCCCCCCCTCAGACAAGTGTTTTGGCCCTATTAAACTCCTGACACTCTAAGGGGGGGGGGGTGGGACCCCCTGGGTCATGACTCCCAGAGGTCTTGTGAGCTGTTGCTTTGGGACTGAACCCATGATCTTCCAGTTGGCACTTCACTGTGAAGTGCATCTTTAGCAATCCAGCCATGGAGGACTGGTACTGGTTGGGACAAACGAAATTATTTATGTTCTCAATGCTTGTTTTGCATACTCCACAGCCAGCATGAAGCCTTTTCTGCTGTTTCTGAAAGGCTTTTCAGTGCCCTTGCTCTTGCTTGTCCCTTTATGCCCAGTTGCTTACATAGGTCATATACTGATGTTGCTACGAATCTTCTCGCTCTCACTTCTACAACTATCACTTTTCCCCTGACTCTGCCCCCTGCCTCAGTCGCTTGACCAGATCACTGTACTTCTCACATTTGAAAAGATGTTGCTCCTCTATTCTTGTTTTGTATGGAACCATAAGCCCAATCATTATTAATTCCTGTTTTTCTATGAAGTACACTACAATGTCCAGTTGCATTCCTGTGTTCTTAATGGCAGTCGGATATTCTATTCTTCTTGGAAGGTCTGCTACCACATCCAAGTCATTTCCACCATCTAGCAGTGATGGTAAGGGAATGTCCCTGATTTCAATATTCGATGTCGTGCCAGCACCTATGAAGTATTTAGGTGGGACATCAACTCTTTTGCTGTTATTTGCTTTATCTTTTGCCCTGTCTACAATGGCTACTAGTTCCTGCAGCACTCTGTTATGCTGCCAGGTGTAGCATCCTTGGGCTAATGCTGACAGCACATGTTCCAATGTTTGCCTTTCGTTGTAGAGAGGGCACTTTGTGTCTTCTGATACATCCCATTTGTGTAGGTTAGAGCCTGTAGGCAGGTCATAAGTAGCTCTGATGATGAAGTTGAGTCTCAAGGGTGCCATTTTCCAGATGTCATTCCATGTTAGTGATCTCTGCAGGACTTCCTCCCATGTTGTCCATTGATCTTGCTGTGCCTGTTGGACTGCCTTCTGGACCTGCTTGTCATCTTCTGAATTTCTTACTTCGCTGATGATTATATCCCTTCTTTCCTTACAGGAGGCCTTTGATTTCACCATGACCAAATCCCCTTCTGTTGGTCTGGGTGTATCCTATTACTTCTTTCAGCTCCTGTGTTTCCCTGGCTGCGATCACTTCCTCACTTACTTTCCATTTTCATCCAGTTTTAAGTGTTGGCTGCACTTCTTGACCACTGGATCTGTAGATTCTTGTAGCATCATTGCAAGCTTTGTCTTTCCTACCTTGTATTCTTCGACCACAGATTTGAATGGTAGCTGCAGTTTGCTCTTCTTGCAGTACAGTGCTACATCAGTTAGTCCTGGTGGTATGCCCAGCCACTTTCTTATGGATTTATTTTTCTTTTTTTCGACTGCCTCTACTGTGCTGGTACTTACTTCGTAGATGAGTAATAGCCACATCAATTTTGGAATCAGCATGAACTGGAGGCACCATATTTTGAATTTACCCAGTAACTTGCTTTTGTCTATGATGTTCAGTTCAGTCTGTGCCATTTCTATGACCTGCTTCACCGTGTTTGAGTCTTTCATAGAAGCATTATATACTCTGCCAAGGCTCTTCCCCTACAGTTGGGATTATCTGATTAGCCACTGTGTACGATCTTTCTATCACTTTCCCCTTTATGAGTGACAGACTTCTTGACTTCTTTGGCTTGAAGCTCATGCGGCACCATATGATAAGGCTATCCAAACGCTCTAACATCTTTCGTGCCTGTGCTTCACTGATTGTTATTACTGTTGTGTCATCTGTGAATGCTTTTAGTGGTGGCATCTGGCATCCGTTTCTGAATCTTGGGCCTTCTGCTGCTCTCATGATTACTTGCATGGCTAGTACGAACAGTATGGGAGATATTGTACAGCCCATTGCAATTCCTACCTGGAGCTCAATCCATCTTGTAATATATCCTGATGTTCCAAATCTCATGAGGAACCCTGTGAAGTACATTTTCAGCATCTTCATGATTTCTTTTGGCACATGATACATGTCCAGTGCTAGCCATATCATTTGGTGCGGTACTGAGCCATATGCATTGGCTAGGTCAAGCCATATTACCTGTAGATCTTGCTTTCCAGATCTTGCTTGTTGAATAGCTTCCCAAATCATAGAAGCATGCTTGAGACATCCTGGGGAACCTGGAATTCCTCCCTTCTGCATGGATGTGTCAATGTAACCATTATCTAGGAGGTATGTTGTTAGTCTCCTTGCCATCACAGAGAAGAATATCTTTCCTTCCACATTCAGAAGTGAGATCCGTCTGAAATGGTTGATTTCAGTGGAATTCTGCTCCTTCGGGATGTATACTCTGTTAGCCTTTTTCCATTCTTTACTTATGCTGTTTGTAGGAGTTTATGGAGCTTCTTTAGTACTTTGGGGCATCTTTTGTATAGTATGTAAGGGATGCCATTTGGGCCTGGTGCTGACTTGCCTTTAGCTTTTCCTATGATGCTCTCTATTTCTTGTAAGGTTGGTGGGCTATATTTGAATTTGCTGCCTGATGCACAGGGCCACACTAGACCTTTCATCTGCTCGAGAGGTGTATGCTGATTTTTATCAGAGTATGTCTTGCTCAGATGTTCCTTGAGCACCTCCTTACCTGCTTTCAGCTTACCTGATTTTGGCTGTTCAAATAACTGCTTGGCAAAGCTGAAGGGATCACTGCAGACCTTCTCTCTTGCGTATCTGGTTTCCCTCTTCCTTTTACATAGTCTTTCAGCTCTGCAAAGGGCATTGTGCTGGGATTTTAGATGCTGCCAAACCTGTCTTAGTCCTTCTTTTTCTGATTCGTGTGCCTTTTTGAACATTTTCCGGGCATGGTTCTTCTGCTGTCTTATTGCTTCTATTTTCCTCTGTCTTCTGAACTTTCTTGGTGTTACTTTTTCTCTTTTTGCCTGTTTGGTTCCAAACTCTTTGTGGCAGTGAAGATATATGATGTTACCAAATGCTTTCAGTTTTTTCTCAAGGTTTTTCCCTCTCAGCTGTTTGTCCAGCTCTTTGCATAGTCTTTTGTCCAGGTTTTTCCATATGCTTTTGGCACTTGCTGGTGGGAAATTAGTCTTGTCTCTGGTCTCATCGGAGGACTGCATTGCCTCCCTGCTGCCTGAATCAACCTGAATATTCTCTGTATTGTGGTTTATATCCTGATAGAGATCTTCTAATGTCTTATCTGAGACTGGCGTCACAGTGCAATGTTGAGTATTAGGCAGCAAGGAACCACCACATCCCTTCTTCGTTTTGTGCATCTTCATGCCATGTTGAGTGTTAAATTTCCTGCCACAGATGCATGGATACTCCATCCACTAACTCGAATTAACTGGGGTGGGCATGGTCATTTCCGTATAGAGACCTGTGGATCCATTATCCCCCCCCCCCCGTGAATCCTGGGGGCATTTCTTCTTTTTGGACTTTGTAGCGATAGTGTGACGGCTGACAGGGTTGATAGTATGATGGATGACAGGGTTGCTGGCCCGGACAGCCCAGTTCAGGGACGCTTTCCCAGTGAGGATTCTGGTCTTTCCCAGTGTCCTTTGGTCTTTCCCGATTGTCAATGGCAATGTATGCAGGAAACTCTCTACTGTAGAGAATGGAACAACAACACAACTCCTTCAGATCATCAGAAGAAGTACTGGAACAATGGCAACATTATTAATTGATGAAAATAGTGACACACCACCTGCTCTAACTTCTTTTGGCAATACCACTTCCTGTCGGTATTGTGGAATGACACATGTCATTCAACAATGACAAATCAAGTTTAGATAAGACTTACCAGTTAGAGAGGGAATTATTATTTTTATGAAGTACCTGTAAAAATGCAGTCAGACAACATTAAACAAGAACTTCAACAAGTAACTAGTAAGTAAGAATGATGAATCCATGTTTTTATGTATATTTTTAATGATTCCACATTCAAATACTTTAAATGTGAACTTGTGTTGCTCTTTTCATGACTTATTTTCCAAAACCTCAAGTCAGGGGGGCAGCATGGGCTGGTGCAGTGTCATGGTGGAGAAGCCATGTCTTGTTCTGCCATTTGTCAGGTTGTTTTCTTCTCACATTCTCTTGTAGACATCTTAAGACCTCGATGCAGAAAGCAGAAATAACTGCTTGACTCCAGGAGGAGAAAATTCCCTTGTTATCTAAACATAAAAAAACCAACATGGATTTGAAGCAGCTCTTTACTTGCCTCACTTCCTTCAGTTGAGGTGAGTTTGAACTTTTCCATAGGCTTGAATATCATTTGGTTTCTGTGTCACAGGAGTAGGCCCAGGTTTTGTCACTGGTAATGACATTTGAAAGAAAGCTAGCGTCACTGGCAACATGCACTTTGAGGTCACAGCAAACATCAAGTTACGGCTGCTTTTAGTCAACACTCAGAAGTCTGGGCACAAATTCTGATTTGATGTGCTGCATCATCAAACCCCCAGTACAATTCTGTGACAACTTCCATGAGTGCAGCAACTTCTTCACTGGTTGGAAGACAGTCTTCATGGATAATATGATGCACTCTCTAAATCATTTCTGGTGTCTGAGTGCAACAACTTCATCAATGGTTGGAAGACAGTCTTCATGGATAATGTGATGCACTCTCTAAATCATTTCTGGTGTCTGAGTGCAACAACTTCATCAATGGTTGGAAGACAGTCTTCATGGATAATATGATGCACTCTCTAAATCATTTCTGGTGTCTGAGTGCAACAACTTCATCAATGGTTGGAAGACAGTCTTCATGGATAATGTGATGCACTCTCTAAATCATTTCTGGTGTCTGAGTGCAACAACTTCATCAATGGTTGGAAGACAGTCTTCATGGATAATGTGATGCACTCTCTAAATCATTTCTGGTGTTTGAGTGCAGCAACTTCATCACTGGTTGGAAGACAGTCTTCACGGATAATGTGATGCACTCTCTAAATCATTTCTGGTGTTTGAGTGCAGCAACTTCATCAATGGTTGGAAGACAGTCTTCATGGATAATGTGATGCACTCTCTAAATCATTTTTGGTGTTTGAGTGCAGCAACTTCATCACTGGTTGGAAGACAGTCTTCATGGATAATGTGATGCACTCTCTAAATCATTTCTGGTGTTTGAGTGCAGCAACTTCATCAATGGTTGGAAGACAGTCTTCATGGATAATGTGATGCACTCTCTAAATCATTTTTGGTGTTTGAGTGCAGCAACTTCATCACTGGTTGGAAGACAGTCTTCATGGATAATGTGATGCACTCTCTAAATCATTTCTGGTGTTTGAGTGCAGCAACTTCATCAATGGTTGGAAGACAGTCTTCATGGATAATGTGATGCGCTCTCTAAATCATTTCTGGTGTCTGAGTGCAGCAACTTCATCACTGGTTGGAAGACAGTCTTCATGGATAATGTGATGCGCTCTCTAAATCATTTCTGGTGTTTGAGTGCAGCAAATTCATCACTGGTTGGAAGACAAGTCTTCATGGATAATGTGATGCACCCTCATTTCTGGTGTTTGAGTGCAACAACTTCATCAATGGTTGGAAGACAGTCTTCATGGATAATGTGATGCACCCTCATTTCTGGTGTTGACTTGGACACTGGTCAACCTGAGCATCTGGCATCATCAACCAATATTCTAACCTCTTTAAACCAGGAAAATAAATGTCTAGGGAGGACGCATGGTTTTTTCCCCAAAAGTCATCTTCAACATGATTGCATTCTGTAGCCATTTTTCCTAATTTGAAACAGAATTTAATGCAAATGTGCTGCTCACTGAAATCTGCCATGTTGCAAATTGTAGAGAGCACTTAATACATGTTTAGAAAACTTGTGCTGCATCACTTCCACTGCATACAAATTGCCCATTTTCAGCCACTGGTCAGTCATACACTGGGGGTAATGGTCCTAAGTGGCTAGTGTCATAACTACTCTCAGTTTGAGTATGGAAAATTCAATTCTGCTATTTTTTTTTTTTAACTGCACCTCATATTATATAATACTTAAGTTTTCTAGTGCTGTGTGGCTAAAATATAAGAAAAATGAAAATGTTCACAGTCATCATTCTTTTACCTTTCTATTTCCTGTTGGCTCTGGACTTTCTCCACTTCTATTGATCTCAACCTACAGAATATGCACAGCATAATTGTACAGAACATTTAAACCAAATGAGTTCAGCTTACAGAACAGTTTAGCTGTAGTGATCTTAACCTACAGAACAATACTGCAACAGAATAAGTGTACAGAACATGTAAACCAAGTGACTTCAGCTTACAGAACATGTAAACCAAGTGATTTCAGCTTACAGAACAGTTTAGCTGTAGTGATCTTAACCTACAGAACAGTTTAGCTGTAGTGATCTTAGCTTATAGAACATTTAAACCAAGTGGTCTTAGCCTACAGAACAATAAACAAAAGTGAACTAGTTATAAAACAAAAAAAACAGTGAACAGCTACAGAACAATTAAACAAACAGTGAATTCAGATATAGAACAATAAAATAATGAACAGTCTACAGAACAATAAAACAGTGAACTCAGTCTCTTCTTATATCTTATATCCTTCCCGTGCCGTTAAACGTCACATAGGGCTCGCAAAGTAGTTCGCCAATTTTTCCTGTCTTCGGCGAGTCTTTCAACCTCATCAAAGGATTTTATGCCTGTTAACTTGGCCTCTCTTAATAATGTCCTCTTCAGAGTTTCCCGCGGTCTGCCCCTTTTTCTTCGGCCTGTTGTGTTCCACTTGATAGCTTGAACTCAGTCTACAGAACAACAAAACAGTGAAAAATGAAAGCTAGAAAATACAAATAAATTTTCTGAAAGAAAAGACATAAATCCCTTAATAGGACCATCTGTTACCACCAAGGTCAGTGATTTTGGTAAGCAGAAAGCCCAGAATAGTGCATACCAAGATGGCAAATATGTTGCAGACGTACTTCAAGGAAGAATTGCACTCTGTCATTCGATTCTTGTTTGCTAAAGGTCTGAACTCTTTGGATGTGTACCATGAAACATCTGTGGTGTACTGTGATGAGTGTATGTGCAAGGCTCAAGTCTACAGTTAGATTACAAAGCTCAAAACAGGCATAACTAGCCTACACAACACGTGTCCTGGACAAGCACACAAGGCTATGACCCCTGCCAACATTCAGGATGTGGAAGCTTTCACTGTATCAGTATCACTGCAGAATTGTCCATCAGTTATGATTCTATGTTCAATATCATTTATGATCAGTCTCTTCCGCCACAAAAGTTTTGCACAGATCCATCAGCTGACAAAGTCAGATTGACCAATTTCTGGGATTACAAAAGAGCAGTGCTCTAATATTACATGCAACCATTGTCTGTCAATAATATCACCTACAGACTGACTGGATCACCATTTACAGCCAACTACATCATCCAAACAGTGTGGACTGCTGCTGAACAGGGTGCTGCTACTGCACGACAATGATCATCCTCATACAGTGCAAGTGACCAAAGCTGTTTAGAATAGACTAAAATTTGAAGTATTATCACATTCCTCTTGTTCTCTGGATTTGGCCCCAAGTGACTTTCATCTCTTTGGTCCTCTAATCTTGGTGGTAAAAATGTTCTCAGCCAACACAGAGGTGCACAGCAGGGTGTACTGGTGACTGAGAAGTCTGGACAAAGACCTTTTCTTAAATCTAGTATTGAGGCACTGGTTCACAAGTGATGCAAATGCACTGTAAAGCTAAGGGACTATATTGAAAAATAAGAGATGATAACTAAATGAGTTTCTGTTTAATTTGCATTAAAAAAAAATTTTTGATTTGATTCAACAAGTATTTGTCATGTATTTGTGATCAACTGCTGGGGCTAGCCACAAGCTTTTGGCATGTATATTCAAATGCAAGCATAGAAAGCAGTCTGTACTTGACAAAGTCAGGTTGCAAACAAGTTAAGGAACATTCTGGGTTAAAAAATTCTATGAATATGAAAGTGTATCCTAAATTCAGATAAATTAAATACTAAAGAGAAAACAAGGGCTCACAATTCTTCTAAGGCCTGCCTATGTTCTTTCATTTGGGTCAGATCATTTTCCATTATCTTCTTGCTTGCTTGCTCACGTTTCAGCTGTTCTTCCTTTTCCATGAGAGAGTTTTCCAAAGATTTCATGCTGAGATAAACAGGAGTTTGTAATAATTCCTGGCTTTGACTCAATTAAGATAAAGCTATCTTGACATGATTAAAGATAAATGTATATAATTTCTGTGTACAATAGTGTTACTTCTGCACATGGTGTGACCAAACTGTGCTACATAGAGAGGTCATGAAGCTGTTTATTTGTTTCTTCACATCACAGAAAAAAAAAAAAACTAACAAAAGTGAGAGCTTGAAAACATGAAAAATAAGATAATCCATTTATGCAATGAGATTGATGAAATAATCTAATGCAATTAGTGATACTATGATGAGATAATATAATGCAATTAGTGATAATATGATGATGTAATATAATGGATTTAGTGATACTATGATGAGGTAATATAATGGATTTAGTGACACTATGATGAGGTAATATAATGGATTTAGTGACACTATGATGAGGTAATATAATGGAATTAGTGATACTATGATGAGGTAATATAATGCAATTTAGTGACAGTATGATGAGGTAATCTAATGGATTTAGTGACATTGATGAGGTAATGTAATGGATTCAGTGACATTGATGAGGTAATGTAATGGATTCAGTGACACTATAATGAGGTAATATAATGGATTCAGTGACACTATAATGAGATAATATAATGGACTCAGTGACACTATGATGAAATAATCTATGGCATACAATTGTATTATACTGAAATAGTCTAAAACATACAACCATGTAACTCCAACCTCATGTGGGGTTATCTTAACTTCATATTTAGATACCCTCTCCAAATGCCAAATAAGACAATCCAGTTATCCAACAACAGACACACACATAAATAAGCTTACACTTCTTTGTTGCTTGACTTGACTGTGTTGAGAATTATGTGTAATTCCTCAACTTCTTGTCTGCTTTTGTGCAAATTTTCCTTGAGTCTCTCTTGTTCTGCAATCTGCATCTGCAAGATTATGACTGAACATCAGGTGACTTATGTGTATTGTACGTTAAAATATAACTGATGCCATCTTACAGTAAACAAATTAACTAGTATTCTGTCACCACATCACAGAGTCAACACATTTAATATATGCTTGATGTAGTTTTTATAGAATCACCCTGAAGTAGTGTGTGTGTGTGTGCGTGCGCGTGCGAGAGAGAGAGAGAGAGAGAGAGATAAGACTGATGTTAAAATTAATTCACTTCCTTATGTCACATACAATAGCAGATGATACAGATTTCACAGTCAATATTCTAGGCTAAGATACAACAGTTGGTAATAGTAGCTTTTGCTCAAGACTAGTTTTACTTCTAACAGATAAACAACAGTTATAATAGATTTTCTACTAATAAGTAAACAACAGTTATAACACAAGACTAGATTTTTTACTCATTTGTTAACAACAGTTATAACACAAGACTAGATTTTCTACTCATTTGTTAACAACAGTTATAATACAAAACTAGATTTAACAGATAAACAACAGTTGTAATGCAAAACTAGATTTAACAGATTAACAACAGTTATAACACAAAACTAGATTTAACAGATTAACAACAGTTATAATGCAAAACTAGGATTTAACAGATAAACAATAGTTATAACAGAAAACTAGATTTTCTACTCATTTGTAAACAACAGTTATAAACACAAAACTAGATTTAACAGATAAACAACAGTTGTAATGCAAAACTAGATTTAACAGATTAACAACAGTTATAACGCAAAACTAGATTTAACAGATAAACAATAGCTATAACACGTAACTAGATTTTCTACTCATTTGTAAACAGTTATAACACAAAACCAGATTTAACAGATAAGTTCAAAGTTCAAAATTCATACTCCGGCTTCATTGCATTCGGGACAACTCCATATATGCTCCGCCGCATCCATCCAAAAGTATGTTTGCTAAATTCCAGCCAGCACCTTTTGTCCTAGCTCCAGCTGCCTCCTCACAGTTACATTGTTTATCCTGCTCTTCATTTTCCTGCAGTCTGTCCAGTACAGCCCTAGCAATGTCCCCCTTGTCCATTGACAGTCTGCCATATATTTTAGCCTGTCCAGCAAGTCTGTCTGCCACATCACTGCCATGTACTCTTGCATGCCCTGGACAGTAAAGCCATGTTAGGCTTGTCATAGCTGACTGGCTTAACAGTTGAACCCATTCTTTGCAAAGCAAATTCTTCTCAATCTTATGGAGCATACTCTGTGAATCTATCACAGTGACACCATTAACCACCATGAGCAACTAGCCGTTCCATTGCCACCAACACAGCCTCAATTTCCATTTGTATGCTTGAAGTGGTGACTTCAAAGGCCATGACTCTTCCATTTTGGTAGGCAACAAAACCCCAACCACATCTGCTGCTTCGAGTCACTGAAACATGTATATATTCCTGTGTTGGAAGACCCACAGTGATGGTGGATGAGATCTTGACCCAAAGTTCAACTGCTCAATGTGCCCAGTCTTGACATCCATGACTCTTCTGTTAGCTGAGGTTGGTCCTGTACCCAAAACCAGTCATCACCTTTAGGTATCTCATCTAGACTGCAAATTGACTTTATTGTATCCTTGGCCTCAGTTTGATGTGTCTTCCCTTTATCAACCCCAGCTCCTTATGGAGAGGATGATCCTTAATGCCAGAAACCCTGATATACGCCTTTACTTGATCATGCTCATGTCTAGACCTCACACTCAGCATATCAAGCAGAAAGCTCATGACTGCCACCGGAGTATCCCTGGTGCAACCCTAGACCACTCTCATTGCCTCATTCTGTACAGGCTGTAGTTTATTCAGAGGTGCATTGGCCAGGGTGAGCAGGCCAAAACCATACTCCAATGACAGTACCAGCGCAAAGCAACAGATAACAGTTTAACAGAAGACCATACTCCAATGACAGTACCAGTGCATTGCATCAGCAACAGATAAACAACAGTTTAACACAAGACCATACTCCAATGACAGTACCAGTGCATTGCATCAGCAACAGATAAACAACAGTTTAACACAAGACCATACTCCAATGACAGTACCAGTGCATTGCATCAGCAACAGATAACAACAGTTTAACACAAGACCATACTCCAATGACAGTACCAGTGCATTGCATCAGCAACAGATAAACAACAGTTTAACACAAGACCATACTCCAATGACAGTACCAGTGCATTGCATCAGCAACAGATAAACAACAGTTTAACACAAGAACATACTCCAATGACAGTACCAGTGCATTGCATCAGCAACAGATAAACAATAGTTTAACACAAGACCATACTCCAATGACAGTACCATGCATTGCATCAGCAACAGATAAACAATAGTTTAACACAAGACCATACTCCAATGACAGTACCAGTGCATTGCATCAGCAACAGATAAACAATAGTTTAACACAAGACCATACTCCAATGACAGTACCAGTGCATTGCATCAGCAACAGATAAACAATAGTTTAACACAAGACCATACTCCAATGACAGTACCAACACATTGCATCAGCAGCAGTTTAACACAAGACCATACTCCAATGACAGTACCGGCGCATTGCATCAGCAACAGATAAACAACAGTTTAACACAAGGCCATACTCCAATGACAGTACCAGTGCATTGCATCAGCAACAGATAAACAAAAGTTTAACACAAGACCAGATTTTCTACAAATATGTAAACAACCATTATAACACAAGACCAGATTTTCTACAAATATGTAAACAACCATTATAACACAAGACCAGATTTTCTACTAATATGTAAACAACCATTATAACACAAGACTATATTTTCTACTAATATGTAAACAACAAGACTAAGACAGGATTTACCTTGAGCTGTTTACATTCATCATTTTTTTCCTTTCTTGCCTGCTCATATTCCAGCAACATTAGATTCAGTTTCTTGTGGCTCTGATGTAGTCTACTTAAATGTTAAGGAATTTGACCACTTAGCTTTAAACTGATGTAGTCTTTGTTTTCTTGCCATTATACTTAGCACAACTCTCAGAATTATTCTATAAAGTGAGAACTGTAAAAATGACAACTCTTAATGCAATGCAAAAAAAAAAAAAAAAATCCAGGGACAAAAAAATGGATTACAAATAAATACTAAAATTACTGTGTTGTGCTAGACTGTATAAAACCAAAAATTAATATATTTCTATAGGGTGAAATACTATTTACTGTCTCTATGTACCCATAGAGACATATATTTTAATATAGATATAACAAACACATGAAATTAGATCAGACATATATGAAACTTCAGTTTAGCTGAATTGAGAAAAAAAAATACTGGAATATTCACATTGGAATGGATAGTACAGTTTTTAATGGTTAAGCAGATATTTTTTCTAGGACTGGCCAACACTGGCAACATATTTCCTTCACAGTTATCAGACATAACCAGAAAAAGAAATATTTACATATATTCATTTTTCTCTGTACTGGATGAAAGTAATTAATGCAAATATGAGAAAGCAGAAATAATTTTTGGCAGAAATGTGCAATTTATCTGGAGAAAAACCTAATGAGAGGAGAAGGTGATGAAAAAGTTTCCAAAACAAGAATAAGTATTTAACTTTCATGTGTTGCTTGTTGCTGGTGTGACCAGTGATCCAGAACAAACTAGACATTGATAATAAATCGGGACACTTTAAATCAGCATCAAAACTTGCTACTAAGGATGTGGATGTCACCTTCAGCTTATATAAATATAAAATGAAAGTATTACAAGTTGTGTCACAACAAAACAGAAAGTAATTATGAAGCAACAAGACCTGTTACAAGATTAAAAAAAAGACAGAATTAATTCAGGACTATGGAACCTCTCTCCAGTATTGCTGCAGGGCTTGGGAGTAAAGAACAGAGCCGCTGCTACCCTCCATGCGTTTTATAAGAGGCGACTGAGGGTGATAGTGGGGCGGTGGAGCATGTGCGCAAGGCCAACAACACTGTCACACACAAATTTAGTGTTATAGGAACAGCAATGAATAACTGAAAACTCAGTGCAGGGTGGATATCCAAAGTGTGAAGCTCATATGCCTGCTAGCGGTGAAAAGGAAACATGTCAGTGAATGTTCTGATTGCAAAATCAGAAACTAAGATAGATTTTTGAATTTGAGAACAATGTCTGAAACTGGACAGTTATGACAGATTACAAAAGAAATGAGGAACTACAAAATCCTCAGAATAAGTGGGAACAGATGGATGATATAAACAGGAAATACAGTGCTATTTTCAGGAAGAGAAGACCATCAACATCATGAAGGTGTGGCCATTATCATTAAAAAAAAAAAGTACAGATAAAGCATTACTGCAATGGACACCTGTCAATAACATACTGATAAAAATAAGACAAGATTGACTAACATTACTATAATTTAGTGCTCTGCATCAATCAATGATTGTGATAAATGAGAAGAATTCTGTCTTAAACTACACAAAGAAATGGATGTAACAAGTGATGCACATACCACATATTCACACTAAGAAACATTAGAACAATGCTCAGAATGGCAGAGCTATTTATAAACTTCATTGATTTTCACAATGCATTTGATAGTGTACATAGAGAACGCTAGTGGAGAATTTTGAAAGCTTATGGAATACCATGCCATCTTGTAGCAATAATCAAAAGTTTCTAGACCAATTTTACTTATATTGTTGGCCAAAGTAATATAAACTTTGGGGTGAAAACTGGTGTTAGACAAAGATGTCCCTATCAGCAACTCTTTTCATCATTGTACAAACATGAACAAAACAACAGAAGTCACACAAAGGATGGATATCCTCCATGTTTGAGTATTTGGATTATGCAGATGATACAGCATTATTAGCACATACTCACCACCACATACAGGAGAAAACAAGCACTCTAGATACAATCAGCTGACAAGCGGGGCTGAACATCAATATAAAGAAGTCAGAAATGATGAAAGTCAACACAGAAAACCAAACAGCATTTAAAATTAATGACCAAAACCTAACAGTAAACAGATACCTTCACTTACCTTGGCAGCATACTAACACCTGATGGAGGAACAAATAAAGAGTAGACTAATAAAGCAAGAACAGCTTTCATTAATCTTAGAAACATCTAGAAGTCCTTCCAGTTCAGTACTAGAACCAAAATAAAGTTGCACCAAAATTGTGTTTTCCACACTCCTGTATGATCAGAATGCTGGAGATAACTAAAAATAATCAAATTATCCTTATTCCACACAACCTGCCTCAGAAAGATTTTGAATATTTACTGGCCACAAACACGAAATAATAGAGACCTATTTGCTGAATGTGAACTAGACGATATGCATGCTATACAACTTAAAAAAAAAAAAAGTGCTGGAAATAGATTGGTCATGTGCTCTGAAAGGGACCCCAGCAACATGGCTGAAACAGTCATGTAATGATCACCCAAGAGAAAAAGAAAGTGAGGTCAACCAAATGCTACATGACAGAGAGATGCAGAAGTAGAAACGAGTAGCATGCAACACTGGAGCACAACACAAAAACTTGCTGTGGACCATGAGAAGCAGAGAGAATTTGTTGCTGCCCTGAAAGATCCACAGGACATATTGGGTGGTGATATCTTAGTTGATTACTGACCAAGGACATGGTTGAATGGACACTTTGGGATGTTTAGATGATAAAGCATCACCAGGTCAATGTTCTTGATAAAATGAACAAATAGTAAACTTTTATTTGTGAGAGTTGCTTGCGTACAGTGAAAAGCTGCTTTGGTGGAGATAAAAGGGATGGCGACTGCAGTAAAACTGGTTCTAATAATAAAGGTAGACAGAGGTGTATGGTGTAGTTTTACAAGGTGGCATAGGGAGTGAGTAAAGTGAGAAAAAACGAATAGAAAGTATGAGAGGGAGATGAGAATGTATAAATGAAAAACATACACCATCCGATATTTCGGCATGAGCTTTTTTCAGGATTACATACAGATGAGACAAAAACATATAACTAAACAAAAAACTTAACTCCTCCCATGCCACTGTTGCTATAGTGAGAACTTCCAGTTACTGAGTTGCGTGCCATAGTCGTTATAGCGACAACTCATTTGTTTCAATAAAACAACCGGGTGTAATATTTAGATTATACATATTTCGTCCGCGTTTCCGGTGACACTTTTCAAAATGGTGAAAGAGTGCTTAGTTACGAGCGATGCCGGGTGAGAAAAAGGAAGAGAAACATGGAAAATTTTCAATCTTTGATGATGTAGATAGGGGTATGGACATGGCCTGTGACCACCCCACTGCTCTTGAATGTATCCCAAGTAGATCTAGACATATTTAGACGACTGGAGAAGTAGTCAGGAGGTTATTTAATTTAGCGAGAATGCAACACAGAATCACAATACGAGATCAACAAGTAGATCTAGACATCTCAGATGGTAAGTAGTGTAGATCTAGACCTAGCCGATGGTGAGCTTGGCACAGTCATTATCTAAAAACATCACATTACTTCTTTTTTCCTAAAAAAAAACTCTGCATTTATGAAATTTTCATACATTTAGTTATACTTTGAAACATAATAAATACACGGAAGTACATGGAAATACTGTTTTCCATTCCATTTTACAACTATACCCCCTATACAGATCAAGACCTGTGCTTTTATTCCGGCACCCATCCAAATGTCCGCGTTTCTTCCTCTGGCACGGGAAGAGTTAATGTGGCATCTTCCAAAAGCAGGAAACACAGAGAAATGCGTGTCCGCTAGACAAGGCATAAAGACCAAGTGGGGCCAACAAAGGATAAGCCGACAGAGCCAATCGTAAAGAAGGGGTGGAAAGAAGGAGGGAAACAGGTGGGGGAAGGGCAACAGAAACATTGATTTATAATCTGCTGCACAGAGATCTGCAATCCTGTTTTTAACCTCAGTTTCATGTAAGCACTAACATGTCAGATATTATGCAGTTGTGTATCATTGTGAGAACGGTTCTTATTTATTTATTGTAAAGGTTGAATTCATTAAACACCTTCCACTTCTTGAACACATCAGGGGAGAGGACATAATCAGGGGAGAGGACATCTTCAATCTGATAACCTAACACATCCAAAACCTGTTGCAATAACAACTGGTAGAGAGATGTATGGTTTGCTTTTACAGAAAGAATGAGAAAAGTGGGCAGAACTATAGTGACAGAGAATAAGATGAGCATGCATACATTAAGAACATATAACAAGCCAATATTTTGGTAAATGCCTCTGTCAAGGACCATGTACGAAAAACAAAAACATGAAAAATAAACAATAATTAACACTCAGCTCTTTGGTATAGTCCTTGTAAGAAAGACGAGCACAAAAAAAAAAAAAAAAAGCACCCAGACAGATATACATAAGCACAAAGTAGAAGCAGACAGCTGGGTGAGAAATAAACCATGACAAAGGGTATATGACATCATGCTCCAGGTAGTAAAAAACCTTATATCTAAGGCCCAAACAAAAGTCACCCAGGTGGCACAAATAAAAGTGAGAAAACAAAATGGGCAGGGGGTAGATAATGGAAAGTTAGGATTAAATAGAGATCACTGAAATGATAACACTGTTTTCTTCGGATGCTCTAACATTTGGCAGCAAGATAATGATAGAAAATTAACCCAAACTTACCTGTGGCAAGAATGATAAAATGCAGCAGAGTGAGTTAGGTTAAGACAAAAAAGCTGGCCATCAAGATCAGAAATACACTTGTAGAACAGACTAACTACAAGAGGCAACTGATAAGTAAGTAGAAATCTCTAATAATGGGAAAACAAAAAAAAAAAAAGTTTGCATATCCTTTAGACAGCCATAACTGTGTAGCATTCATTCATTCATTTATTTGCATGTCCCATGTGGAACTTTGCCTCCCTAACAGCACTCTTGTAGGCCTCTCGGTTGTGAGCAAGATGGCCTGCTGTTTATGCATCCATTTAATCATTAGCTGATTTTCCATGCAAAAAGCCATTAGACTGTCACCTGCCTCGTTTCTACGTCCTATGCTGAATATCCCTACAACACGTCCATCTTCTGTTCTTTCTGTACCAATCTTTGCATTAGAATCCCCCATTATTAATGCAATATCATTCTTCCGTACCTGGTCTATCGTCGTTTGCAATGTGTTATAAAAGTATTCTACTTCCTCTTCTTCTGCTGCTGATGTAGGTGCTGTGTAGCATAAATGGGCCAAATTTCAATGCAATGTTCAAAGCCGTTAAACAATAGTGTCAGTTAGTAATGAGTGCTACATCCGAGTTACATATAAAGCAGTGATCAGTAATAGAGTTTCTGACACTAGAAGGTTACATTGTGATTGAAATTCAGTGGCACATGAAAGAAATTTATGGCAATGGTTGTATGTATGTGAAAAATGTTGGCAAGTAGGTCCTATGTGACAAAAGCTGTAGTAAAGGTGAGATGAGTCTTCTTCTGCTTTGTACGCACATTGGTGATGATGCGTGGTACCCTGATTTTTGCGATGCACCTTTTGGCTGGGTACCTCTGACTTCAGCACCTTTCCTTGCTAAGGCAGACATGGTCTCACTCGGACTGCCATGAAGACAGTGGTGTAGGCTGGCCTGGCCAAAACTTTGTTTTCCAGCCTCTGGTGGCTGTACTTAAGCCCCTTCTCCATGTCAGATACAGCATGCAATGCTGGCTGGCTGGATGGCTTTGAGACAGTTCCACAGAGACACTCAGACTTTGGGATGAGGAATCCAATGAGTGCCTCAATGATATCCATTCCCTGCCACCTATAGTCTGCTGGCTCTGTTTAGTTGGACAGACTAGTGACCTCTCAAACTATAGACCCATATCCATTCTGTCATCACTATCTAAACCTCTTGAAAAGCATATACAAAAGTTAACACTGCTCCACATGCAAGAAAACAATCTACTAATAGACAGTCAGTCAGGTTTTAGACCAAATTACTCCTGCCACACAGCATTAACTAAAATGACAGAAAGCTGGCTGTCTAATATAAATGATGACAAATTGTGTAAAAGCCTTTGATATGATTGATCATGAAATTCTTGCAAAAAAGCTGGAAGGCATTACACCCTGACCTAACAAAATGTATTACATCTTTTCTCTCAGGTAGAAAACAAGTAGTTTGCTTTAGAAACAAAATATTTGGCTCGTCTGTGGTTGATACCGGTATTCCTCAAGGCTCCATTCTTGGTCTTCTCTTTGATATTTATATTAACGACCTACCACTACATTTAAAGCACTCTTCATGTGATCTTTTTGCTGACGACTGAACTGTTTACAATAGTGACTATGACATCAATAAACTACAGACAATGCTCCAAAATGATATAAACAGTTTGATTAAATAGAGTAATAAAAATGGTATGTTGATAAACACCAACAAAACAAAATCCATGCTCATCACTACAAGACAGAAACTGCAGAATGCAACAAAAACCTCACTACAGCTTTGTGCTGGGACTAAGGCAATAGAAAATGTTCATGAACATAAAACCCTAGGACTCATCATTGATCAGCATTTAACTTGGAATTCTCACGTACATAACCTAACAAACTTGACTGCACAGAAAGTTTACCAATTAGCCAAAATTAAACACTTTATCGACAAAGACACAACAAAAATATACTACATATCACACATACAAACACACTTAGATTACTGTTCCACAATCTGGGATGGATGCTCAGTCTCAAACACAAAAAGGCTCCACTCACTTCACAAGCGAGCATTAAATCTTATTTGTGACAAACACCCAGTACAGACTGTAGATCAACACAAACAACTCAAAATTCTACCCCTCAAAAATAGAATCATTTTTAACAAAGTTAAGTTTGTCCACAAAATTCTGTCGCACAATGCTCCGCCTTACTTGTGGTCACTGTTTACGTATAACACTAAACACAGCCAGCGTTTAAAAAACTTGTCTTCTTCCTAAACCCATGATTGATCTGTACAAGAAAAGCCTTGCATACTCTGCAGTACAGCTCTGGAACACCCTCCCCTACAATTTAAAATCTATTGGTAATACTTCATCCTTTAACTCAAACCTGTTTCATTATTTACTTGCTTGTAATTATATGCCTCCATAAAATAACACGTGGCTCGTCAACCATCAAGTACTAAAATGACATAAGTAGAAAAGCAACTTGTTAGATATTGTTAGAAATTATTTAAATGTTTGTTAAAAAAAAACATATGTTAGAAGATCTGTATTTACAATGTATTTTTGTTTATGTATATGTCTGCGCGTGTATGTGTGCATGAGTGCTATTTTATTAGGTTAATTACTTCTCTTTTACTTTGAATGTAGTAGTTAAATCTTACACTCTTTTGATATGTTTTTTTCCTAATTTAATTTGTATATCTGTACTAAATCAAGTGTGTGGGAAGAATGAAAGATGGAGTGATGAAGGGCAGAATGTAAGATGGGCCTGCGTGCCCAATTCTTTACTCTTTAAAAATAAAGATTCATTCATTCACTCATAGTTTACATCAATCTGATAGCCACTGTTGTAAAGACCTATGGGTTATCACGTCCTGGATTCATTGGTTTCACATCAGATTTTCCTCATCACTGCCAGTGATCTCCATGTCCCCATCCGTCCACCAACCTGACATTACATTTTACAAAAAATAACAATTACAATTAGTGTTGATTGCTACAGGTTTCTGGGCTACAGAAGTAGGTCAGAGTTTTTAAGCAAACAGATCTATGTTCCCTGTCTCACAAACACTATGTTAAGATAAGTATGTTCTTAACACAGTTGAGTGGGGGAGGGAGGGGGGGAAGGGAGGGAGGGAGAGAAAGATGAGAGTCTTTGATGAGCAAAGACCAGGGTGATTCATGACAAAAACTAATGCAAAGCGGATGTCATGGTTAAAAAATTGCTGAATGAGGCAGAAAGAAATTACTCTACAGTCAATAAAGCGTGCACTGTATCACTGAGACACTGAATTACAAACAAATGTGTGCCAGATGGGTACTGCAACGATTGACACACCCCATGAAGAAACACAGAAAACTCTTTCTAAAGAACTTCTTGACTGATACTGTCCTTGAAGGGGGTGATTTCTCCTGAATACTGTCAATACTCTGGAGAAGCATAATAGCCAACGCCAGTTGGCACGGCACATGATGATGATGATGACTGTCATTGGTGACAAATCCTGGGTTCATCACTGTGATCCAGAAAACATAAGGCAATCCATGGAATGTCATCCAGGTTCTCTGAATGTCAAGAAATTCAAAAGTGTTCCTTCAGCAAAAAAAAAACAAACAACTCATGCTCACCATCTTTTGGGATGCAAGGAGTGTGATTTACATGGAATTTCTGACCACAGGAATGACTGTAAATTCCCTGTAAAGGTATTGTGACACCCTATAATCACTCAAACAGCACATCTACAGAATTAGAACTGAAAGGAAAACCTTTCTTTAGCATCATGACAATACAAGATCACACTGCAGTGCAGAAATGAAGGAAAATGTGACAAACCTGAAATTCACAAATTTCTTACAGCCCAGATTTGGCACCATATTCCCTGAATTTTTGAAAGGTCAGCATTTTTCATCAGATGCCAAAGCTGATGCTGCTGTTCACACATGGGGCAGACGCCAGCCAGAAACTTTCTTCACTAATGGAATGAAACAATGGATATCGTGGTTGAAAAAATGTGTAGCTGTAAATGGGGACTATGTTGAAAAACAAGTTTACAATGCGTAAGAGAAATGAATTTGGTTCATTGTGATACCAGTTTGATCATTTTATAATTTTATATTGTCAGGAAGTTATTTTATGCTGTTGTTACTTATCAACTGCTCCTAGTAGATACGGGATGGCAAATAGGCAGAAATGAATATTTCAAAGAAAGATGAACTTATTGTTAATTCCAGGTGAGTGGAGACAGCCAGGCTGGAAAATATGGTGCTTGCTCTAGAGCTTTCTGAAATTGTTCATTGGAAAAAAAAATATGAGTGGATTGTTGTGAGAGAAATGTCCTGCTTGTACACAGTGGAGTTTGTAATCTTCCTCCTTTTGTCTGTATGAGTGGACTGTTGTGAGAGAAATGTCCTGCTTGTACACAGTAGGGTTTGTGATCTTCTTCATTTTGTCTGTATGAATTGATTGTTGTGAGAGAAATATCCTGCTTGTACACAGTGGGGTTTGTAATCTTCTTCATTTTGTCTGTAAGAGTGGACTGTTGTGAGAGAAATATCCTGCTTGTACACAGTGGGGTTTGTAATCTTCTTCATTTTGACTATATGAGTGGATTGTTGTGAGAGAAATGTCCTGCTTGTACACAGTGGGGTTTGTAATCTTCTTCATTTTGTCTGTATGAGTGGATTATTGTGAGAGAAATATCCCACTTGTACACAGTGGGGTTTGTAATCTTCATTTTGTCTGGCATCTTGAAGCCCTGGTGAATTTGGTGTAAATTTAGTCAAGTTTTTTTTTGTCCCTGAACCAGTGTTTGTCAATACTTCATTCACTTTCGATGATGTCTGTAATCTTAGAGAATCAATGTGTGTAAAATCTTTGAAGGATACAAATTTGAAAAATCAGAATTAGAAATGTGAACACTTCAAGAAGATACTGAAGTTTTCTTACAGGACATGCAGGAATTTCTTGGTTCTGGGGAGGGGGGGGGGAGGGGAGGAATAAAGGTCCTTTACTTCAGTGTGTTGCTATGAAAACATATTCATGCTTTGATCAGTTATATCTCTGGGAAGTCATGTTTTCATCAATGAACATCATCAAGAACAGACCATGCTTGACAGACTCACATGTACATGATAAAGCATTAGACCAACCTGTTCCAGCTACACACAAAATTTTCTCCAACTTGCAGTGAACAAGCACTGACAAATTTCACACTAATTATGTAACTAGTATATATTATTAAAATAATGTATTTTTACCAATTTTATCAATAACATCTTGTTGGCAGAAATGCAGATGAAGCTACTGACTGCAATTATTGAAAAAAGACGCTGGCGATGGTTGGGACATGTGCTCCAGATGACTGACAACTCACTACCAAAAAATAGCACTAAGTTGGACACCACAGGGGAACAGAAGTAAGGGTAGACCAAAGGAGACAAAGAGAAGAACAACAGAGAGGATGTTGAGCAATAGAGGGCTCATGTGGGCAAGAGCAGAAAAAAAGTCAAAGGACAGGTGTTTGTGGAAAATCCTTGTGGAAGCCCCATGTGCCCTCTCAAAGAGACAGAGAGAGAGAGAGAGAGCACATTTTATTGTTAACATGTTATAGCGAATATTAACATTGTTTTTTTTTTTTGCAAATTTATTTGATAATTATTACTCTGAATTAGCTAAATGCAGTCCATGTCCAGTGTTATCCATTATTAAGTGAAGCACCTTACAACAGACATCACATATGTTCACATGCTAACTGTGTTTCCCTTGCCATGGATCAGATGCATCCCATGTCGTGAAAAGGTTGGACAGGATTGGTCTAAGACTATGTAAATGAAATAATTTTAAATTTAGGATCAAATTAATATTAATAGCAAGCTGTAACTCTTCACAAAATGACAGGTGATGGATGAAAATATGATTTTTAGTCAATTAGTTACTTTTCTCAAACTTTACTGTCCCCCAAGAAGAAAATCAAGTAACTGAATTTTCAGCCAGAACAAAAAAACCTGACACTTCGAGTGATCATTACTGCTGAAAATCCTGTGACATTTCTACTCTCTTCTTACTGCACTTAACACCTTTCTGTAAGCTTGAGCCTGGGTAATCAAGTGAAACAGTCTACAAACACCCCTCCCCTACCTCCAGCCCTAAGGTGTGAATCTGTCATATTAGTGACAGCCCAAGAAATAAACGTAGAAGATTATGATATTAGATTGTAACGTCACTTCACATCAATACCTTTCCATCAACCTTCCATTTATTCCACATTTTCTTTCAAAGCTGTTAAAGTTGATTTTTGATAATGTTAAAAAAAAAAATTATACTGAGCACTAACATGAATTTCTCTGACATTAAACAGAGAAAAACATCAATGACAAAGGATATGATTCCAATTCAATATTTTTCTGGTGCAGTTTTTTCTTGATTCCATCAGCATTTTCATCCTGACTGTTGACCTCTCTGAGCCTCTCTTCATACCTTTCTATAGTTTCCTGGTTAGCATGTTCGGACTCTAAAAGCTGTCAACAATCAACAAAATCATACACAAATATGTGTGTGCACAAATATAACTTATCATTTCAGTTAGAAAATAAATCAACAATAAGGTGAAAAGTTCACCTATCTTGGAATCTACTGTTGTACCACTTTCTTTCTACACCAATGGTAGCCAGGTTTGAGGGGTTGGGGGGAATAGATTCTTGAGTTTTTGAAAGATGGTTGGTGCTGTCAATGAAGATCATGTGGGAGTCTGGTTATAGAAAAAATACACTACGCAAAACACTCAAAATTTTAAATTTATTACTTAAGTACTAAAGGACAGGAAAAGCCATAGTGAATTATTATTAGGTTCAGAGGTAAAAAAAAAAAAAAAAGGTTATTCAAGATGAAAAAAAATCAGTATATAAATAGGAAAGGTTGATATTACATTTGCAAAGACAAAAAAGAACATCAAACAACAGAAGATTAACAATGGAGACAAATTTGTTCATCCATTCATATCTGCTGAACCAAAAGGGTTCTGGTGATCATTTTTCTCTACTTTGTGTGCTTCTTGGTGTTTCAGTCTGTTTGACTGGCTCCACATAGTCAGTCAACATATTAAGATTTTTTCCTCATGGCCTCCCTTTCTTTTTTCCCTTCAGTTTTCCAGAGGTTGCGAGGTTCTTGATTACCTTGGGACAAATGTAACAGCAAATGACAAATGCGCAAAAGATCAGGGTTTTGATTTATCAGACCTGTGCTTTTACATGGATTTGAAATGTGAACAACATATTCAGGGGATGAGAAAATTCTGACAGTTTACATCTTCACTGCCATCACAAAAATATAACATCAAGTGAAAGGATAAAGTAACCAACTCTGCATGTTCCATCCAGCAACAGATGATTAAGATGGCTGATGCATGTTACAAGAGTGGATGAAAAGTGTAGTAATCATCATAAATTAAACTTCCACTGACAAAAAAGGTCACAAAATAAGTCAAAAGAGAGGCAAAGATCCATGAGATATTTTCCATCACCAATATGGGCTAACAAGAACTTCTGAAAGAGTGCTTCATGGAGATGCCTCTGTATAGAGAGTTTATTCTGAAGAATAAATGAGCAGTGCAATGGAAGAAAGAAGATACAAGCAATGAGATAAAATCCTGCAGCAATATAAATGTTATTGTGTCATACTATTCCATTCACATGCCAGCAGAATCAGCCATAACAGAAGTTACTTAGCAAAATGATGTTTAACAAATTCCATAAGGACTATCTGCTTCAAAAGAAATTCAGTTTACACACAGACAAGACTAAAGTCAGTTTGACATTGATATAAAAATGAGAGAACATACCTTATGTTTGTATTCTTCAACACAAGCTTGCATTTCCTGACTAATAATCTGTGAGTGAGAAGAAAAATAATTTTGCATTCATGCATGCACACATAAAAAATACTTCCTTCTAAAGTGACTAAAATCTTAAACCCTCAATTACAGTGTTCATCTTACATCCTTCCCGTGCCACTGAATGTCACATAGGGCTCGCATGGTACCTTGCCAAGATTTTCTGTTCTTGGCAAGCTTTTCATCCTCATCAAGGGATGTTAATCCTACTAAACTGATCTCTCTTAACAACGTCCTCTTTAGAGTTTCATATGGTTGACCTCTTTTTTCTTCAACCTTTTGTGTTCAACTTTATAGCTTGTTTTGGGATTCTCTGGTTGTTTCTTCTCAGCACATGACTGACATATGTCCATCTTCTTTTTCTGATTACACATGAGACAGGTTGTTGTTTACTCATCTGTCTTATCTCTGCATTGTTCTTGAATTCGCTTCACTATATACCAAGTATTTTCCTGAGGCATTTGTTTTCAAGAGTCTGGGGGTGAAAACACCCGATAAATCAGCGACTCATAGCTGATATGCCAGTGTCAGGGTTAGCAACCCGTAGCTGACCAAGACCCTGTCCCATTTCTCTGTGGTGCCCTAGTAACAGGCCTAACCTGGCTAACAAGGCAGGGATCGCCATAGTTCCCATGGTGGCGGAATCTGCTAAATAAGCATTGCACAACCCCTGCTTTTTTAGCTGTACTCCAGGACTGAAAAAGTAGCCGCCATAACCTGCTCCCACACCGATATGATGTTGTGCCTCAACATCTCTACAACACAGGCTGCAAAGAACAACAGATCGCAGTTAAGGGATTTTGCACAAGTACAAATAAGTTCAAAAGAGTCTAATTTATCTCTTTAGTTGTTTTCCAGCTTTCACATGCATAAATGAGGGTGGATATTACATTTGAATTGAATAATCTTAGCTTGGTTTTTGTGCTTATAACTACTGAATGCCATATGTTCTCAAGATTCTTGAATGTCAATGCTGCTTTTGCAATACGAATTCTAACTTCCTTTTTGGTGTCACCATCCTAGTCTATATAGCTGCCAAGATATGCAAATTGGTTTAGTTCTTCAACAGCTGTTCCTTCCATGTATATTTTTCCTTCATGGTTAATAAGAAGTTCCATTATTTTTGTTTTTTTCCTTGTTAATGTCAAGTCCTATTTTACTAGCCATTGAAGACAGGGTATCTTGTTTTTTCTTACACTGATTTCATATTGTCACTGATATGAGTTATGTCATATGCAAAATCAAGATCTTCTAGTTGGGTCTCATGTACTGACTCAATGCCCGTTTTACCCATTAAACATTTTTTCATTATGAAGTCTATGGCAATTCCAAATAAGCACGGGAGATAGTATACATCCTTGTTTCATGCCTGCTTCAATCTGGAACCATTCGCTCATTCTTTCTTCTGTGTTGACTATGCAAACATATACATTGTAGAGATATTTAATGATGTTAACAATTTTAGAGGGTACTCCATATATTCTTAAAATTCTCCACAACGAATCTCTGTGTATGCTATCAAATGCCTTTTTAAAGTCTATGAAGTTCAGGATTAATGGTTTTTGCTTTTCAATATGTTCTTCAAGTATTATTATTTGGGTAAAGATCTGGCAAGACAGCTTCTCCCTTTTCAAAATCCTGCTTGTTCTCTCATTGCAGCATCCATTATATCTTGAATTCTATTCAGAATAACTCTGTAAAATATTTTTGACACAACTGATAGTAAGGTTACTCCTCTCCAGTTATTGCAGTCACTAAGGTTGCCTTTTTTTGGTATTTTAACAATGATTCCTTTTTTCCATTTAGAAGGGACCTTTTCTTCTTTCCAAACTTTATTAAACATTCTCTGTAGTTGGCTCATATTGTCACTGTTAATAGCTTTTAACATTTCGCCTTTTATTTACTGTGGCAACTGGAAAAATTAAGGGAAGAAGAGACAGAGGAAGACAGAGAGAGGTTACTGGATGGGGTGTTAGTGTGGCTAGGAAGAAAATCACCGGTGGATCTCATAATCAAGTCTAAAGATAGGGAATTGTGGAGAGAAATGATTGCCTATGCCATGCGGCATGAGCTTCAAACCAAAGAAGTCAAGAAATCCGTCACTCAGAAAGAGGACGTGACAAAAATTTTGTACACAGTGGCAAACCAAATAATTTCAACTGTAGGGGAAAAAGCCAATGAAGAGTTGAGTTAGTACTAGTGTACTCTACTAAACACTAAACATGTGTTTTGTCCACATACTGTACAATGCTAATATGTGTGTGTGTGTGCAGTTAACTGTCTTGAAGTAGTGAATTCTTCATGTGCTGTTACAAATGTCACTAGTTACAGAGCAGATTTTCTAGATTGGTACATAAGTGACCCATTAGATGTCACATTATTATACACCGTGTGACACATGAAAACCCAGGACAACAATCACTACACATCTGTACACAAACATGATGAGTTACATGTAATTAACTCACTCAACACCACAGTTGACACCCAACATGAATCCAGTTATCACAGGATTCAACAGGTACAGAAATCACAAAAGTTTAATGATGAATTCCCATTTGTTAAATGTGTGTTGTAAATGGATATGGTGTGTAACTGATGGAAACAATTACCATGAGGATAGAAAAATGGTCCAGGCGATTAGCATTGCCATGGGACCCTCACTAGCATACAACATCAAAAACAATATACTAACTTTATATATACTGAAAAACTCCAAACACAGCCTTCTAACAAAGAATCACATTCTGTCCTAAAAAGGACAATCAAACTTACAATATTACATAATAAACTTTACAGCCTTTTGTCCTAAAAAGGACAATCAACTAGCAAAAACTACATTCTGACTTAAACATACATTTATCCTAACAAGGTCAATCAACTACAAAACTTACATGATGAACTAGGTTCTAACAAACATCTTTCTAGAGAAAACACACATGACCTGTCTCTACAACATTCAGATGAAAAACTAACTCATTTCTACATCCCACCACTCAGATCCACATGACTGAGTTCTCAATCGGAACACGGAGATACTTTTTTCCACGCTAGTATAAATGGGTGAGTTGTGGTCTATAACTGTTTGACCACAACAACAGGGTTTCTCACAGAAAATCTGTAACAGAATAACACTCTGTTACAGAGTCTTGGCGAGTGTATAATGCATTCATGAAAGACTCAAATGTGGTGAAGCAGATCACAGAAATGTCACAGAATGGATAGAACGCCACAGACAAAAGCAGACCAATGGAAAAGTTCAAGATATAGGTCTCCAGTTCATGCTAATCCCAGAACTAATGTGGCCACTACTCACTTATGAAATAAGCACTGGCACAGTAGAAGCAAGCAAAAGAAAGATAAATAAATCCATAAGAAAGTAGCTGGGCATGCCACCCCGGTTAACTGATGTAGCACAGTACTGCAAGAACAGCAAACTGCAGCTACCATTCAAATCTGTGGTTGGAGAATACAAGGCAGGAAAAACCAAGACTTGCAATAATGCTACAAGAATCTACTGATCCACTGATGTGAGAAGTGCAAGCAACACTTAAAATGGGACAAAATTGGAATGTATGCAGGAGGTGACTGCAGCCGGTTGTCTCTGTCTGCCCAAACACTGCTTACCTCTTGTGCTCCAAGCTGAGTTTGTAGATCTGTTATTGTCTCCATCTGCCTGAACACTGTGTTATTCATGCTTTCCTGATCCTCCTGGAGGTTGGCAATCTGGAACAGTCACAGAAATCTGTAGATTAGGTTCAAACTACTACAAACAGAGAAAAACCAGATCACGATCTACAGAAAGTTCCAAACTACTTCAGTCCATAGACAAAAACCTGACTACTACAGAAAGAAGCAATACGAATGCCTACAAATCTGGTCTGTGGACTTACTTGTCCTGTATATGAACTGCTTCTATACTAGGTTAACTGTGCATTGCTCATAAGGTGTATAAGGTTAACCAGTGATCATGTTACAAAAATTACCCACAAATTACCAATTAAAAATGAGAAAAATCACGACTTTATCAGGTCATCAGCTACCATAACCAGTTTATATGATAAAAAACCTAGTAAAAAGCAGCCGGCGAAACTGGTTGGAGGATGATGCCTTATGCAATAGAATAACATACTGGGAGTACTATCCAGACTACTCATAGAAACATAAATTATCAAATATAGCATGTTCCTTCTACTAACAGCTGTATAAGTTGTCAGATATATATTGACTGTTTAAGTTAACACAACTGATCTACTCACAGCTGTCTAAGTTGTCAGATATATCCAAGCGACTATTAGCACAATCTTTCTATTAAGTTGTCAGATATATCCAAGCGACTATTAGCACAATCTTTCTATTAAGTTGTCAGATATATCCAAGCCACTATTAGCACAATCTTTCTATTAATACGTAATTACTTCACATTTTTGGTCATAACCCAACTTTTAATTTACCTCAAAATTTTTCCTCTCCAATTCATTGCTAAATCTCTCCCTCATGTGTGCCATTTCCTGCATGGCAGAAGTGAGTTCAGCTGAAGTTGTTTCTTGCTCTCGTTTCAGTTCCTCAAGTTCCTGTCTGTAGTTTTCCAGTTCTGACTTCAGAGCCATATTTGATGCTTCACTTCCTGCTAGACTTGTTTTCATCTCATGCATTTTATTCATCAAATTGCTCATCATTTCCTGCAAAGAAGCATAGAGGAGGTTGATACTATCAAATTAATCATTATTTCTTGCACAGAAACACAAAGAATGTTGATATTATCAAAATAGTCACCATTTCTTGTCTAGAACACACAGAAGGCTAACATTCTAACAATTTTCTTGTACATTCTTCTTCTTCTTATGCCATCAGCATCGTAGACAATTTTAGACATCAGAGCAAAGTAAGAGGCTTGGGTTGCTGTCATGTTATGTTTCCTCAGTGTGTCTTTTATTCCATCTATCCACTTCTTATTTGGTCATCCTCATGCCTTATAACCAGATGTTTTTGAGTTGTATGCATGTGCCACTAGCTGTTCTGGATTCATGCATATCAAATGCTGGAACCAAATTTTGATTTTTTATGCAGTCTTTGACAGATGTTATTTTCACCATTTGCTGCATTACTTCATTTCACACTTGATCCCTTCTTGCTCTGTTTACCATTATCTCATATGTTGTTATCTTTCTGTCATGGTGTCTGATTAGTGTCTATGTTTGACACTGATAGCACAGAATCAGGATGAATACTGTTTGAAAGAGTTGTTTTTTGGTGTCCATCAAGATATTTGGATGTTTTAGGATTGGTGCAAGTTGATAGGTAACATTATTTGCTTTATGAATTCTACACTCAATTTCTCTATTTTTCTATCATGTATAAATGTGCTTCCTAGATATTTGAATTCAGTAACCCACTTGAGATTGGTGTTATTTATATCAATGTTACATTCTCTTGGGGTCTGTCTTATCACCATTGTTTCTATTTTCTCAATATTTATTTTCATATTGTATTCTTTGCAGTTGCTGTTGAGGCTGCTAAAGTGATTTTGTAGTTCTTCATCATTTTAGTGAATTAACCTTGGACAACTGCGAACATAAGTTCATTTAATTTCTCCAGTTTTGCATTTGCATTTTTGGTAATCTGGTCCATATATATAATAAAAAGTAGGGGAGAGAGCACACATCCTTGTCAAACTGCAGTGTCTTTTTCTTCTGTGTTTGAGGTTGATGGTCACATCAGATGCTGATCCCTGTTGACGCGGCAAAGTCCGCAGTCCTCTCCAGATCCTGATCCCTGTCGACGCGGCAAAGTCCGCAGTCCTCTCCAGATCCTGATCCTTGTCGATGTGGCAAAGTCCGCAGTCCTCTCCAGATCCTGATGGGAGCCCCAAAACTTTTGCTCCAAGCTTATGTCCTCTGGCCATGCCACACATCTCAGGTCCGCATGGTTTGGGCACTCTTGAAGAATATGTTCTGGAGTCTGGACTCCACTGCCGCATGGACACTCGCCTGTGTGAGACATTTTGAGTCGATGTAGGTGGCTCAGTACTCTGAGTGCCTGTTCTTAGGTGGAAGAGAATGGTTTGTTGACGTCTTTGTAGTTGGTGTATTGCATTTGGTTTATTGTTGCATTTCAGTTGCTTTTTCCATTCAGATCTGCACTGGTTACGGATTATAGTTTTTGCTTCTTGGTAGTTTACTGGATGATTTGTTTGATCTAGATTGCTGCCAGCTTTGGATAGGGTGTCAGCTATTTCACTGTCTGCTATTCCACAGTGGGATGGCACCCACTATAGGGCCACAGTTGTTGACAGTGTAAGGTGTTTTGGTTCTGTTGTGATTCCCTGTATATTTGTCTGTGGGTTGTTTATTGTTTTTAGTGATTCTAAAAGTGCCCTGCAGTCTGTGAAGAATGCTATTTTGGGTGATGGCTGCTGGTTTTCTGTTTTAAGTATTTTGAGGGCTTTGAGGAGGGCTGTTGTTTCTGCCCTGTATTTAGAGGAATTCTTTGCTGTAACGAATGCCCTTTTTGGTTTGTCTCCCATTTGCGTATCTTATGTAAACACTCCACTCCACTTTTTATTGTTTTTTTTTCTGCAGACCTATCTGTGTATACATGTGTTCATTCAGCTGGGTTGTATTTGCTGTCAATCAGCTCCTGGGTCAGTGTCTTCATCTGAAGTGTTGTTAGGTAGTCCTTTCTGTGTATGCCTGGTACCTCTGTGAGGACTGTTATCTTTCCACAGGCTCTTCTACTACCTTAGCATGTTTTCCCCACATGGCTAGGAGGAAACAGTCTGACGGGATGGTGTGAGAGGAGATCACCAGCTGAGCTGATGGCCTGCATGAAGGATCGGGTACTCTGGAGAAGCATAATAGCCAACGCCAGTCGGCACGGCACATGATGATGATAAGTTTTCTCAAGTTGATGATCTCTGGTCCCCTCCTGGTTGGTGTTCATTTTGCTGGCTTTTGTCTTGTATGTAAAATTACAGGACAATGGTCCATGTTGATACATTTGGAATTACTTTTGCATCTCTAATGTACATAGCTGTTTATATTATATATACATACCTACAATAACAAAATATAAGAACACATCAGACTACACTTGTCTATGAGCTGTGACACAATGCAACATAAACATCAGTAAGTTTTGTCTAGTCCCCTTCCTCAAATATCTTTCAATGTTAGGGGGACAAATGTATGCCATGAGCCCACTGGCTAATGGTGCTCTGACTCGCTCAGGGAGATGGTCTCTCCTGGGTTAAATTCTGCCCTTAAAAGGTGAATGGCCCAGCAAGCCAGTGGTGGATCTCTTTACTGCTCATAGAAAACATACTAGCAAGTAACGTTTATAAACAATGACAAATACAACAAGACATGAACTGTACCTTGTTGTCTTCAATCATTTTCTCCTGATGCTCAATAGTTTTCTCTTGCTCTGCCTTACATGCCAGTGCTGCTTCAAGTTCTGCTTCTTTAAAATCTAAGCTAGCTTTAGCCTGTTCCTTGTATTCTCTGTAACTATCTATCTCACCAGATGATGTCTTCAGAGCCTAAACAAAACCACAACAGTTGTTAGTTCTGACAGAAAACTGTAGACATGTAGTGTAAATGTTAGTTCTGATTATGGGTCAGCAAACGACAGCCAAAATCTGGTCTCTGACATTTCATGTGCCCTGTCTAACCCATGGAAACTGGTACATATAAAAGCTCCCATTTGTTTTTGTTTTGTTTTGTTTAATATTATACTTTTACCACGTCATACTTCACTTAACTACAAGGATGAGTAAAAAAAAGTAACCTTATTTTTGCTCTAATTTGTCTAAATCAAGTTGCAGACAGTTTTAGTACAGATGTGTTGTGTCACCTTTCCCTAGATGAATGTGTGCAGAAGCTCGTTGGTCATTTTGGAAATATAACATCAGCAGACTAGATCAGAGAAGACAATGCCCTTGGAAGCATGCTTGAGAGAAGAGCAGTGGACAGATATTTGTTTCTAGGGCAGTGAAAATTAAAGATGCTTTAAAGTGAGAGACCTCAGGTATTTATCACAGAATGGGGAGGCATAATGACACATAATGCATGTGTCATTTCAGCAGGTGTATGAATGGCCACATGCAGCTCACTCTTGCAAGCCTCACACTGTGAATAGGCCTGACACTAAGGCTGAAGCCGAACAAACAACAGAGAGAAACCAGCAGATAATAAGTGATGAAGCAAATGGAAAATTGAAGATCAGTCATGGCTCAGTGCATCATATCATTCACAAAGTGCTGCAGTACCAAAAAGTCTTTGCCACATGGGTACCAAAACAAGTCACTTCATTCTGAAAGAACACTGTGAGGGTGTTTGAGAAACTCTTTAATGCTGAAAAGAGATAGCTTTCTACATGTAGTCATTGGAGCCAGAGATAAAGCAAGCCAGCAAGGAGTGGCAATGTTCTTCCTTGTTGAAACCAAAGATGTTCTGTCTAACTCTGTCTGCCAGAGAACTGATGCTCAAGCTCTTCTTGGACTGTAAAGGCCCAATCCCAGAATATTATGTCCAGAGGAATCACTATTATTAATAGCAAAAAATACTATGATCTGTATGAGATCCACCTGAAACCTTCAGTCAGTTGAAAACACCATGGTTTGTCCAGTTCTGGTGTGTTGACACACAGCCTCACATAGCACATGCAACAAATTATGAATATATCATTTGGAGTGTATTTCTCATTCTTCGTATTCACCTGACCTATCACCATGTGATTATCATGTGTTTGGACCCTTCAAGGAAGTGGTAGTTGGGAAGAAATTCAGTGCAGATGAATAAGTTAAAGAGGATGTTCATAACCGGCTACTGGGTTAGTCAGAAGATTTTTTTCTGTCCAGGAATCCAGGCATTAGTGAAGCGCTAGTAGAAACTCCCATAACTGCTACACCGTCTGTGCCAGTACCATACAGAATGTTCATTGATGATCCTTCATGTCAATCCGTGTTGGCAAGCCACTCAATGAGAATGCCACTTTTGGAACTACAAAAGTCCAAATACAAAACTAGTCAGCCTTGCTCTCAGCACGAACTCTGCAGTTGAGGTGCAAGGCCTAACCAGAACACGCAAAGACCATCGCAGTTCACCACTGGCCTCGTAGTCATAATGAAGAATCATCAATGCTGTCTGCACAAAGTTCACACCTCGCAGTGGGGCCGCAGCACTAAGCTCAGCAGCTTGGCACACAGAACCAACCTCCATCTTGAAAGTGATGATAACACTGTTGCTCATTTGACACGTTCGTGCATTCCTATTCGCACCATACTCAGTCAAACTTCGAACAGCCACCACAGGTCACAAGCACTATCAATGGGCACTGCAGAAAAGCAGATCTACATTGAATTTCGTGACACTACTGGGAGCATGAAATGATCAAATGCAACCTACCGCTGCTGTATGTGTTCTGAGGTGTCAAAAATAAAAACAAAACAGAAATTAAATAGTGTGCCAGCAAAGTAGACTCGCAAAAGTGACCATTGACCTTGAACTCAAGCCTCCAATTTGCTTGATCATGCAACATCAGTTACACACTGAATACATGCAGTGGAATGAACTTGTCTCTTGTGCCTTTTGTGATTTTTTGGCAGGTTGAAATATGAAGAATCTTGAAGGGCAATGTTTTTATGTGAAATTCTGTGGGAATTGGCAACAAATTTTACAGGAATTTTTCAAATGTTGCTCAAGCTTATGGCAAGGATTGTTTAAGCTGCACATGATGGTATGAATGGTGCTGACATCTCAAATCAGACAGAATGACTATGGAAGATGATTTTTAAACTAAGGCCTTCCACATCAACAGACAATGATCATGTTGAGAAAGTCCATGCTTTGATTCATGAAAATCACTGTCTGTCTGTGAAAATGCTGAAGAAGTTATTAAAGTTTGTTAAACAATTTTCAATGAAAAGCTAAAGATGTACCATGTCACTACACTCTTCTCCCTATCCACCAAAATGGAGAACTATACACTGACTATTGACAACACAACCCTACCCAAAGAGGACAACCCAACATATCTAAGAGTAAAATTTGACAAAAGACTGACATGGGGACCACATATAGAAGAAACTGAGAGGAAGCTACCCCAAAACTCAGGCTTATTAAAAAAAACTATCAGGAACCAGCAGGGAGCAGACATATGAACCACAAAACAAGTCTATATGTAGGAAATGTGCAATCAACGCTAAGATATGGAATGGCCACATACGCAACAGCAGCTAACTCAAACTTCCAAAAATTAAACAAGATCCAAAACACAGGACCCAGAATCATTGTAGGGGCACAGAGAGTACACCAATAGCAGCAATGGAAGCCACAACAAGACTACAAAGATTGAGGGAACACAGAGAAGGGAAGATCATCATCATCATGACAGAAAAATCCAAACAGCTACGGCACCCTACCAAGAGAAAGTAAAAGAACTCTCACAAAAAAAATGCACAAAAAGACCTAGCTTCAACCACATAATCAAAACAAACAAAAAATGTAACAACTAAAAACAATGACATAATCTCCAAAAATGCTGAAGAATAGGAACATGATGACACCCTGTGTAGATACACATGCAACACACCGACATACTCCAAAAACTGCCAAATACCTGGAATTGAGAGAAAAAAGACATGGAAAACCACTTCACCCTAAAGTTCGAAACACTGGAGCACCTAGACACAAAGTACCCCAGAATACACTGGAACACCTAGACACAGAGTACCCCAGAATACACTGGAACACCTAGACACAGAGTACCCCAGAATACATTGGAACACCTAGACACAGAGTACCCCAGAATACACTGAACACGTAGACACAGAGTACCCCAGAATACACTGGAACACCTAGATAGAGTACCCCAGAATACACTGGAACACCTAGACACAGAGTACCCCAGAATACACTGGAACACCTAGACACAGAGTACCCCAGAATACATTGGAACACCTAGACACAGAGTACCCCAGAATACATTGGAACACCTAGACACAGAGTACCCCAGAATACACTGAACACGTAGACACAGAGTACCCCAGAATACACTGGAACACCTAGATAGAGTACCCCAGAATACACTGGAACACCTAGACACAGAGTACCCCAGAATACACTGGAACACCTAGACACAGAGTACCCCAGAATACATTGGAACACCTAGACACAGAGTACCCCAGAATACATTGGAACACCTAGACACAGAGTACCCCAGAATACACTGGAACACCTAGACACAGAATACATTGGAATACCTAGACACAGAGTACCCCAGAATACACTGGAACACCTAGACACAGAATACACTGGAATACCTAGACACAGAATACACTGAAACACCTAGACACAGAATACACTGAACACCTAGACACAGAATACACTGAACACCTAGACAGAATACACTGGAACACCTAGACACAGAATACACTGGAATACCTAGACACAGAATACACTGAACACCTAGACACAGAATACACTGGAACACCTAGACACAGAACACACTGAACACCTAGACACAGAATACACTGGAATACCTAGACACAGAATACACTGGAATACCTAGACACAGAATACACTGGAATACCTAGACACAGAATACACTGGAATACCTAGACACAGAATACACTGGAACACCTAGACACAGAATACACTGGAATACCTAGACACACTGGACACATGTCTACACAGACATGTCCTCAGAAGAAGTAGTTAAAAGAGAAGGAGTGGGAATCTTCATCCAAACACAAAAAGTCACAAAAATAAAGAAATGATTTGCTATGGGAGAACTATCCACAAACTTGAGGACAGAACTAACTGCCATCCTGGAGGCTCTTAAAGAACAACAAAAAGACACAAAAACAAAGAAATGATTTGCTATGGGAGAACTATCCACAAACTTGAGGACAGAACTAACTGTCATCCTGGAGGCTCTTAAGGAACAACAAAAAGACACAAAAATGTGACAGCCAGGCAACCCTCAAGGGTTTAAAGATGAAGCAGAGGACCATCTAACAAGGAATGTAATGGAGAAACTAAATCAGCTCTCTGTGACAATAGTGTTACAGTGGATCCCTGCATAGTATGGCATTGCAGGAAATGAAACTTCACACACAAAATATCACAAAAGTGAAAACACTAGTTACAAGGAAATACCAAAAAAACACATGGAGGTAAAAGACAAACAACACACATCCACAAGACCTCATACTAACACTAAACAACAACAACAACAACAACAACAACAACAAACCACCATCTTCAGGCTATGAACCAGAAACTGCAGACTAAATGCTCTTCTCCACAAGATAAAGCTGTGCCAACAGCCCAATGCATACACACACACACACATATATATATATATATATATATGTGCCAAAATGGCCCCCAGACTCCTGAACACATGCTCCAGACCTGCACTACCTGCAATATGTGTAGAATTATTGAAGAAACTATTTTCAAACTGAAAAAATACTGTTGGAAGTGTATTACTACTGATGATGAAAGAACTATGTGCAGGGTAGGAAATGGTTTATTTGGATAATCTACATTCATTCATTCATTCATTCATTCATGTGCATGTCCCTTGCGAAACTTTGCCTCCCAAACAGCACTCCTGTAGGACTCTCGGTTGTGAGCAAGATGGCCTGCCGCTGCTGCATCCATTTGCAGAGTGTCAATGATGTCTTGCAGCCATCTTTGTTTTGGTCTTCCTCTCTTTCTTTTTCCCATTATGTATCCTTCCAATACGGTCTTCTCTAAATTATCGTGACGTTTAATGTGTCCAAAATATTTTAAGTTTTCTCTCTGTAATAATCTACACAGCTTGTAAAAGCACAGAATCTACAAAACTCATATTATTTGTTTGTATTACACAGTTCTGAAATTGTGACTTAACTCTATCATGAGCTCACATTGATTATTTATAACAGCATCACTAGAAGAATTGAAGTTCATGTAAGTTCTTAACAGAAACTATTAAACTATTTTTTAAAAAATGGCTTTATTTCTAGTTTAAAATATTCATGATTTTACTTTGATTTGGCCCACAAAATCTAACAATATTTCCAGTCTGGTTTGTGTCAAAGAAGCATTTGCCCACCTCTGGCTTAGACAACAGACTGTGGACATGCAGGGTGTAAATGTTAGTTTAAACAGCTGATTTTATGTATATTGCAAAGCAACTGTTAGTTTACATAGAAATTGTGAATACATGGTGAACTAACAGGTTAGATGGAGACTGTGTATATGTGAAGCAAATGTGAGCCTAACAGCTGGCTGTGGACATACTGCAGCGTGATTTCTAGTTTCACATGGTAAAGGTGAAAAAAAAAAAAAAATCAGATCTTAGTATGCCAACAGTACTAGATAAACATTTAACATTGGCATATTATACCAGAAAAACTTAACATAAGCATTTATAGCACAAAATCTAAATCTGTGGGTTTGTTTATCAGAGGATCATAACACATACAGAGAAAACTGATCTCGAATGAGAAAAAGGCACAGTATGAAGCAGGAAACATTTGCATCAAATTGTGCAGCAGTACATATGAGAAACATATAGCACTCAAAAGTTATAAGCACAAAAATCAAGTTAAAATTTTTCAATTCAAATATAATATCCACCCTCATTTATGCATGCGAAAGCTGGAAAACAACTGAAGAAATAAACAACAAATCAGACTCTTTTGAAAACAAACGCCTAAGGAAAATACTTGGTATAAAATGGAACAAGTTCAAGAACAAAGCTTAGATAAGACAGATGAGTGAACAACAACCAGTCTCCTGGGTGATCAGAAAAAGGAGATGAACATATGTTAGTCACGTGTTGAGAAGAAACGATCAGAGAATCCCATAACAAGCTGTCAAGTGATATACAACAGGCTGAATAATAAGAGACTGACCATGTGAAACTCTAAAGAGGTCATTGAGAGAGGCCAAATTAGCTTGCATAAAATCCTGTGATGAGGTTGAAAAGCTCGCAGAAAACAGGAAAACCTGGTGAACTACCATGCAAGCCCTATGTGATGTTTAACTCTTCCCATGATTAATGACTAAAAATAGTCACTTCCAATTTGTGTCTATAGTGCTGTGTGACTATATTTCACTACATGCTTTGTTTCATTAAAAACCCGGTGTAATGTTTAGATTGTAAACATTTAGTGCACATGCCGCATGACCTTTTTCAAAATGTTTCCAATTTGTGTCTATAGTGCTGTGTGACTATATTTCACTACATGCTTTGTTTCATTAAAAACCCGGTGTAATGTTTAGATTGTAAACATTTAGTGCACATGCCGCATGACCTTTTTCAAAATGGCTGAAGAGTGCTTAGTTACGAGGGAGAAAATTGAAGTTTTCTGCGAGAAATTTCAATTTTTGGTGATGCAGACAGGAGTAGATAGGGGTATGGGCATGCCTGTGACCAGACCACTGTTCTTGAATGTATCCCAAGTAGATCTAGACATATTAGACTGGAGAAGTAGTTAGAAGGTTATTTCAGACATTATTTTAGGGGGAAAGGCACATACAATCACAAGACGAGATCAACAGGTAGTTCTAGGCATCTCAGATGGTACGTGCTGTACCCTAGACTTTGCCAATGGTGAGTAGGACACAATTATTGTCTAAAAACATCATATTACTCCTTATTTCCTAAAAAAACTCTGCATTTATGAAATATTCATGCATTTTTAGTTATTCTTAAACATAATAAGTACACATAACATGGAAATACTGTATTTCATTCACTTTTCCAACTATACTCCCAATACATATCAAGACCCGCACTTTTACAACGGCACCAAACAGAATGTCCGTGTTTCTTCTTGCAGCATGGGAAGAGTTAACGGCATGGGAAAGATGCAAGTTATATGAGAAACATACGAAGAGCTTTAGTTATGCTGTGTTAAATATACCAGAGACTAGACACAACTTGTTTAAGAAATCAGTCTTCACTATACACTGACTCCTATCTTCAGAACAAGCATGTGATGTTACAAGAGAGAGAGATCAATAAAAACACATTGACTCTTATCTGAAGAAGAGGGCATATACTGCCAAAAAAGGAGATCATATTAAAAACAGATTCCCATCATTAGTACATGAACAAACTGACTCCCAACTACAGGAAGTGGACATAGCGCCACAACAAATAGATACAGCAGAAAGATGAGACAAGTAATATAAAGGATCTTATCTTATATCCTTCCCGTGCCGTTAGACGTCACATAGGGCTCGCAAAGTAGTTCGCCAATATTTCCTGTCTTCGGCGAGTCTTTCAACCTCAACAAAGGATGTTATGCCTGTTAACTTGGCCTCTCTTAATAATGTTCTCTTCAGAGTTTCACGCGGTCTGCCCCTTTTTCTTCGGCCTGTTGTGTTCCACTTGATAGCTTGTTTTGGGATTCTCTGCTCATTTCTTCTCATCAAGTGGCCAACATATGTCCATCTCCTTTTCCTGATCACCCGTGAGACTGGTTGTTGTTCAGTCATCTGTCTTATCTCTGCATTGTTCTTGAATTCATTACACTTGATGCCGAGTATTTTCCTTAGGCATTTGTTTTCAAAAGAGTCTAATTTCTTTTCTATTTCTTTAGTTGTTTTCCAGCTTTCGCATGCATAAATGAGGGTGGATATTACATTTGAATTGAATAGTCTTAACTTGGTTTTTGTGCTTATAACTTTTGAATTCCATATGTTCTCAAGATTCTTGAAGATTGATGCTGCTTTTGCAATTCTGATCCGAACTTCCTGTCTAGTGTCACCACCCTGGTCCATGTAGCTGCCAAGGTATGCAAATTGATTGACTTCTTCAATATCTGTCCCTTCTATGTGTATTTTTATATAAAGGATAGTATGGATAAATATGAACATCTAGAACTGAAGGATAAGCAAGCCAGCTTGTGGATACCCTGAACTCATTTAAAGAGTTAAGAACATTAGCTCACCCTGTAGTCATGTTCTAATCTTTCTCGTTAAGAACATTAGCTCACCCTGTAGTCATGTTCTAATCTTTCTCGTTAAGAACATTAGCTCACCCTGTAGTCATGTTCTAATCTTTCTCGTTAAGAACATTAGCTCACCCTGTAGTCATGTTCTAATCTTTCTCGTTTTCTCATTTCTTGGTTTCTTGAATCCTCTAGTTCCAGTGCATGGTTCTCCAAAAATGAAATGGTCACTTGCGCAGTTTCTAGCTCTTCCTAGAGAAGAATAATGAGGAAACAAAGCTGCCAGTAAATCAAGCGCATGTGAGACACATACATTCAGAAAATGGCCCAGTGAGTTAGTGGGAACAATAATCTTCTATTCATTCAAAGCCTGCAAGAAGAAAATGATAAGTTTCATGTAGATATAAAAAAAAATTGGTGACATTAGCCAAACTGCTGTTTACTGACAATTTTGACTTAATGTAAACATATTCTCCAATATTACAAACAGAGTGGAATAAGAAAAGGATTTTTTAAAAGTGATCAAAACAATCAACAAATTTGAACAAACTGATCAAAACATCATATTTTTTTTAAACAGCACAGTTAAATGATTTTTTTAAGTTCCACATCAAAAAAATTGTTCTTTGTGTTCATAACTGTCATAAGTGTTGTATATTTCAAAGAATAGAATGGACTGCAAGATATTCATACATTTATCAAATTTTGTTTTAAGCAAATATTTTTCGTCAGTAATCCTAGCTGCAACAAACTCAGTGAAAACAAACAATCACAGGTTTCAACACATCACAACATATACATGCACTTAACAATATAAACATAAAAAATGTGATGTCCTAATTCAAAAAGAGGTGAACTATCATATTCTATCTTCTCTGTCAAATTAATCCGAACTGCGAGGGCATGTTGTATCTGCATGAACAAGCACAATAGAATTCATTCACTGAAGTGCAGCATCATGATACAGAATTGTATAAAATGCCAAATTGTTTAACTGATATAAACATGATGATGATGCTGACTTCCAGCTTCTACAAGCCAACACACCATGTAAAAACATCCAAAGTTTTTCCCCCATTCATGACACACTTGTTTGTGACTAGTATGAACTACAGACTTGTTGACTAGTGTAAAGTGTAGATGTGATACTAGCACAAATTGTAGACTTGGTTGTGACTGGTGCAAACTGTAGACCTGGTTGTGATTAGCATAAATTGTAGTCTTGGTCTTAACTAGCATACTTGTATACTTGGTTGTGACTAGTGTAATCTGTAGACCTGGATGTGGATAGTGTAAACTGTATACTTGGTTGTGACTAGTGTAAACTGTAGACTTGGTTATGACTAGTGTAAACTGTATACTTGGTTGTGACTAGTGTAAACTGTAGACTTGGTTATGACTAGTGTAAACTGTATACTTGGTTGTGACTGGTGTAAACTGTAGACTTGGTTATGACTAGTGTAAACTGTATACTTGGCTGTGACTGGTGTAAACTGCAGACTTGGTTGTGACTAGTGAAAACTGCAGACTTGGTTGTGACTAGCATAAACTGTAGTCTTGGTTGCGGCTAGTGTAAACTGTAGACTTGGTTGTGACTAGTGTAAACTATAGACTCCTGTAGACATGACTGTGACTAGTGAAAACTGTAGACTTGGTTGTGACTAGCATAAAATGTAGTCTTGTTCTTAACTAGTGTACTTGTATACTTGGCTGTGACTAGTGTAAACTGCAGACTTGGTTGTGACTAGTGTAAACTGCAGTCTTGGCTCCAACTAGTGTAAGCAGACTTGGTTGTGACTAGTGTAAACTGTAGACTTGGCTGTGACTAGTGTAAACTATTGACTTGGTTGTGACCAGTGATCACTGTTGGTTCAAATGTGACTAGGTTAAACTAGAAACAACTACAAATTAAGCTGAGAATTCTCCACTCTCGTGCCTACTCCTACACTGTAAAATGGAACATCTAGAAAATACTGATTTGTAGAACAGACAAAAGCACACCTTTAGTGCTCCAAGTTCTTTCAATGCGTCTTCATAGTCCCTGGTGGTTGTTTCAAGATCAATATTTGCTTTAGAGAGCTGTTAAAAAAAACAAAAATATTAGTGTCACATCCAAAAACACTTCTCACAGCTCTAACTAACTGTTGGCTCATCAAAAAACACTTCCCACAGCTCTAACTAACTGCTGGCTTATCAAAAAGCACTTCCCACAGCTCTAACTAACTGCTGGCTCATCTAAAACCACTTCCCACAGCTCTAACTGCTGGCTCATCAAAAAGCACTTCCCACAGCTCTAACTGCTGGCTCATCTAAAACCACTTCCAACAGCTCTAACTGCTGGCTCATCAAAAAGCACTTCCCACAGCTCTAACTGCTGGCTCATCTAAAACCACATCCAACAGCTCTAACTAACTGTTGGCTCATCAAAAAACACTTCCCACAGCTCTAACTAACTGCTGGCTTATCAAAAAGCACTTCCCACAGCTCTAACTAACTGCTGGCTCATCTAAAACCACTTCCCACAGCTCTAACTGCTGGCTCATCAAAAAGCACTTCCCACAGCTCTAACTGCTGGCTCATCTAAAACCACTTCCAACAGCTCTAACTGCTGGCTCATCAAAAAGCACTTCCCACAGCTCTAACTGCTGGCTCATCTAAAACCACATCCAACAGCTCTAACTAACTGCTGGCTCATCAAAAAGTACTTCCCACAGCTCTAACAAACTGCTGGCTCATCAAAAAGCACTTCCCACAGCTCTAACTAATTGCTGGCTTATCAAAAAGCACTTCCTACAGCTCTAACAAACTGCTGGCTCACAAAAAAGCACTTCCCACAGCTCTAACTGCTGGCTCATCTAAAACCACTTCCAACAGCTCTAACTGCTAGCTCATCAAAAAGCACTTCCCACAGCTCTAACTGCTGGCTCATCTAAAACCACTTCCAACAGCTCTAACTGCTGGCTCATCAAAAAGCACTTCCCACAGCTCTAACTGCTGGCTCATCTAAAACCACATCCAACAGCTCTAACTAACTGTTGGCTCATCAAAAAGCACTTCCCACAGCTCTAACAAACTGCTGGCTCATCAAAAAGCACTTCCCACAGCTCTAACAAACTGCTGGCTCATCAAAAAGCACTTCCCACAGCTCTAACTAACTGCTGGCTCATCTAAAACCACTTCCAACAGCTCTAACTGCTGGCTCATCAAAAAGCACTTCCCACAGCTCTAACTGCTGGCTCATCTAAAACCACTTCCCACAGCTCTAACTGCTGGGTCATTTAAAACCACTTCCCACAGCTCCAACTAACTGCTGGCTCATCCAAAAAGCATTTCTCACAGCTCTAACTAATCAGTGTATAAGTATATAACTATACATGGAAACACTGCAGTACAGCTGTGATATCAAAATGTAAAAACTAGGAAAAAAAAGCATAAGCCTTAATCATATAAAAACACACAGGACAAAGAAATAGGAGATAAATATTAATTCACATGAATGCTGTATTTAAAAAAAAATCCAATAACATGAACAGAGCACTTAGCTATAACGCTGGGTGTCAGAAATGTGCATGGTAGAGTGTAGAGTACTTAAGTGGAGACTTGGGATGTGCGACAGATGGGTCATAACTGAGGGTGGTGAGTGGGTAAACCATAGAGGGAAGAGAGAGTGATACAATGGTAATTTAGCTGGGAGAAGGTGAAATATATGATTATAGTTAGGATAGAGGGGTTGTAATGTGATGCTGTGAGGAAGTTCTAACTATGTGTAACAAGTGAGAAGGGAGTGAAACTTTGTGGGGAGGGATTGTGGAAGAGGAGAATGTTAGGTGTAGCTGAATAACGAGTTCAAACCATGTGGTTCCTGCATCCCATATTCCTGAATGTAGCGGTTCTCAATCACTAGGTGGCTTCTGTCATCTGCGTGACATTGTTTGATGGCTGTTACCAGAAAGTCAGATTTGCCTCTGTGGTTGGGGCCATTGAAATGATTCAGGACTGGTTTTGAAGCATGCTGGGTGATATCGTACAGATGTTTCTGCATGCAGTCCCCTAATCTGAGGCCCGTTTCACCAATGTAAGTTATCTTGTATCTTTTGCACACAATGACATATATCACATTGCGGGACTTGCATGTAAATCCCTCATGGAGAGTGAGGATAGTTTTGGGAAAAGTAATCGTTTTCATTTCCCAGACTACAGGGCAGGTAACACAGCAAGGGTGGTTACATTTTCTAGTGCCAACACATTCAAGGTTCTGGTTCAAGTGGCTATGGACGAGGATGTCCTTAAGATTGGGTTCTTTTGTATGCTAATAGGGGTGCTTCAGAGAAAATGTCGCAAGTGTCGGGGTCAAGTTGGATTAGTGTCAGTCAACGATAAAGAATTTTCCAAACCATCTGACCATGAGGGTGAAAAGGAAGTACTAATTTAACTCTGTCAGATGGGGTAACAGGTTTTTTTCTGAATGCTTCTTTGTGGCTCACTAGCTGAATGCGGCTAAATGCTTTCCGAAGGGACATTTTTTGGGTAGTGGCGATGATGGAAAAACACAACACATACACACAGTTAACAATATGAACATAAAGATGTACAACTATCCCTTTTATTTACACACCTAGGCGCCATTATGCTGTTATTAACAGCCCAATTTCAATATTTTACATCCTTCCCAGGCCATTAAATGCCACATAGGGCTTGCATGGTAGTTTGCCAAGTTTTCCTGTTTTCGCTGAGCTTCTCAAACCTCATCATGGGATTTTATGCCCACTAAACTGGATTCTCTTAACAATGTCCTCTTTAAAATTTCACGTGGTTGACCTTTTTCTTTGGCCTGTTCTGTTCCACATGATAGCTTGTGTTGGGATTCTCTAACTGTTTCTTCTCATCACATGACCGATATATGTCCATATTCTTTTTCTGATCACCCAGGAGACATGTTGTTGTTTGCTCATCTGCCTTATCTCTGCACTATTCTTGAATTCATTCCACTTTATACTGAGTATTTTCTTTAGGCATTTGTTTTTAAAAGAGTCTAATTTGTTGTTTGTTTCCTTAGTTTTTTTCCAGCTTTCACATGCATAGATGAGGGTGGATTTTACATTTGAATTGAAAAATCTTAATTTGGTTTTTGTGCTTATAACTTCTGAGTGCCACATATTTTCAACATTCCTGAAGGTCAATGCTGCTTTTGCAATTCTAACTTCCTTTCTGGTGTCACCATCCTGATCTATGTAGCTGCCGAGGTATGCAAATTTGTATATTTCTTCAACAGCTGTTCCTTCTACGTATATTTTTCCTTCTTGATTAATGAGAAGTTTCATTATTTTTGTTTTGTCCTTGTTAATTTCAAGTCCTATTTTACTAGCCAGTGAAGACAGGCTATCTATTTTTTCTTGCACTGAATTCACATTGTCACTGATAAGAGTCATGTCATCTGCAAAATCAAGATCTCCTTGTTGGGTCCCATGTACTGAATCAATGCCCTTTTTTTACAAGTGCAGCATTTTTTCATTATGAAGTCTATGGCAATTCCAAAGAGTAAGGGAGATAGTATACATCCTTGTTTCAATCTGGAACCATTCGCTCATTCCTTCTTCTGTGTTGACTGCATAACATCTGTTGTAGAGATCCTTAATGATGTTGATAATTTTAGATGGCATTCCATATAGTCTTAAAATTATCATGAAATAACTTATGAGAAACTCTCACGGATCTATGGAAGCCAAACAAGTCAAGATCTGCCTAATCTCTACTGACTCTATTTATTATTGACAAAAGAATCTATGACAAATCCAATCTTTTAATCTTCAATAGCTGCTTACAGAACTGTAACAAGTCTAGACCTACTCTGATATCTTGTTACTGTCTGTCAATGGTCTATGATAAGAATAAAGGGTTTTTGATAGATAGTGACTTATAGAATAGATAAGTATAGATTTACCTTATTTTCTAATGACTGTATCTCCTGTGTGAAAGCTTGATGAGCTGCTTTATGGTTTTCTTTCTCCTCCTTAAGCTGTTTGTCTGCTGACTTTAGTACCAGATGTAGATCTGTGTTTTCGTCATTCAGCACTAATCCAGAAAATCACATATTTCACATCACTGCTTCTCAAATCTTAACACATACTTAAAACTGACATAGGTAAATCTGTGCGTATGTAAGAAATTTCTGACATACATAAAGTTTGCAGAAAGCAGTTATGCAAAACACAGAAAATATGTGTGAAGTTCAAGATAGTGCATACCCAAGTCAACACACCTCAAAAAGGTAAGATGATGCCTCTTTTCAGTTTATCAGTGTCTCATACCACATTTAAAATCCCAGTGATATTGTGATTTTTTTTTTTTTTTTTACAAAATGTTCATATTTTGCACCATGGCTGAAGGACACAAGAGCATACTCACAAACACTTTTCAACTGATTTGAAGGTGAAACTGAGAATGATATAGCAGTAAGAAAGTGCACAAATACATTCACTGGAAATGTCAGGCTACCTTCCTTCTAATGCTATCAAACAAAGGTTAAATCAAGTTATGGTTATTTTATAAACAGGAAAATCATTGTAGTAGTTTGTGCATTCATCATACAAAATAGTGACCTAATGTTAAACCTAATCTGACTGGTTGCTAAAGCAACTTTTAACAGTAGTCAGTGTCAATGCTTATGCTCTATTACATATTGTGACACCAGCTTTTGTGATTGCTCCTTTTTAACAATGCTGTCAGGGCATTCAATCAGCTGTTTACTTCATCCATCATTGGTTTCAAAATGTTGGGTAGTCAGTCTGACCTTCATTTTGCTGAAGAGATAGTAATCAGTTGGCATGAAGTCCAAGTTGTAAAGAAAGCAGTCAAAAATCTCCAAGTTGAATTGCTTAGGTAAAGATTTTGTACAAGCCAGAGTGTGGAGATGTGTGCAGGAGAACAATGTCCTTGGTGAGTATTCTGCATCTTTGGATTTGGATGGACCTCCAAAACTTTTTCACTCAGCATTTCACACTAAAATCTCTGATATTACTGTGGTCCCTAGCATAATGAATCCTGTCAATAATATTCCTTTGAGGCCCTAGAACAATGTAATCATCACTTTTTTTTGCTTCAAAATGGTTGCTTCAATTTTATGAGGTTGTTTGTAGACTGAATGTGTATCCACTGCTTGGAATGGGTGCTTAAATTTTGTGAATTTGTTTGTAGACTGAATGTGCATCCACTGCTTGGAATGGGTGCTTAAATTTTGTGAGTTTGTTTGTAGACTGAATGTGCATCCACTGCTTGGAATGGATGCTTAAATTTTGTGAGCTTGTTTGTAGACTGAATGTGCATCTACTGCTTGGAATGGATGCTTACATTTTGTGAGCTTGTTTGTAGACTGAATGTGCATCCACTGCTTGGAATGGATGCTTAAATTTTGTGAGCTTGTTTGTAGACTGAATGTGCATCCACTGCTTGGAATGGATGCTTAAATTTTGTGAGCTTGTTTGTAGACTGAATGTGCATCCACTGCTTGGAATGTTTCTTTGTCTCTACATTCATGAACTGAACCCATGTCTTGGCACTGGCCATGAAACTGTCAAGAAATTCATCCCAGCAGCACAGAAAAAAAATGTTAAAGCAGAGCCTAATCCCTGAGCATTGTGGACATTAGTCGGAGGTTTCAGTATCCACCAATCTCTCTGTGACAATTTGAAACAGGCTACTCCTCAAAATTTGAAGAAATTTATCAGAAAGCTTTGAAGTCACAAAGTCAAATTTTTCAAGCACAACTTGGTCAACCGTTAGAACAAGTCTGGTGAATGCTGCTCTTGTTCCCCCTACCCCCCGTCATGATTATCCGTGTGCCCATTCCTGTATCGATCCCTCACAGAAACGTCACTTAGAAAATTATCACCGAACACATGACACTATCGACAATGCATTTTGGTAGCACTGTGTCCTTCTGCTTGCAGAAAATGAATCAATCATACAATAGACCTCACTGTTGGTGGGAATAGTGATTCAGGGTTCATTTTATTTGATCGCTACTCAAGCACAACTTTGGCAATCTGCAAGATACATTTCACCAGTTGCTACAGGAAATGTGCCATGGTGCTATGGTAAAACTTTATTTTTACCAGCAAATCCAAGGTTGATTTGACATTTTGTGGTAAAATCACTTGGCACCAGACTGAGACTATACATTGGATAATCCTGCAAGAGCTCCTGAATTGAAGTGGGCTGTTGTTCAAGTCTCAAGTAATTCTTTTGTCATTTATCTTCCTCTTATGTCTATAGAGCTTTGCCTACTATTTTTTGAATGCTAAACATACAATACTGTGCTAAATCACTTTACCGAAAAATGAAATGGAGTTTTCAATCATATTTGTGCATTTTATATAAATGAAAAATTAAAAAACAAAACTAAAGTAGTAAAGCAAATCAGGTAATTGGACAAATGGCACCTTTACTGAAAAACAAATATAAATGAAACAAAAAGAGCACTACACAACAAAGTTTTCCTCCCTACTCTGTGCTATCAATCTCAAACATGGACACTGAAAGCCAAACATAGAAGGAGAATCATAATCATCATGATGACAGAAATGAAATGTTTAAGGAGAATGCTAAATGTGACAAGAAGAGACCAAATAATAAATGACACCATCAGGGCAAAGGTTGGAGTAGCATCAGCATTACACCAATCCAGAAAGAGCCAGTCAAATGGTTTGGCCAAATCACACAGCAACTGTCAGACAGTATTCCATAAAAAACTTCTAGGAAACTAACTGCAGACCTCTATCAAGATGTCTTTTTGTACAATGAAAAGAATATTAGGAAGAAGACAAGATGAGGCAAGGGAGAACAAATATAGTGATTACTTTTTGACTCAGCTTTGTAGATATCCTCAACAACACATAAAGGAATGATATCATTTAAGCATGCACTGTCTTACTAACATAGCATTGTGATGAAGCTGTCAAATGACTAAAAAATGTCAATTTACAAGTCAAGTCCAAGTCATTGTTTTTATCTTCAAGTTTTGAGTCTTTACAGTGACTACTGTTGTATTCAGGCTCATGCTGATCAACATGATAACATTTTTTAAAAAAAACCAAAAAAACCCAAAAAAACTGGATATTTTGACAGGAGAATTACAAAGAATAAATAATAAATACAATTTTTAAAAAAAATACAATGGCAGTTATTTGGACAGAATTTAAAAAAAAAAAAAACAGACCCTGGAGAATATGGGCAATGTACAAACAAAAATGGGATATGCTGATATAGAACAATACAGATTTTTTTTTTTACATGCTGATTATTTTGACACAAAATGTTTGGCTAAAATAACTGACCGAGAAAAAAAAAAATCAGTTGCAGAACTTCACTTCACTGAAAAATATGAAGGAAATGGGAAATCAAGAAAGAAATATCTATGCAAGCAGACTTAAGTGGTGCAGGAAAAGAAAGCCAAAAGACTTGACTCCGTACACATAATGAAGAAAAGATTCTGTACCTTCTGATGTTTCCAAAAAAAAAAAAAATCCAAAGACAAATGTTTGTATATAGCTTAGACAAAATACAAACAGTATAAGTACCAATGCAAAAGGAAAATGATTAAAAAAAAATACTTAAAAAAACAGAAAAATATGATGAGTCCTAACTTACATTTCAGGTCATTTTTAACTGTGTCAATCTCTTCTTTCAGCGTGTTTACAGCACTAGTATAGTCATTTCTCCGAGCTGTGTTCTCTGCTCTTTCTTTCTCTAATACCTGCATCAGATTAAAAAAAAAAATCTCAATCAACTGAAGGTATGACATCTGAACTGATAAATCATTTAATTGTTCAAATTAACAAATAAAAATTAGTACACCTATCCACCCTAGCCTCCAGTTTTAAGTGCAATTTTACTCTTGTTCACTCTTTCATTGCAATAAATTGGTTTGTATAATTGAATAGTTGAGAAGATTAGTTTGTATAATTGAATGTATAAGAAGATGAATGTACAGCTAGCACTGACTGTGAGAAATAACATTACAAATAATTAGTGTATAAGTATATAACTATACATGAAGCCACTACAGTAAAGCTGTGATACCAAAATGTATAAACTAGGAAAAAGTAGGAACAATTTTATTACTTAATGAGCTCAATCCTACTTTTTCCCTAGTTTATACATTCTGACTGTGAGAAGATAAGTGTAAAGCTAGAACTGACTGGCTTTAACAGCCTGTCTCAAGGAAACAGTTCTTGAGAAATAAGAAGAAACTGGCACAAACTCTATGACTGGAATTATTCATCGGTTTACAGCACAGCTTCACCAGACATACAACTAAAGCAAGGCTTCACAGACATAGAGCAAGGGTTCACCAGACATAAAGCAAGGCTTCACAGACATAGAGCATGGGTTCACCAGACATAAAGCAAGGCTTCACAGACATAGAGCAAGGGTTCACCAGACATAAAGCAAGGCTTCACAGACATAGAGCATGGGTTCACCAGACATAAAGCAAGGCTTCACAGACATAGAGCATGGGTTCACCAGACATAAAGCAAGGCTTCACAGACATAGAGCAAGGGTTCACCAGACATAAAGCAAGGCTTCACAGACATAGAGCATGGGTTCACCAGACATAAAGCAAGGCTTCACAGACATAGAGCAAGGGTTCACCAGACATACAACTAAAGCAAGGTTTGACCAGACATACAACCAAAGCAAGGTTTGACCAGACATGCAACTAAAGCAAGGGATCACAAAACATACGAGGGTCATACCGAAAGTCGTGATGAAAAAAATTTTTTTAATCAGAATTTATAGATACAAATGTATCACCTTAACTTGCATCCTTTGCACTTCATGTAGAGGTAACATGATGTCACCATTGTGTGTCATGTGACTACGTGGAGCATAAACAAAATGGCAGGTGCTGAAGTTTCACTTCGTCAATGTGCTGTTATTGAGTTCCTCGTTAAAGAGGAAATCCCAGCTGCTGAAATTCACCAAAGACTTCAACTTGCTTTATGTAGATGTGTGTATGGGTGATAGCAGTGTAAGGAGGTGGGTGAAACATTTCAAAGATGGAAACATGAGCATCCAAGATATGCCTTGCAGTGGTCGCCCTCGAACTGCCTCCACTGAACGCAAGGTGGAAAGGGTTGACGACATAATTAAACAAGACAGGTGTGTCACAGTATCTGAAATCGCTGTAAATCTTGGAATAGGACACAATGCAGTACAGGAAATGATTGAAACCCTAGGCTATAGAAAAATTTGTGTCCGCTTGGTCCCACGTTTGTTGACTGAAGATCACAAAGCTGTGAGAAAAACTCTGCTCGCCGGACAACTGAGGAAATTCCAAAAATAGGTTGGGAAATTCGTCCACACTCTGCCTATAGCCCTGACCTGGCACCCTGTGATTACCATAGTTTCGGTTTTGTGAAAGAACAAATGTGAGGCCATCACTACGACACACGAGAGAACATCCAGAAAGCAGTGCATCTGTGCATTTGGTCAGCTGGAACAGAATTCTACCGGGAGGGTATTTTGAAACTTGCAGAGTGATGGGAAAAATGTGCGCAGAGAAATGGAGATTATGTTGAAAAGTGAAGAAAAGTTGCAGTTTAAGGTGATACATTTATATTTTCTCTATCTATAAATTCTGATTAAAAAAGAAATGCTCACGTCTTTTGGCATGACCCTTGTACAACTGAAGCAAGGTTTGACCAGACATACAACTGAAGCAAGGTTTGACCAGATATACAACTGAAGCAAGGTTTGACCAGATTTACAACTAAAGCAAGGCTTCACCAGACATACAACTGAAGTAAGGTTTGACCAGACATACAACTAAAGCAAGGCTTCACCAGACATATAACTAAAGCAAGGTTTGACCAGACATACAACTGAAGCAAGGTTTGACCAGACATACAACTGAAGCAAGGTTTGACCAGACATACAACTAAAGCAAGGCTTCACCAGACATATAACTAAAGCAAGGTTTGACCAGACATACAACTGAAGCAAGGTTTGACCAGACATACAACTGAAGCAAGGTTTGACCAGACATACAACTGAAGCAAGGTTTGACCAGACATACAACTGAAGCAAGGTTTGACCAGATATACAACTAAAGCAAGGCTTCACCAGACATATAATTAAAGCAAGGGCTCACCAGACAAGCAACTAAAGCAAGACTTCACCAGACATACAACTAAAGCACGGCTTCGCCAGACATACAGCTGAAGCAAGGTTTGACCAGATATACATCTAAAGCAAGGCTTCACCAGACATGAGGGGTGATTGATAAGTTCTCGGCATAAGGTACAAATACTTGAAATGCACAGTTGATATTAGGTGCATTTATAGATCAGGTTAATGACTACAACCAATTTTTTTTTTACAGGCTACTGAAGTGGTAAGGGGTGGCAGAAATTGAGAAAATGGATAAAATTTCTCATCGAGCAGTCATTTGCTATCTCTGCATCAAGGGCTTATCATCGAAGGAGATCCATGAGGATATGGTGGAGACTAGGGGATATTGCCCCTTCTTACAGCACAGTGAAGAAATGGGCAGCTCAATTCAAACATGGAAGGGAGAGTCTGGAAGATGGTCCCCGTCCAGGAAGACCAAGAACAGTAACCACCGATGAAACCACCGGCAGAATCCATGACATGATAATGGAGGATCGACGACTAACTGAGCAGTACATTGCTACTGAGTTGGGCATCTCCCAGGAATGTGTTTATACCATTATTCACAATGATCTTCAAATGATAAAGGTCTCTGCTTGGTGGGTCCTGAAACTTCTTGGAGCTCATCACAAACAACAATTTTTTGCAGATCCTGAAAAATTTCTTCAGCAATTTGTGACTATGGATGAGACTTGGGTTCATCATTTTCAACCAGAAACCAAAGAACACTCAAAGCAGTGGAAACGTCATGGGTTCCCACCTCCAAAGAAAACAAGGATGGTTCTGTCTGCAGGCAAAGTGATGGGTTCCATCTTTTGGGATTCAGAAGGTGTGCTACTGGTAGACTATCTTCAAAAGGGCAGAACGGTCACTATTACACTAATCTTGTGAACTGCGGGTCAAACTGAAACAAAAGTGTTGAGAGAAATTGATGAGAGGAGTCATCATTCATTAAGACAATGCTCCAGTTCACGCTTCCAGCTTCTTGAACATCCTCCTTATTCTCAAGATTTGGCCCATTTGGACTATTACCGGTTTGCCAAACTCAAAAAAGGAGCTTAGTGATCGCAAATTTGCTTCAGATGATGGCATCATTCATGCTGTAGACCATATACTGGCACAAGATGCTGGCCTTTACAAAGAAGGGATCCGTATGCTCCAGGATCGGTGGACTAAGTGCATAAACTTGCAAGGGTTGAGAAATAACCCTAAAAAGGTGTCCACAAAAAATCTGTTGTACCTTATGCCGAGAACTTATCAACTAAAGCAAGGCTTCACTAGACATACAACTAAAGCAAGGGTTTACCAGACATACAACTAAAGCAAGGTTTGATCAGACATACAAGTGAAGCAAGATTTGACCAGACAAACAACTAAATTACAGACTATAGTTGGCTTTGTGAGAGAGCTTTTCTGACTCCCAAAACTCAACCATATCACCACAGTAATCATCTGTTATGTGATTCTCAGATTAAGCTCTGTATTATCCAGTGGAGCTTCTCCAATTTTTTGATCCACTTAGTATTCCACCTTACACTCTAACTTAAAATTGGGACAATCATACTTTTCCAAAATCGAGATCCACAAGTCATGCGCTTTTTATCTTAGTACCTAAATTGCCACACACCACAAGAGAATGAAAGAATGAATGAACGATCTTTATTTTTAAAAGTTAAAGGACTGGGCACGCAGGGCCGTCTTACATTCTGCCCTTCATTACTCCATCTTTCATTCTTCCCACATGCTCAATTTAATACAAGTATACAAATTACATTAGGAAAAAAAAACATCAAAAGAGTGTAAAATTAAAATATTACTTCAAAGTAAAAGAGAAGTAATTAACCTAATAAAATAGCACTCCCACACGCATACATGCACACACACAGATATATATATGAACAAAAATACATTTTCAGTACAGATCTTCTAAAATAAATTTTTTTAACAATCATTAAAATAATTTCTAACAATATCTAACAAGTTACTTTTCGAACTATGTCATTTTAGTACTTGATGATTGGCGAGCCATGGGTTGAGAGAGTGCTGGTTATTCTATGAAGGCAAGTAATTACAAGCAAGTAAATAATGAAAAAGGTTTTGACTTAAAGTATGAAGTATTACCAATGGATTTTAAATGGTAGGGGAGAGTGTTCCAGAGCTGTACTGCAGAGTATGAAAGGGTTTTCTTGTACAGATCAATCATGGGTTGAGGAAGAAGAGTTTTTTAAATGCTGGCTATGTTTAGTGTTATATGTAAACAGTGACCACAAATAAGGCAGAGCATTGTGTGACAGAATTCTGTGAAAAACTTAACTTTCTTAAAAATGACTCTATTTGAGAGGTAGAATTTTGAGTTTTTTGTACTGATCGGCAGTCTGTACTGGGTGTTTGTCATCTCTCTCTCTCTCTGAACCTTAAGTGCCCAGGGCACATGGGGCTTCCGCAAGGGTTTTCCACAAATGCCTGTCTTTCGCCTTTTTTTTTGCTCTTGCCCAGGTGAGCCCTCTATTGCTCAACATCCTTTCTGTTGTTCTTCTCCATGTCTCTTTTGGTCTACCCTTACTTCTGCTCCCCTGTGGTGTCCATCTTAGTGCTATTTTTGGTAGTGAGTTGTCAGTCATTCGGAGCACATGTCCCAACCATCGCCAGCGTCTTTCCTCAATAATTGTTGTCAGTGGTTTCATCTGCATTTCTGCCAATAAGATGTTATTTCTTATGGTGTTTGGCCAAAATATTTTTTTAATTCTACGTAAACATTTAGTCTGGAAAGAATTCAACTTGTTTTCTATGGTTTTGGTGATTTTCCAGCATTCACTTCCATAGAGTAGTATACTTAGAACATTACTCTTAAATATCCTGATTTTCATATTTATGCTTAGTTTATTTGATTTCCATATATTCTGTAGCATTGCAAAAGCCTGGTTTGCTCTAGTAAGTCTGCTGTTGATGTCCTCTGTGCTGTCTCCATTTTCTACTACTCTGCTGCCAAGGTATACAAATTCGTTGACCTCCTCCACTAACTTGTTATCTACTCTGAGTACATTTCTGTTGTTCACATTTTGCTTCATTAACTTTGTCTTTCCTACGTTGATCTTTAGTCCTATGTTGTTTGCATTCTGGGTTAACTTGTTTATTTTATCTTGCATATCTTTGTGACTGCTTGATAATAGACAAATGTCGTCTGCAAAGTCAAGGTCCTCCAGCACTGTGTCAAGGGTCCATTGTAATCCTCTGCGTTTGTCTGATGTTGCCTCCTTCATTAACCAGTCTACTGCCAAGATAAATAATGTTGGTGATAGTACACATCCCTGTTTCACTCCAGTTTGTACCCTAAAGCTGCTGGAGGTATGTTCTCCACAGATAACTTTGCACTGAAAACCCTCGTATAGGGCTTTGATTACATTAACTATTTTATGGGGGAGGCCATGCCATCTTAGGATTTTCCACAGTGCATCTCTGTTGACACTGTCAAAGGCTTTCTCAAAATCTATGAATAATGCATATGTTGTGCTATGCCACTCATTTGCCTGTTCTAATATTTGTCTAAGTACAAATATATGGTCTATGCATGATCTTCCTTTCCTAAATCCTGCCTGCTCTTTCCGAAGTTTTTCCTCAAGTGTTGGTACAATTCTGTTGATGATTATTCTGCAAAATACTTTACTAGTGAGTGGCAGTAGGGTAATGCCTCTCCAGTTCCCGCAATCTCTGAGGTCACCCTTCTTTGGTAGTTTTACTATAAGACCAGTTTTCCACTCCTCTGGGGCTTTTTCTAAATCCCAAATTTGTTGTAATATCCGGCAAAGTTGTTTTGGTGTTTCTGTTTCTTCTGCTTTCAACATCTCAGCAGTCACTTCATCTTCACCTGGTGCCCTGTCTGATTTTAGCATCTTTATCGCCTCTTTTACTTCATTTATTGTTATTGGTCCTGTATTGATGTTTAGTTCCGCTTTTGCTTCAGGTATATCTATTGCTTGTGCTGCTTGTGTTCTGTTTAGTAGGGTGTTAAAGTGTTCCCTCCATCTTTCAATTTTTTCTCTTTCTCCACTGACCAGTTGTCCATTTTGTGTTCTTACTGCACTTTCACATCTTGTATTGAAGTTACCTGTCATCTGCTTTGTGATTTTATATATGGTTTTCATGTCATTTGTATATGCTGCTTTCTCTGCTGTTTCTGCTAAGTTGTCATAATATTGACGTTTATCTTGACAGCATGATTCCTTCACTTCTTTGTCTTTTTGTGCATAATTACTTAAAACTCGTTCTTTAAGCCGTTGTGATTTGGTGTTCAGTAATTTTTTCTTGATTTCTTTTCTTTGCTCTATCTTTTCCCATGTGGTCTCACTTATCCATTCCTCTTTTCTCCTTTTCCGATATCCCAGCACCTCTTTTGCTGTTTCCTGTAGTGTTTTATTGAACTCTAATATGGACATTTCTGCTTCGTCTTGTAGGACACTGAAGCGGTTCTTAAGTATTATTGAGAATTCATTTCTTGTTTGCTGGTCTATCAGTTTTCTTGTATCAAAATGTATCTTCTGTGTTCTCCGATTCTGGCTTTCCTTAATTTTAGTTTTATTTTGCTACCAGAAGGTTGTGATCACTTCCTATATCTGCTCCTTTCCTTGCTCGCACATCTTGTAGTGACCGTTTCCACTTGTTGTTTATTAGTATGTGATCGATTTGGTTTTCTGTGGTTTTATCTGGTGACCTCCAAGTCACCTTATGGATGTTTTTGTGTTGGAAAATTGTCCCTCCGATGGTCATCATGTTTTCTTCACAGAAACTGCACAGTCTTTCTCCATTTTCATTTATTTCTCCGATTCCTTCTCTTCCCATGATTCTTCTTCTATCTTCATTTCCTTCACCTACTTTTGCATTGAAGTCGCCCAAGATGAGTAGCATATCATGCTTGGGTATTGTTTCTACTGTGGCTTGGAGGCTGTTGTAAAAATCTTCTTTTAATTCCTCTTCAGCTGCTTCTGTTGGTGCATAACAAACTATAATAGACAGCTTCGTGAATCTTGAGTTGAACCGTGCATATAATAATCTCTCATTTATTGGGGTCCATTTCAGCAATGCTCTTGATGCTTCTTTTGTTATAATCAATGCTACTCCTCCTTCATGAAGATCTTCTTTACCTGACCATATTATTGTATCTTCTGTGTGCTGTGTTGTTAATTTCCTTCTGCCTTGTCCTGTCCATCTTGCTTCTTGTATTCCTAGTATGTCTAGTTTGTATCTGTGCATTTCCTTGATGGTTTGTGCTAGTTTTCCAGTCTGGTTTAGTGTTCTTACATTCCAGCTGCCTATTTGCATCTTTTGTTTAGGTTCCAGGAGGTCTGCAGTCAGGCTGGGGACTTCCAGTGGCTGGCTTTCATCCACAACCTTCATGGGCTCAGTTTCCTGATACGCATTTCTCCTTCCACCTGCATTTGCTTTTTCCCTTGCTTCTGTTTCTGTAGCAGTCTGATAGTTTTTTACCAGATAGGGTTGCTGGCCCTATGCTGAACCCTCCTTAGTCGCCTTTTACGATCATGCATGGTAGGGTACAGTGGTCCTATTCTTTGCAGGTCCCGGGTACCACACGGGGGGGGGGGGTGGGTGGGGTGGGTGTTTGTCATACATCAGATTTAATGCTCGTATATGAAGTGAGTGGAGCCTTTTTGTGTTTGAGACTGAGAATCCATCCCAGATTGTGGAACAGTAATCTAAATGTGTTTGTATCTGTTATATGTAGTATATCTTTCTTGTTCCTTTGTCGATAAAGTGTTTGACTTTGGCTAGTTGGCAAACTTTCTGTACAATCAAGATTGTTAGGTTATGTGCATGAGAATTCCAAGTTAAATGTTGATCAATGATGAGTCCTAGAGTTTTATGTTCATAAATATTTTCTATTAGCTTAGTCCCAGCACAAAGCTGTAGTGAAGCTTTTGTTGCATTCTGCAGTTTCTGTCTTGTAGTGATGAGCATGGATTTTGTTTTGTTGGTGTTTATCAACATATCATTTTTATTACTCCATATAACCAAATTGTTTATATCATTTTGGAACATTGTCTGTAGGTTACTGATGTCATAGTCACAATTGTAAACAGTACAGTTATCAGCAAAAAGATCACACGAAGAGTGCTTTAAATGTAGTGGTAAATTGTTAATGAGTGAAGCCTGATCAGAATACTGAAAGTAGGTGCAAACCACATATGGATAGTATCTTATTCTACTGTCCTTCACTCCAACTAACCAAGCATTACTAGGTACCTCTGATAGTTCTTCAAATATTGATACTTAATTTTTTACAAATATACTTTAAAAAAAAAAAAAATAATTCACCACAAGATATCAAAACTTATATTCACTTTTAAGATCAGTCATTATACAGAGGTGCATAAATTTAATGGATGAAATGATTAGGACAAATTTAGAATAGAGCTAAGTATCCCGTTTTGTTTTGTTTTTTTTTAGTGGACAGATCAAATCAGTTAGATCTAGAATAAAGCTGCCTATTTCATTTTTCTTTAAATGAGAGAACCTGTGCGGCAGGCTTTCACATCTCATGTCCCGGAGAACAACTTCAAATCAAGTGTTGAGTCACATCTCAAGTCCTTGAGAGCAACTTCAAATCAAGTTTTGAGTCCAGTTTCAAGTCTATGAGCCAAAATGTTTGACTATTGCTTCCAGTTACCAGATAAGCAGTATCAAAAGTGATTTATTATAACATATGCAAGGAGAGTTATGAAAGTGAAGAAAATAATACAAAATAAGCATTAGTAATGAGCATATAATTTATTCAGCACCACTCCATCCATTATCTCAGCTCTCATCTTCTCACCTAGGTTTTAATTTATTCATTATGAGTAGAACAAACAGCACTGGAGATCACGCTTTTCCATTTTGTACAGTCCTTGCTGTTTATAAATAATTTGAATGCTGCTCTTTTTTCATGCCATCTGGAAAACATTTAGATATTTATTTCTCAGCCTCCCTCTTCTTTTACCCTAAAGTTTTCTTGTAAACATCACAAACTTTAACTTCTCTCTTCTCATTACAAATCCAATGAATTTTTATTGACTTTTCCTAGTGATTTTATCTAGTTTGTGTTGCTGTTCCACTTGTTTGAAGATTTCTCATTTGTTATTCTGGTTGTCTAAGATATTTGTTGCATCTTTTTCCAGAACCACACTGTAGTTGCTCTTTATTTATTACTGGTTCTTCAGCTACCCAAGTTTTACAGCAACATTGGCTCCATAAAGCAGTGTAATATTCTTTACTTTTAGGGACATCCTCTTATTTGTTAGTATCTTCTTCATATCATAAAAAGCATTTGGCACAATGATCCCCAGATGTCATCTGTGACTATATAATTAAAGAGCAGTAGACCAAAAGAAGTAAACCTGCTGCCTTGTGGGTCAGTCTCTTTAGACCAGTGTTTCCAAAAGTTGGCAATAACGTGCTCCTACCCCAGTAGAGGGGTGCTGAGTGAAAAATGAAGCAGCAGAAGACAGAGGCAGTAATACTTTCCTTCTTAACACTTTTTCAACCTGATACTGAGAAACTTGTGTCCTTACATGAAACTCATCCATGACAGTTAAGAAAATATTGCAGTAGGTGAGTTATAAATGTACTCCTTCATATCGTTAAATAAACTGGTTTTCTAGTTGAAGTTTTTAGTTATGTAATGAATATCCTAGCTTAACAGGTCATTGTGTGTAGTGGTGATGAGGATGTGACCTGGGAGAAAAGGGGCCAGCAGCCTGAACAAACCTGGGAAACACCACTTTAGACAAAGGCTACTGGAGAACGTGTTACACAAGCTGAAATGGCAAATAGAAACTGTCACCTTACTTTCCTTCCTATGTTAAGTCTTCATTATTTGGACTTTACTAAAATGCACCATGAACATAGTTCAATGCATGTTCAGGGTTTATCACACTCAACATTAGTTTGTTAAGACTTTTTTTTTTTTTTCAGTGACGCCTACTTTTTGTAAGGACTGATGATCCATGACTTTTAATATTTCATATACATCTTACAAATAACAAAGAAAAAATGTAATTTTTAAAGATAGAATAAAACAAATTCTATCTAACAATTATCAAATCGGTTTTTTTTTGTTTTTTTTGGGGGGGGGGGAATTCTTTTATAAATCTTACATAAATTATTGCATATTTTTATTTCTAGTAACTCATGACTGGACCATGAGGGCACATCTCCACAAACGCTCATAAATAATCTAAAACCTCAGTTTTTTTCTATTTCTACAAGTGAAAATATGGATACAGTCATGATGTGTTAAGGGTCAAGTCTAAATCCTTAAGTCTGGTGCAGTCCATCTGCTTTGCTTTAAGGGCTCTCCATGTTTCTCTTGCCCCTGGCCACTTTACTGTCTAAAAATTATAGTGCCTGGCTTACAATCAACCAAAAAAAAAAAAACAGAACACAGGTTCACATTAAATGTCTGAAAAAAAAAAATAAAAAGGTAACCCTGTCATATTTTAGAGGCACACAGGGATATGGTGTTAGTGTCCATATTTTCCTTAGAAGCACACAGGGATATGGTGTTAGTGTCCATATTTTCCTTAGAGGCACACAGGGATATGGTGTTAGTGTCCATATTTTCCTTAGAGGCACACAGGGATATGGTGTTAGTGCCCATATTTTCCTTAGAGGCACACAGGGATATGGTGTTAGTGTCCATATTTTCCTTCGAGGCACACAGGGATATGGTGTTAGTGCCCCCCATATTTTCCTTAGAGGCACACAGGGATATGGTGTTAGTGTCCATATTTTCCTTAGAGGCACACAGGGATATGGTGTTAGCGTCCCCCATATTTTCCTTAGAGGCACACAGGGATATGGTGTTAGTGTCCATATTTTCCTTAGAGGCACACAGGGATATGGTGTTAGTGTCCCCCATATTTTCCTTAGAGGCACACAGGGATATGGTGTTAGTGTCCCCCATATTTTCCTTAGAGGCACACAGGGATATGGTGTTAGTGCCCCCCATATTTTCCTTAGAGGCACACAGGGATATGGTGTTAGTGCCCCCCATATTTTCCTTAGAGGCACACAGGGATATGGTGTTAGTGTCCATATTTTCCTTAGAGGCACACAGGGATATGGTGTTAGTGCCCCCCATATTTTCCTTAGAGGCACACAGGGATATGGTGTTAGTGCCCATATTTTCCTTAGAGGTACACAGGGATATGGTGTTAGTGCCCATATTTTCCTTGACCTGTCAGCACACCATAGGGTGATGTGGTCAGTATCACGCTTGGCCGCCTTTCCTTTCCCAACTCCAGAAGAAGTCGGGTACTCATTTCTATAGCGGAGTGGCTGGATTCAAACCCCTGACCCTCACCATGAAAGACTTGTGCGCTAACCACTCTGCCCCTCAGACGCCCACGTCTGATGGCACATGCGGAAATCCTGTCACTGAAACATGCCTTATCTTTGATATCTTACTAAATCCTCGCTATGCTAAAACCACCAATTCAACTAACTGAAAGATATTTGTTGAATGTGAGTTGATAACTTTCAAACTGAATCCAAGTCAAGTCTTTTTTGAGTAAGCTGACAAAAGTTTACTTTGTAAAGAACCAGTTCAGATATTCCAGTAAACTCCTCATAAGAAAATGTTTACATTCACAGCAGATTGCAGCCAGAGTTATGGGCCTTTATATTCAGACCCTAACACTCTAAACCAGATCAGTTGATACCTCCCACTGCGGAATACCAAAGAATGAAAGAGTAGACACCTTCTCCAAAAACAGCAGCAACATGGAACAACACAGCCATCAAGTCACTTACAAAGAGGCTAAGATTAATAAAAAAACTGATACAGATAGCAATGGGGAAAGAGACTAAATATAGATTGGTGCTCTTGATCCCAATCTAATCCATCAACAACAGAGACAGCAAGAGACCATTCTATTCTGTTTAAGTACAGGTCACTGCAGAATGCTGAGCCACCTTCACTGACTCAGGATTTATCACACAGACATATGCCCTATTTGGGGACAGAGCATGTGCTCCAAGACTGCCCAGTACTCACTGACCTATGAAGCCAGACCTGGCCACAGAAGATGGACCTAAAGCTGATGAAGTGGGGCTACTGTGAGGACCTGGAGAGAACTGTGGATTTCATCCTGGTGACTCTGCTTAAGATTTAACATGACCCAGCACTTGAACACAGAAGGAGAACAAACCAGGTCATAAATAATTTCAGAGTGGAGAATACAGTTACATTATCATTATATTATTGTCAAAATGCCATTTTTGTAGAGGACCACATGTAACATCCAAATCTGGACAATCTGCGCACAGATGATAATTTTAAAATGTTTGAATGCACACATACCCCTGACAACTGTGTGTTGTATAATTCCAGCTTTTCCAGTTGCTGTCTCTGTCGCAACATGTCAGCTTCATACTCATCTAACCGCTCCTGGAATATGTGTGGAGAAAAGGCAACTACAGAACTAGCAAAATGCAGCTTAGATATTAGTAACAAAATTACATGTAAAATGAAACTGATGGAAAGATGGAAATTACTAGGTGTGATCAAAATGTCTCCGACTGGATTTATAAAATAAAATATACTACAAGAGCTACCAATCTGTAATTTAATCACCTTCGAAATAGTCCTTATGAAGCAACACACTTAGCCCCATGCTGTTTCCACTGCTTGAAGCATCTTTTGAAGTCACCTTCTGATATGGGGATTAGATGCCTTGTCGTGTTCTGTTGTATCTCCTTGACATCCTGAGATCTTTTTCCTGTCAAGTGGTTTTAGTTCAGGGAACAGGAAAACATCACAGGGAGTAATATCAAGTGAATATGGTGTTGTTGGACCTATGGAATACAGTGCTTAACAAGAAACTGCTGCACAAGTTGCGATGCAAATGCAGGTGCATTATGGTGGAGTTGCCGCTCGCTACTCTCATGCAATGTTGGCCTTTTTTGATGAATGCATTCCTCAAATGCAGCAAAACTTCGCAGCAGTATTTCTTGTTGATTGTCTGACCTGATGGAACGTATTCATGATACACAATTCCACTGTAATTGAAAAAAAAAGTCAGCATTGTCTTGAAACTGCTGTGGCTCCATCGTGCTTTTTGGGTCAGTAGATATCGAAGATTGGGCCTTAGTTTCAGGGTTCTACCCATAAACCCATGATTCATCACCAGTTATAATTGTTTTTAAAGTTTCTGTCATTTTCGATGCATACAAGCAGATCATGAGCAGCCAAAACACAGGCAAATTCACTGATACAGTTTTTCCGATGTAATAATTGTGACGAACAGATTCAGATAAGTAAGAACAAAGTACTACTGTAAACAAAGCAGACAAGCTGGGGATACGTGATTTATGCTACATGTGCAGAATATGCCAAGGTCAACCTGCGTGTAATCCCTTCCGGCTGTGTCAGTCAGTTTTGGACCTATGCCCTCAGTCCGGATACTTTTTGATCACACCATGTACATTCATAAAATCTTTTGTGCTGGTTCCACGTATTGACAGATAACAGTGATAATCCAATTTCAGCCAAGCAATAGCTGATCGCTGCATTATACAGATTCCCCTATCATCAAAAGCAGAATACAGGTATGTAACTATGAAACCTTTTGAAAGCCAAAATTGCATAAAGTGAAGAAGCAATTACCATTTTTATGGAAAAAATCTCTCAGTGTTCCCAGACCCAATAACTAGCATGCCAAATCATGAAAAATAACATATAAAATCTAAAATAACACTAACATACAGTAAAAGCAGGAATGATGTGATAAATACAGTCTATATAAAGTAGAAATGTTTGTACAGTGTAGCTTCATTTACCAGAATTGAGAAGTTAAGTGAGCACACTGAAATGTTGAGAGGTGACGATGGTATGTTAAACTGAGTCGTTGGAGGTTTGGGGTGGTGGGAGGTATAGCAGACTGAGGTGGAGGAGATAGAGGATGAGGTTCATCTATTAACATTTCACCGTCACATGAATCCACCAGGGTGGATAGGTCACTAACATCTATACCCTATCTCTGTTTGGCTGCCTCAATGTTGAAGGATGATGTTTGTTGTTTACTGTGGCTGTATGACAGTTTTTTTGACTGCTTAGCTTCATGTATTTTTCTATCAAAACATTCTGCAAACCTGACATAAGACTACATGCTCTTTCAAAACTAAAGTCATAATTTTCTGCAGTCACTGTCAATCACAGTGAAAATCTCATGCAGATGCTTTACATTCAGTTTCCTGGATTATTTCACCTGGGCTGAAACAAACACCGAACACAATTTTCACTTTTTTGCCTTTATGGGGTCTTGTGGGTATTTGCTGTTTGCCTCTGCCTCTGGGTGTTTTGGTATTCCCTTTTAACTAGTGTTTTCGCTTCCTTTGTACCTTCTTTTGCAAGTTTATTGACCGTTTCATTTTCTGCAATGTCTCACTGTAAAACTATTCTATTTGTCACAGAGAGCTGATTTAGTTTCTCCATTACATTCCTTGTTAGATGGTCCTCTGTTTCATCATTAAACCCTTGAGGGTTGCCTGGCTGTCACATTTTTGTGTCTTTTTGTTGTTCCTTAAGAGCCTCCGGGATGGCCGTTAGTTCTGTCCTCAAGTTTGTGGATAGTTCTCCCATAGCAAATCATTTCTTTATTTTTGTGTCTTTTTGTTGTTCCTTAAGAGCCTCCAGGATGGCAGTTAGTTCTGTCCTCAAGTTTGTGGATAGTTCTCCCATAGCAAATCATTTCTTTATTTTTGTGACTTTTTGTGTTTGGATCAAGATTCTCACTCTTTCTCTTTTAACTACTTCTTCTGAGGACATGTCTGTGTAGACATGTGTCCAGTGTGTCTAGGTATTCCAGTGTATTCTGTGTCTAGGTGTTCAGTGTATTCTGTGTCTAGGTATTCCAGTGTATTCTGTGTCTAGGTATTCCAGTGTATTCTGTGTCTAGGTATTCCAGTGTATTCTGTGTCTAGGTGTTCCAGTGTATTCTGTGTTAGGTATTCCAGTTTATTCTGTGTCTAGATGTTCAGTGTATTCTGTGTCTAGGTGTTCCAGTGTATTCTGTGCCTAGGTGTTCCAGTGTATTCTGTGTCTAGGTGTTCCAGTGTATTCTGTGTTTAGGTATTCCAGTGTATTCTGTGTCTAGGTGTTTCAGTGTATTCTGTGTTTAGGTATTCCAGTGTATTCTGTGTCTAGGTGTTTCAGTGTATTCTGTGTCTAGGTGTTCCAGTGTATTCTGTGTCTAGGTGTTCAGTGTATTCTGTGTCTAGGTATTCCAGTGTATTCTGTGTCTAGGTATTCCAGTGTATTCTGTCTAGGTATTCCAGTGTATTCTGTGTCTAGGTGTTCCAGTGTATTCTGTGTCTAGGTGTTCCAGTGTATTCTGTGTCTAGGTGTTCAGTGTATTCTGTGTCTAGGTGTTCCAGTGTATTGTATGTCTAGGTATTCCAGTGTATTCTGTGTATAGATGTTCAGTGTATTCTGTGTCTAGGTATTCCAGTGTATTCTGTGTCTAGGTGTTCAGTGTATTCTGTGTCTAGGTGTTCCAGTGTATTCTGTGTCTAGGTGTTCCAGTGTATTCTGTGTCTAGGTGTTCAGTGTATTCTGTGTCTAGGTGCTCCAGTATATTCTGGGGTACTCTGTGTCTAGGTGCTCCAGTGTATTCTGTGTCTAGGTGTTCCAGTGTATTCTGTGTCTAGGTGTTCCAGTGTATTCTGTGTCTAGGTATTCCAGTGTATTCTGTGTCTAGGTGTTCAGTGTATTCTGTGTCTAGGTGTTCAGTGTATTCTGTGTCTAGGTGTTCCAGTGTATTCTGTGTCTAGGTGTTCAGTGTATTCTGTGTCTAGGTGCTCCAGTGTATTCTGGGGTACTCTGTGTCAAGGTGTTCAGTGTATTCTGGGGTACTCTGTGTCTAGGTGTTCAGTGTATTCTGGGGTACTCTGTGTCTAGGTGTTCAGTGTATTCTGGGGTACTCTGTGTCTAGGTGTTCAGTGTATTCTGGGGTACTCTGTCTAGGTGTTCCAGTGTATTCTGTGTCTAGGTGTTCCAGTGTATTCTGTGTCTAGGTGTTCAGTGTATTCTGTGTCTAGGTATTCCAGTGTATTCTGTGTCTAGGTGTTCCAGTGTATTCTGTGTCTAGGTATTCCAGTGTATTCTGTGTCTAGGTGTTCAGTATATTCTGTGTCTAGGTGTTCAGTGTATTCTGTGTCTAGGTGTTCCAGTGTATTCTGTGTCTAGGTGTTCAGTGTATTCTGTGTCTAGGTGCTCCAGTATATTCTGAGGTACTCTGTGTCTAGGTGTTCCAGTATATTCTGGGGTACTCTGTGTCTAGGTGTTCAGTGTATTCTGGGGTACTCTGTGTCTAGGTGTTCAGTGTATTCTGGGGCACTCTGTGTCTAGGTGTTCAATGTATTCTGGGGTACTCTGTGTCTAAGTGCTCAGTGTATTCTGTGTCTAGGTGTTCCAGTGTATTCTGTGTCTAGGTATTCCAGTGTATTCTGTGTCTAGGTGTTCAGTGTATTCTGTGTCTAGGTGTTCCAGTGTATTCTGTGTCTAGGTGTTCCAGTGTATTCTGTGTCTAGGTGTTCAGTGTATTCTGTGTCTAGGTGCTCCAGTATATTCTGGGGTACTCTGTGTCTAGGTGCTCAGTGTATTCTGTGTCTAGGTGTTCCAGTGTATTCTGTGTCTAGGTGTTCCAGTGTATTCTGTGTCTAGGTGTTTTAGTGTATTCTGTGTCTAGGTATTCCAGTGTATTCTGTGCCTAGGTGTTCAGTGTATTGTGTGTCTAGGTGTTCAGTGTATTCTGTGTCTAGGTGTTCCAGTGTATTCTGTGTCTAGGTGTTCCAGTGTATTCTGTGTCTAGGTGTTCCAGTGTATTCTGTGTCTAGGTGTTCCAGTGTATTCTGTGTCTAGGTATTCCAGTGTATTCTGTGTCTAGGTGTTCCAGTGTATTCTGTGTCTAGGTATTCCAGTGTATTCTGTGTCTAGGTGTTCAGTATATTCTGTGTCTAGGTGTTCAGTGTATTCTGTGTCTAGGTGTTCCAGTGTATTCTGTGTCTAGGTGTTCAGTGTATTCTGTGTCTAGGTGCTCCAGTATATTCTGAGGTACTCTGTGTCTAGGTGTTCCAGTATATTCTGGGGTACTCTGTGTCTAGGTGTTCAGTGTATTCTGGGGTACTCTGTGTCTAGGTGTTCAGTGTATTCTGGGGCACTCTGTGTCTAGGTGTTCAATGTATTCTGGGGTACTCTGTGTCTAAGTGCTCAGTGTATTCTGTGTCTAGGTGTTCCAGTGTATTCTGTGTCTAGGTATTCCAGTGTATTCTGTGTCTAGGTGTTCAGTGTATTCTGTGTCTAGGTATTCCAGTGTATTCTGTGTCTAGGTGTTCCAGTGTATTCTGTGTCTAGGTGTTTCAGTGTATTCTGTGTCTAGGTGCTCCAGTATATTCTGGGGTACTCTGTGTCTAGGTGCTCAGTGTATTCTGTGTCTAGGTGTTCCAGTGTATTCTGTGTCTAGGTGTTCCAGTGTATTCTGTGTCTAGGTGTTTTAGTGTATTCTGTGTCTAGGTATTCCAGTGTATTCTGTGCCTAGGTGTTCAGTGTATTGTGTGCCTAGGTGTTCAGTGTATTCTGTGTCTAGGTGTTCCAGTGTATTCTGTGTCTAGGTGTTCCAGTGTATTCTGTGTCTAGGTGTTCCAGTGTATTCTGTGTCTAGGTGTTCCAGTGTATTCTGTGTCTAGGTGTTCCAGTGTATTCTGTGTCTAGGTGTTCCAGTGTATTCTGTGTCTAGGTGTTCCAGTGTATTCTGTGTCTAGGTGTTCAGTGTATTCTGTGTCTAGGTGTTCAGTGTATTCTGTGTCTAGGTGTTCAGTGTATTCTGGGGTACTCTGTGTCTAGGTGTTCCAGTGTATTCTGGGGTACTCTGTGTCTAGGTGTTCCAGTGTACTCTGGGGTACTCTGTGTCTAGGCGTTCCAGTGTATTCTGGGGTACTCTGTGTCTAGCTGTTCCAGTGTATTCTGGGGTACTCTGTGTCTAGGTGTTCCAGTGTATTCTAGGGTACTCTGTGTCTAGGTGTTCAGTGTATTCTGGGGTACTCTGTGTCTAGGTGTTCAGTGTATTCTGGGGTACTCTGTGTCTAGGTGCTCCAGTGTTTCGAACTTTAGGGTGAAGGGGTTTTCCGTGTCTTTTTTCTCTCAATTACAGGTATCTGGCAGTTTTTGGAGTATGTCGGTGTGTTGCATGTGTATCTACACAGGGTGTCATCATGTTCCTATTCTTCAGCATTTTTGGAGACTATGTCATTGTTTTTAGTTGTTACATTTTTTTTTGTTTTGATTATGTGGTTGAAGCTAGGTCTTTTTGTGCATTTTTTTGTGAGAGTTCTTTTACTTTCTCTTGTAGGGTGCTGTAGGTGTTTGGATTTTTCTGTTCTTTTACTTTCTCTTGTAGGGTGCTGTAGGTGTTTGGATTTTTCTGTCATGATGATGATGATCTTCTCTTCTCTGTGTTCTCTCAATCTTTATAGTCTTGTTGTGGCTTCCATTGCTGCTATTGGTGTACTCTCTGTGCCCCTACAATGATTCTGGGTCCTGTGTTTTGGATCTTGTTTAATTTTTGGAAGTTTGAGTTAGCTGCTGTTGCGTATGTGGCCATTCCATATCTTAGCGTTGATTGCACATTTCCTACATATAGACTTGTTTTGTGGTTCATATGTCTGCTCCCTGCTGGTTCCTGATAGTTTTTTTTAATAAGCCTGAGTTTTGGGGTAGCTTCCTCTCAGTTTCTTCTATATGTGGTCCCCATGTTAGTCTTTTGTCAAATTTTACTCCTAGATATGTTGGGTTGTCCTCTTTGGGTACGGCTATGTTGTCAATAGCATATATTTCTCCATTTTGGTGGATGCGAAGAAAGAGTGCAGTGACTGTCTTTTTTTTTTCTTCTTTTTTTTTGTTTTTGTTGTTTATTTGGACTCTCCTTGTTTTGGCCCATTCACCCACCCTGATTATTGCTTCTTGCATTCTCATTTTTGTCACCCCATGTATTCTGATTGTGTTCATACTGCTAGATTGCTAGACCATCTGTGTGCAGAGCTCTATGGATGTATGGTGCAAGTTGTTTTGGTAGGTCACTGATGTTGATAATGAACAGTGTGGGGAATATCACTCCTTCTTGCTGGAGTCTGACCCATGTCACACCTCTTCTGCTCATAAAGTCCCTTATACCACCAGTCTAAATGTTTTGTAATATACAAAATAATGAGACTGATTCCATAAAATTAAATTTGTTCAAGTATACTTACATATACTTAAAATTCCTAAAAATAACATCCTTTAGCATCAATACACCACTGCCAGCAGTTCCGTCACATGTTATAGCTCGCCAGGAAGTCTTGAACAGGGATCTCCTTCAAAGAACTCATCGTGATAGTTTGCATGCCTTTAACACTCCTAAAATGGTGGCCTTTCAAGCTTGATTTGAGCTGAGAAACAAAAAAGAAGTCAGCTGGGGCCAAATCCGAGCTGTTGGGAGGTAGGCACAACGTTGCCATGCTTTGTTTTGCCAGAAACTTTCTCACTAGCAGCGAGGCATGGCTCGGCACATTGTCGTGATGCTGAGCAGACACACGTGACTCTATTCTTCAGCCATTTAAGCACTTCCACGTAAAATGCTGAGTTGACCATTTGTCCAGGTAGTACGAACTTCTTACTGACAACACTTTTAGAGTCAAAACAGACAATGTCGGTAGTGTGAGACATTAATGTGCATTATTCATCCTCAAAGCTCCCTGTTCCTCCACTGAATGTTTTGTGCCACTGAAACATCCTTCCCAGCGGCTTTCTGTATCATAGCAAGCGTCTTGGTCACGGATTTTTCCAAGTTTAACACAAAACTTTATTGCTAATCACTGCTTGACACTCCTCTGCACTTTGACTGTTACATGACACTTAAACAGCTGTCCACTTTGCAAGTGATCCGCATTCTGTAAAAGCTCGAGTCAAATGATACTGACCCTTTAACTTATAAACCTTCAGGTTAGAAGAAACACCCCACCCCCGATTGGGTGAATAAAATAAGTCTCATTACCTACCAGACACACCTTGTATAAGTCTAAACATTTTTAACACCATACAAGTCTATACGTTTTATGAAATACATTATCGTGTTCTCACACCTTCAGCTTGCCATTTTCCATCTGAAGTGTCCGGATTTCCTCCATGAGGGCATCATGTGCCCCTTCTGCCAAATCTTTTGGTAGGATGCAGTCTGTAATTCCAGGTTCCAAATCTGAAACATCACCGACAGCCTGGTCTTGAGTGATGGGAGAATTTCCAGACAACTTGGGTGTGGTCATTACCTATAAAAATATGACACATAACTTGTGTTTTTAACACAGCTCACAATAATGATTTCATGCTTCCATGTTTTTCGTGAAAACATTTTCTCTTCTTTCAGAAAAAAAACATCTCTTTGTGAAATGGGTGAGTAAAAGAAAGAGAAGAGTGAGACAAGTATTAAGTAGTTTTAAGAGACACAAGGAAATGGGAATGTGTGCACTTCAGTAAAGGCAGTAGCATATAAAAAATAATTAAAAAATAGGAAAGCGACAATGGTAATGAAAATAAAAGTCAGAAGATAAATCTCATTATATCCTGCTTGATACTTGAAACATATTACTTAAAACTAAAACCACCCCTTGTGTTCCTCTTCATTTAACAGCAATAGAAGATATTAGAAGCAACACAACAGTACAAATGTACAGGCCACAATTTTTGGTTAAAACTTGCTAGTTCAGACCTCAATGCACAGACCATTTTTTCTCCAGCTTTTCTTGTTAAGCTGTTTTACATATCAACAGTTCACCTGATCAACTCTTGCATGCAGACATGTACAGCTGGGGTCACAAATGGTGCAACTTGAGAGGATTACAGGTGTGCTGGAAGACTAGGTTTTATTTAAGAATATAATTCATCTAATGTATTTTAATAAAATTTTTTTTTAATTTAAAAACATTGTAAACTATAATTATACTGTTCAAAATAAAGAAATGCAACAAATATGATGTTGCAATTTAAACTGAAGTTTGCTGATCAGACAAGGGCAAATTGCCTGAAACGTTCACTCGGACATCAACTTCATGTGCTGACCTGAAATGTACTCAGCAGATGATTCATGTGCACAGAAAAGTGACACAAGTCAAAACAGCATTTTTAACAATAACTCATGACAAGTTCACAAGAATCTTATGAAATTTACTGAACGCAAAACTCACTGACCATTTTATTGAATAAGATTGGTGCTTCTCAAATCAGTTCATTTGAAAATTCAACGTGCAAGTATGTCTCATCTCACTACAGAACAACAACTCATCATCATTGGACGTTTACAGACCGGACAGTCACAAAGTGTAGTGGCAAGACAATTTAATGTGGTTAGAAGCACTATTAGTCACCTTTGGAGGCAAATTCAAGAAACTGGCTCAGTTGCAGACCGGCCACACAGTGGAAGACCCATAGTCACAACTCCTGCCGAAGACTGCTTCATACGGCTGTGTCACCTCAGGAATCGATTTGCATCTGCATCCTCAACAGTGAAGTTAATGACAGCAGCTCATTGAATTTCAGATCAAACGGTCAGGAACCAGCTGCACAACGCTGGTCTTTGGGCTAGAAGACCCTACAGAGGTCCTGTTCTTACGGACTGGCATCGCCAGAACCGACTGCAATAGGTGAACCAGCACCGTCAGTGGACCATTGCGAATGATTGGAGAAGGGTTTGGTTTGGTGATGAGCCATTCTTTCTGCTCCAGCGACACGATGGATGGAGAAGAATTTACCACAGAGTCCACGAAAGCTACGCCTAGAACTGCGTGAATGAAGCTTGTCCACATGGTGGTGGAGTGTACTGGTGTGGGGGAAGATCAACTTCATGGGAAGAAGTGACCTGGTGCAAACTGAAGGATGTCTGAATGCCCAACGATACATCACTGAAATTCTTCATCCTCACGTCCTTCCACTTCTGGTTGCACCAGGGTTGATTTTTCAGCAGGATAACACTAGACCTCACCACTCAGTTCCTTGCTGACAACAATGTCCAGACCATTCCGTGGCCCATCCATGTCATCAAACATGAACCCAATAAAACACTTAAGGGATGAACTTAATAGACAAGTCCGCCAGCGAGACGTAGTGCCAACCATCTCTGATAGATGTCTCTTCCACTGCGGGAAGAGTGGGCGGCCATCCCACAACAACAGATCTAATGGCTAATCAGATCCATGTTAAGGAGATGTCATTCTTTGATACAGGCCTGAAGAGGCTGTATACTTTACTGAAACAGAGGCCTCAATCACAAGGAATAAAAGTCCAAACCAAATTTCATTGTTAAAGTCTTAAAGTTTCTTCATGCCAAGATTGAAACATTAATTCTGTAAAATAAAACTTGGATACAAGTTTGAAATTTGGTGTCCATTACGACTACAGATATTAGATATGCTGATGACACAGTATTACTGTCCACAATATAAAAAGGAATGGAAAAACTAATTATGTTAGTCCGTAAGAATAGTGAAAAGCAAAGCCCCTCTATCTTAATGTGAAGAAAACTAAATTGATGACAACTGACAAAACAAACAAGGCAGCTGATATATTTATCAATGAAGAAAAACTGGAAGAAGTGGAGAGTTTTGAATATCTTGGATTCACTGCTAACTAATAATGGAGATACAATGAGGGAAATTAAAAGGAGGACATCTATCAATCTTCAGAAAGTAAAACAACTAAAGAATCTGTGGATAGGAACAGACAGAACTACAAAAATAAGATTTTTAAGGGCATGCATCTTTCCCATCGCAACATATGCCTGTGAGACCTGGACACTTAACAAAACAGCTGAGAAACACATAAATGTCTTTGAATGTAAATGCTACAGAAGAGTTCTTCAAACATGGACACAAAACAACAAATATATCCATACTACAAGAACTTAATACTGAAGAAGGCTGGCTAGGAAAGAAGATTAAAGAGAGAAAACTGTAATATTTTGGACACATTAAATGTCATGATAATCTAGAGAAAACCATCTTGGAAGGGTACATAATGGGAAAAAGAAAGAGAGGAAGACCAAGGCGAAGATGGCCGCAAGACATCATTGATGATCTGTAAAAGGATGCATCAGCAGCAGGTCATCTTGCTCACAACCGAGAGGCCTACAGGAGTGGTGTTAGGGAGGCAAAGTTCCACAAGGGACATGCAAATGAATGAATGAATGAATGAATACGACTACAGTAGTGTTGTGTTTTTTTTTAAACAATGTATAATATTTAAAATGTGTGTTTAATCACTCTAACAAGGAATTAAAAAAAAAAATTCATATGCACTTCATAAAACTGCCCTGACAGGCCAAAGTTGGCAAATGTCAAACATTTATACAATCAATCAGGACCGGACCATACATAAGTAAAAAATATTCATCATAGCTCCTATTAGTCACCAGTACCTTCAAAGCAGCTCTAGTGCACACACATGTACCACCCCAGTACTCTATCAACAAGAAGCACATTTTGTTGAGCACTACCTGTTATGCCATCTGGATATCTTCAATGTTATCAAAATGACACCACTTCAACTTCATCTTTAATTTTGGGAACAGAAAGAAGCTGCAGGGACCAAATCCTACAAATAAGGAGGGTGAGGGACAACAACTATTAGAGGTGTAGAGTGGGGACACTGTCATTGTGAGTCAGCCAAATGTTTTTCTCATCACAGGTCAGGCATCTCCTCACATTTTTGTGCAGTCACTGCAAAAAATCATAGTAGATATTGGCATTCACAGCATGGCCAACAGGGAAAAATTCTTGGTGCACAATTCCCTTGATGTCACGGAAATTTATCACTGCACTCTTGACATTGATTTTCAATAGTTTGCCCTTTTTGGTCTTGGTGAACCTGAACTATGCCAGTGGAATGACTGCTGATTTGTCTCTGGGTCATAACCAAGTATGTATTTATACTTTGTAGATGTTTGATTGGATAGTGGTAGTGATATGTGATACAACAGGTGATACAACATGCAGAAGAAAAAGAGCTTGACCACGTGAAACTCTAAAGAGGACATAGTTAAGAAAGGCCAGTTTAGTGGGCATAACATACCTTGATGAGGTTGAAAAGCTTGCTGAAAACAGTAAAACTTGGCAAACTACCATGCGAACCCTTTGTGACGTTTAACAGCACAGGAAGGATGTAAGAAGATGTAAAAGAAGCAGATGTCTGATGATCATTTTATAAAACCGCCACAATCTTTGTGATGGTTATTAGGAGGTGATTTAAAGGTTTTTCTATTTAAAAAAAAATTTAGCATGGGGTGTACAGAATTTCATTCCAAATGTATGGCCCAGTGAAGAAAATCCGGAAACCACTGATGTACACAATCCAATAAACGTTTGAATAGCTCACTATATCTTTCATGTGGAGACATACAAGGTGAATCAAAATTATTTTCAGTGTTTTCATAGACCATAAATTTCAAACCAGAAACAATAAAATAAAACTGCTTATGGAATATGTAACTTAAAGTTTTATTTGGCAACACTGTATTCACAAAAGTGATGTCTTGGAGAAAATATATGATGTCATATCTCAAAATGGTGCATGCTCAAGAGAAAGCAATGTGCATACCCTGGTTTTTTAAAACAAATTTCATTATCAAAATGCAGCACCACTACAGGACTCAGCATGGAAAAGATCCACCTTTAGATAATGCTATCCAGCACTGGTCAAAGCAATTTCAAGAAACTGGTTGTGTTCTGAACCAAAAAAGGAGCTGAAAGAATGGGTACTTTGCAAGTAAATGGTGAACAAATCTGGGAACCTCTGCATCAAAGCCCACATAATCATCTAGCTTCTTTGCAGTTAGATTTAATACAAACAACTGTTTGAAAGGTTTTTCATAACCACCTTCACCTCCATACCTACAAAGCACAAAATGTGTCGGCTTTAATGCCGGACATTTTGTCCAAAGTCAAAGGGAGTGAAAATTACCTTCAGAGATGGATATTTACATTTTATGTTTCGGGAGGGTAAATCGTTATAACTCAGAATACAGGCATCAGAAAACCCTTAAGCCATTTGAGAAATCGAAAGAGATAGTGCAAAGGTGAATGTCTAGTGTGCTTTGTCACATGTGAAAATTTTGGTGCTCTTCTTCTTTGTGGAACAAACTGTGACAGCAACACTGGACATATAAAGCTGTCTGTTATTTCAGTTGTAAGAATATCAGCCAGTGTTCTTATTCCAGCAAGATGATGCACCTCCACACTGGACTCATACTGTCTGAAAATTTCTTGACATGCATTTTCCCGGGTACTGGGTTGAGCATGACTGCCAGTTCTGTTGGTCTCTGTGCTCACTCGATATTATGCCATTTGATTTCTTCCTGTGGGGATATATTTTCCCCTCCCTCAATTAACTAGAGGTCAAAATTGTTGCTGTTACTGACAGATTTACACTGCAAATGCTAGAAAACATAAGAGGGAAACTGAATACTGCTTGGACATCTTACATGTCATGAAAGACAGGCATGGTGAAGTTGTTTTGCATTCTGTAATATTGATTCTATGAATATTAAAACTTTTTATGAGCATGTTGAAGTTATTTTGCATTCTGCAATATTGATTCAACGAATAATAAAATTTAAGTTACACTTTCATACTCCATTAGCAGTTTAATTTTCTTTTTTTTTTTATTTGAAATTTATAGGCCACAGAAACCCCAACAATAATTTTGAATCACCCTGTAAGATAATACCACCCCGAGACTTCACAGTACTAACATGAAAATATTTTTAAAAAGGTAAGAATAGCCACAATTAATGTTGTAGCTTTGTGCATAATTATACAGTTTTATATACTGAAAAAAAAAATGTTTTTAACATACATATGAAAAGTCTGGTGAACTTCCATTGTAAAGATACAAGAATAGTCTACTTAACCACATCTTCCTTACACTTTGCCCAATGATCTGTAAACCATACTGGTGTATTAATGAATGTACTATCTCACTCTACACATATACATCTGAATGTTGCATCTCAATCAAAATATTAAAATTATGCATTACTTTCTTTGTACAAGCAATTTACTCATTTTACCTTCAAAGTCTGACAATGAAGATCTTTCAAAGCATTACATTCTATCCTGGCTTTCAGTTGGTGTGCTTCCAAAACTCTCTCTAATTCTGAGATCATCTTACGACATGACACCAACTCAACCTCCATTTCCATTTGACGGTTGTCTGCCGTTTTCATCATATCCAAGGCCTGCTGTTTCAGCTGTCGCAATACAAAAAATAATTCTATATATATTAATAAAACATCAGATGTACCTGTGATAGTACAAATTAAAACTATATATATATATATATACACATGTGACAACACACTATAACATTAGATGTAACATGTCAAAACTGACAGATGGAGATATGAAAGTATGATTTTTATTTAAAACTATAAGTTTATTCTAGTCAGCCAGTCATTTGCAAGTCTCTTGCAGAACTTTCCTCCCTAATGGTTCTCCCATAGGCCTCTCGGTTGTAAGCTAGATGCCCTGCTGTTGATGTGTCCATTTGCAGATCATCAATGATGTCTTGCAGCCATCTTTGGCTTGGTCTTCCTCTCTTTCTTTTTCCCCATTATGTATCCTTCCAAGACTGTCTTCTCTAAATTCTCATGATGTTTAATATGTTACACATATTTAAATTTTCTCTCTTTAATCTTCCTTACTAGGCAACCTTTTTTAAATATTAAATTCTAGTAGTATGGATATATTTGTTCTTTTTTGTGTCCATGATATTTGAAGAACTCTTCTGTAGCATTTACATTCAAAGGCATTTATGTGTTTCTCAGCTGTTTTGTTAAGTGTTCAGGTCTCATAGGAAAGATGCATGCTCCTAAAAATCTTATTTTTATAGTTCTGTCTGTTCCTCTCCACAGATTCTTTAGTTGTTTTACTTTTCAAAGAATGACAGATGTCCTTCTTTTAATTTCCCTCACTATATCTCTATTATTAGTTAGTAGTGATCCAAGATATTCAAAACTCCACTTCTTCCAATTTTTCGTCGATATATTTTTAAACTGCCTTGTTTTGTCAGTTGTCATCAATTTAGTTTTCCTCGCATTAAGATAGAGGTTTTGCTCTTCGCTGTTCTTATGGACTGACATAATTAGTTTTTCCATTCTTTTTTGTGTTGTTGACATCCAACTGTTATGGCATCATAATATTATTTGTACATCTTCTCTAACATTCCTCATTATATTTTCAGTATACAAGTTATATAAGTAAGGCCACAACATGCACCCCTGACGGATCCCTTGTTTTATGCCAAACCAAGTTGTTTCACCATTTATTCTTACTGCTGCCTGTTGGTCTAGATACAGCAGTGATGTTAATCAAATGCCGTTGAGTGGTCTATAACACATAAATATAGATTCACATTAAACTCTCTGCATTTCTCTATTATTAATCTTATACTGAATATATGATCCCTTGATCCTCTTCCTTGCCTGAAACCAGCTTGGACCATATTGACTTCTTCCAATTTCTTTCGAAGTCTACCCATTATGATTTTTAACAGACTTTTACTGGCATGACTAATCAGTACTACTAATCTGTAGTTTCTGTATAATTTCAGGTTACCCTTTTTTGGCAGTGGTATGAATATAGTTCTTTTCCATTCTTTTGGCCAAATACCTGAATGCCATATCTTTTTACACAGTGCATGATAGATTGTTGCACATTCCTTTCCTCCTGCTTTAATAAGTTCAAATGTTATCTCATCACATCCTGGTGATTTACCATTTTTCAGATTCTTTATTGGCCATAAAACTTCTTCTATTGTCGGTTCAGGTTCTTTCTCCTCCAATAATTCATACTGTTAATTTCTGCTTTCACAGCCAGTTGTTTCATACATTCCTCTGCAATATTCCTTCCATCTTTCTAGAATTTCCTCTGTCTCTATCACAAATTACATTCAACTTATGTGTGATATTTCTTGTCATTGTCTTCATTTCTTTAAACATTTCAATATCTCTTCCACACTTCTGATGTCCTCCTATTCTTTCACAACAATCTTGTATGTATTGTTTTTTTTTTGTCTTTTCTTATGTTTCTTCATAGTTCACTTGTTAAAGATTTATATTCCTCTTTGTTGTTGTTTGTCACTTTCCACTGTGTCTTCATTTCTCTACATTGTTTTATTAGTTCTAGTGTGCCTGCTGTAATCCATCCATTCTTTTGTGTTTTCTTTACTGGAACCATGTCTTTAGCTGTTGTTATTAAGATATCTCTGGCCTGCATAGCCAATTCATCTGGTGTCATCTCCTCCTGTACAGCCATCAGGATTTCAAAACGGTTCTTCACTTCTATATCATATTGTTCTGGTATTTTTGTAAGATCAAAGTGGAGTGGTCTTGATCCTGCAACTGTCTTTTTTATCTTTATCTTCATGTCTGCTATTAATAACTCATGGTCTGTGTCACAATCTGCACCTGATAAAGTTTTTGCTGATGTTATACTTGATCTCCACCTTCTCTGCACTAAAATGTATTTGATTCTTGGTTTTCTCATTAGGTAATGTCCATGTGTAAAGTCTTCTTGGATGTTGTTTAAAAAGTGTATTGGCGATCATTAGCTGATTTTCCATGCAAAACGCCATTAGACAGTCATCTGCCTCATTTCTATGTCCTATGCTACATATCCTTCGTCTTCTGCTCGTTCTGTGCCAATCTTTGCATTAAAATCTCCCATTATTAATACAATATCATTTTTCCGTACCTGGTCTGTCGTTGTTTGCAGTGTGTTATAAAAGTCTTCTACTTCCTCTTCTTCTGCTGCTGATGTAGGTGCTTATATCTGGATGATTGTTACATTTCTGGGCCTGCCCTTAAGTCTGAATGTGAGGATTCTATCACTTACTGGATTGCAACCTAGTAATGCTTTTGATGTTGATCTGTCCAAGTAAAAAGCTACTGCATTCTTTACTCCTAATTCTCCACCAGAGTATATAAAGATACTGTCCTGATCCTTTCCATCGATGTTTGCAGATTCCCAAAATGTGTATCCCCGTTCTTTTCATCTCGTCACTTATTATTTGACTTTCCCATATACATACTTCTAACATTCCATGTTTCTACTCTTATTTTTCTTTTTAGTTTGATGTGGGGGCTTTCCTTAGCAACACCGTCAGGATTGTGTCCATCATCTCAATTACTAGTACTGACCTCTGTCTCACACTCTTCCCCAGTGTTAAAATTATATCTATCTGGCCTGGGGGACTTGCCACCAGATCTTCTTCCTATCTGACCTTCCATGTTGCTGTTTGGGTTTCTTGGTATATTTCCAGAAGATAGTTTACCATTGCTTTCCTTCCGGGCTGTGACTGTGCTAGTCAGTAATCGTAGCCATTGTCCCTACATTGAGATCATCTGCCTACCATCATAGGATAGTGACCACAACCAACATTATCTGTCGGCTGCTCTCCCATTCCATCCACAACCTGCTTCCATGGCTTCACGTCACCCTGATCGGGGGGCTATATGGGTACTTCACCTTGCCCAAGGGTGTCCCATAGACTGAAGGAGGTAAGGAGGTGTCTTACCTCTCCTTGATAGGGGATACCCCTACCTGGCTGACCATGTGATTAACAGTTCATATTTTACATTCAATCTAGTACACCATATTGTTTGTGAAAAATATACAATTTACTTATACAGAGTGTAAATAGGTAGCATACTATACAAGGGGCACTTGATAAGTAAGGTTTTCAACTTATAAAATAAGTTTCTGACAATATAAAATGATAAAACTGGTCTCAAAATGAAGTAAATTCATTTCTCTTACACATTGTAAACTTATTTTTCAACACTGTCCCCATTTACAGATACACTTTTTTAAAAACACGATATCCACTGCTTCAATCCGCTGATGAATAAAGTTTCTGGCTGTGTCTGATCCATATACAAACAGTAGTTTCAGCTTTGGCATCCAATGAAATATGCCAACCTTTCAACTTATCCTTCAATTCAGGAAACAGCCAGATGTCGGACAGAGCCTACATGTGAATTTCAGGTTTTTCACAGAGTCCTTCATTTGTGTAAGGCAATGAGGCCTTGCTTTGTCGTGATGCTAAAGAAAATGTTTCCCTTCAGGCCTAATTCTGCTGATACAATGCTTGAACAACCATAACTTAGAGAATTTACAAAGTGACAATATTCAGGACAAAATCATCCCTTTTGAGGTGATATCAGTCAAGAAGTTCTTTATAAGCAGTTCTTCTGTGTTCCTTCATGGGGATAATGGATAAAGGGAATGTTAAATATAGCTGAAATTTGAGTCCAAACTGTGTGGTTTCAGCATCTCATATGTATGTAACGGAACCCTCACTAAGATGTGATATATTGGCTACAGTCAAGACGTTACATGTAAGCAACGACAATGATCTATGTGGAAACAGGACAGTAAATTACCTTAATGATTTAATGGAAGGTAAGCTTACACAATGTAAGAAAGATTTCATATTTGGTGATGGAATAAGAAAGACAGACTTTCCAGTGCTTCTCTATAGTCATGGAGCCTGCAAAAAAAAAAAAACAACTTAACAAGGATTTATATTGCTCACATTCTCAATTTGTTCCTGGTAAGATTTCACCTCCCGACGATGCTTCTCCAAAGCAGCAGCCGATAGTCCATCCTTCAATGGAGACCCTCGTAGTCCACCACACTGGCAGCCTGAACTAAGTTCTGTTGCAGAAAAAAGGCTATGTGAGATTGTACTCACAATATCACATTAACATTTTTACTCTTATAACAAATCCAACAAGCTTAAAACTACATGGTTAAATGCCATGATGACAGCCAGCATCAACAAGTTATTTGAACAGTTGACAGCTACAAGATTAAATAATGTAATGATGACAATCAATGTCAACAAATTATTTGACAAATTTATAACTACAAAATAAAAGTGGTTTTTTTCTTTTGTATGTGACATAGTAAAGCTGAATAATGCAGTAAGAAAGACTTTTCAAGCACAGCTGAGGTCGAGACTAAGGTTTAAATACTGATCACAAATAAGACTGATCATTTTGTGACAAGTCTGTCAGCTAGGCTGTTTTAAGAACAATTTAGTTTTTGCGACATAAAATTATTTGCTCTGACTTGCAGTCTGCTACTGATGAAATGTTGGATTGATCTGTAGTCTGCTACTGATGAAATGTTGGATTGATCTGTAGTCTGCTACTGATGAAATGTTGGATTGATCTGTAGTCTGCTACTGATGAAATGTTGGGTTGATCTGTAGTCTGCTACTGATGAAATGTTGGGTTGATCTGTAGACTTAACAGTAAGCTGATGTAGTCTGCTCCCGATAAGATGATACACTAGTCTGTGGCCTGCTATTAATAAAAAGGTCTCCTACAGACAAGATAATGTGTTGATCTGTGGTCTGCTAATAAAAAAATGTACGACTTTAAGTCTGGTGCAAAAAAGATGATGTGTTGATCTGTGCTCTGCAGACTTGCAGTCTACTACTGATAAGACAGAGTAGATATGGACAGAGGTGTGTGGTACAGTTTTTAAAAAAAGGGGGAGAGGAAGGATAAGATATATGTCTATTTTGGTAATGAGTGATATCTGTTTATGGTTTGGCACTTGGCCCAATAAATCTTGTACGTAGGAGACCTTTTTATTAATAGCAGACCACAGATAAATACATTATCTTGTCCGTAGGAAACCTTTTTTACAAGGGTCATACCAAAAGTCGTGAGCATACATTTTTTAAAAATCAGAATTTATAGATAGAGAAAATATAAATGTATCACCTTAACTGCATCCTTCTCTTCACTTTTCAGCATAATCTACATTTCTCTGCACACATTTCCCCACTGCTCTGCAAGTTTGAAAATACCCTCCCGGTAGAATTCTGTTTCAGCTGACAGGCAGCACAGATGCAGTGCTTTCTGGATGTTCTCTCCTGTGGGACCCAGCTGGCACAAACTTTTCTATAGCCTAAGGTTTCAATCATTTCCTGTACTGCATTGTGTCCTATTCCAAGATTTACAGCAATTTCAGAAAACACATCTGTCTTGTTTAATGTCATCAACCCGTACTACGTTGTGTTCAGTGGAGGCAGTTCGAAGGAGACTGCTGCGAGGCATATCTTGGATGCTCATGTTTCCATCTTTGAAATGTTTCATCCACCTCCTAACACAGCTAGCACCCATACACACATCTCCCTAAGCAATTTGAAGTCTTTGGTGAATTTCAGCAGCGGGGATTTCCTCTTTAACAAGGAACTCAATAACAGCACATTGACAAAATGAAACTTCAGCACCTGCTATTTTGTTTATGCTCCGCGTGGTAATGTGACACATAATGGCGACTTCATGTTACCTCTAAATAAAGTGCAAAGGGTGCAGTTAAGGTGATACATTTATATTTTCTCTATCTATAAATTATGATTTAAAAAAAAATTTTGCTCATGACTTTCGGTATGACCCTCATATTAATAGCAGACCACAGACTAGTGTACTGTATCTTATCAGGAGCAGACTACATCACCTCACTGGTAAAAGACTGTCCTTTGTTTTCTTCCAACACATGGGCAAACTAATCACAAAAGACAAATGTGTCAAAATATATAATTCTTATGTTACTGTTTGTTATGGATCCAATCACATGTAGGCTCTCTCTTGACTTTCTTCCTAATGCTAAGTTGTGGTGCTTGTATGTGTTTTTCAGCTATTTCTTTCTTATAATGTTATGCTGTGATTCTGATGTCATCATTTGATTTTGACCTGAATGAAACAATATTGTACTGATGGGATCTTCTTCTTCGTTTGTTTCTACCACCAAGACCGCCTTGTGATCCTACTGAATTTACCCCTGTGGTCCTCTATAGGTTCCGTGGTCCCCCATGTGGCCCCATGAGATCCCTGAGAGGACCACAAAAGGATCAGAGTATTGCACAGCTTGAGCCTGTAATCTTGGTGGGTCTCAGAAGCGGGACTGCATGACACTGGTTTTCGTTGCACCAGTTTGATCTAGAGTTGGACTTTCTCACCGGAAAACCTCTACATGTTTTGAGATACCTGTGAATCACCGCCGGGTGAGAGGTGGTTGCCACTTCATTCCAGTGTTGGACTTTCTCACCAGAAAACCTCAGTGTGATTAGGATACGCATACATCCCTGCTGGGTGAGAGGTGGTTGCCCATCTAGACTTCCCTGATCCAGTGTCTCCAACTTCAGCATTTTGTGGTTGTGGCCACTACCCTTCCTAGTTGTGACCAAGATGGAGGTTGTGACCAGGAGGACGAATCCTCGCCACTAGTGACTTCTTCCCCTGGGTTGAGCTGGTTTAGGCATATTATCCCAGTATGGGCGCGTTTAGGATATGACCGACCTCTAGAGCAGAGGTACCATGACATGCGTAGCCATCAAGTTTCACCCCTGGTGTAAGCCGGTTTAGGCATATTTCACCAGTATGGGTGTATTTCGGACATGGCCGACCTCTAGAGCAGAGGCGCCGCGGTATGGGTAGCTCTCGCTGTGATACTACTGGACTTACCAATTAAGCTTCACGTTATCCTTTCCATCACCTTTTTACATTGGCACCACACAGCAACCTTGATTGCTTTTCCACATATTCTTCCCTGGCCGGGAGGAGCTTCACTCCTCGAGCGGCATTCGAAGAATCTCGCCAGCAGATGGTTCAGTCATTTCACCCGATATGAGTGTACTTAGGATGCGGCCGACCCCTAAACCAGAAGTGCCGTGATTTGACTACTGTTTTCTTTGCTTATTCCTTTCTTTCACCTTTTCCACAGTGGTGCCACATGGAAACCCCATTTGCACCTTTCTTCACTGGCCAGGAGGAGCCCACTTCACGCACAGCAGCTGGAGAATCTCGCAAGCAGCGTACTGATGATTGTTTAACAGTTTGTGCCCATTCTGTAGTCAATATATTGTGGTCTTAATTTTTTTTTGTTTATTTTTTTTACCTATCTTTTGTGCTGGGGCTTGTCAGATAACTGAAAATTTTATCTCCTTATCTTTCCCATCCCCCTACCACGCATGATCGTAAAAGGCTACTAAGGAGGGTTCAGCATAAGGCCAGCAACCCTATCTGGTAAAAAAAACTATCAGACTGCTACAGAAATGGAAGCAAGGAAAAAAACAAATGCAGGTGGAAGGAGAAATGCGTATCAGGAAACTGAGCCCATGAAGGTTGTGGATGAAAGCCAGCCACTGGAAGTCCCCAGCCTGACTGCAGACCTCCTGGAACCTAAACACAAGATGCAAATAGGCAGCTGGAATGTAAGAACGCTAAACAAGACTGGAAAACTAGCACAAACCATCAAGGAAATGCACAGATACAAACTAGACATACTAGGAATACAAGAAGCAAGATGGACAGGACAAGGCAGAAGGAAATTAACAACACAGCACACAGAAGATACAATAATATGGTCAGGTAAAGAAGATCTTCATGAAGGAGGAGTAGCACTGATTATAACAAAAGAAGCATCAAGAGCATTGCTGAAATGGACCCCAATAAATGAGAGATTATTATATGCACACTTCAACTCAAGATTCACGAAGCTGTCTATTATAGTTTGTTATGCACCAACAGAAGCAGCTGAAGAGGAATTAAAAGAAGATTTTTACAACAGCCTCCAAGCAACAGTAGAAACAATACCCAAGCATGATATTCTACTCATCTTTGGCGACTTCAATGCAAAAGTAGGTGAAGGAAATGAAGATAGAAGAAGAATCATGGGAAGAGAAGGAATCGGAGAAATAAATGAAAATGGAGAAAGACTGCAGTTTCTGTGAAGACAACATGATGACCATCGGAGGGACAATTTTCCAACACAAAAACATCCATAAGGTGACTTGGAGGTCACCAGATAAAACCACAGAAAACCAAATCGATCACATACTAATAAACAACAAGTGGAAACGGTCACTACAAGATGTGCGAGCAAGGAAAGGAGCAGATGTAGGAAGTGATCACAACCTTCTGGTAGCAAAAATAAAAATAAAAAAAAATAAAAAAATAAAACTAAAATTAAGGAAAGCCAGAATCGGAGAACACAGAAAGATACATTTTGATACAACAAAACTGACAGACCAGCAAACAAGAAATGAATTCTCAATAGTACTTAAGAACCGCTTCAGTGTCCTACAAGACGAAGGAGAAATGTCCATATTAGAGTTTAATAAAACACTACAGGAAACAGCAAAAGAGGTGCTGGGATATCAGAAAAGGAGAAAAGAGGAATGGATAAGTGAGACCACATGGGAAAAGATAGAGCAAAGAAAAGAAATCAAGAAAAAATTACTGAACACCAAATCACAACGGCTTAAAGAACGAGTTTTAAGTAATTATGCACAAAAAGACAATGAAGTGAAGGAATCATGCCGTCAAGATAAACGTCAATATTATGACAACTTAGCAGAAACAGCAGAGAAAGCAGCATATACAAATGACATGAAAACCATATATAAAATCACAAAGCAGATGACAGGTAACTTCAACACAAGATGTGTAAGTGCAGTAAGAACACAAAATGGACAACTGGTCAGTGGAGAAAGAGAAAAAATTGAAAGATGGAGGGAACACTTTAACACCCTACTAAACAGAACACAAGCAGCACAAACAATAGACATACCTGAAGCAAAAATGGAACTAAACATCAATACAGGACCAATAACAATAAATGAAGTAAAGGAGGCGATAAAGAAGCTAAACTCAGACAGGGCACCAGGTGAAAATGAAGTGACTGCTGAGATGTTGAAAGCAGAAGAAACAGAAACACCAAAACAACTTTGCCGGATATTACAACAAATTTGGGATCTAGAAAAAGCCCCAGAGGAGTGGAAGACTGGGCTTACAGTAAAACTACCAAAGAAGGGTGACCTCAGAGATTGCGGGAACTGGAGAGGCATTACCCTACTGCCACTCACCAGTAAAGTATTTTGCAGAATAATCATCAACAGAATTGTACCAACACTTGAGGAAAAACTTCGGAAAGAGCAGGCAGGATTTAGGAAAGGAAGATCATGCATAGACCACATATTTGTACTTAGACAAATATTAGAACAGGCAAATGAGTGGCATAGCACAACATATGCATTATTCATAGATTTTGAGAAAGCCTTTGACAGTGTCAACAGAGATGCACTGTGGAAAATCCTAAGATGGCATGGCCTCCCCCATAAAATAGTTAATGTAATCAAAGCCCTATACGAGGGTTTTCAGTGCAAAGTTATCTGTGGAGATCATACCTCCAGCAGCTTTAGGGTACAAACAGGAGTGAAACAGGGATGTGTACTATCACCAACATTATTTATCTTGGCAGTAGACTGGTTAATGAAGGAGGCAACATCAGACAAACGCAGAGGATTACAATGGACCCTTGACACAGTGCTGGAGGACATTGACAGTACAGAGGACATCAACAGCAGACTTACTAGAGCAAACCAGGCTTTTGCAATGCTGCAGACTATATGGAAATAAAAAAAAAAACTAAGCATAAATATGAAAATCAGGATATTTAAGAGTAATGTTCTAAGTGTATTACTCTATGGAAGTGAATGGTGGAAAATCACCAAAACCATAGAAAACAAGTTGAATTCTTTCTAGACTAAATGTTTATGAAGAATAAGAAAAATATTTTGGCCAAACACCATAAGAAATAACATCTTATTAGCAGAAATGCAGATGAAGCCACTGACAACAATTATTGAGGAAAGACGCTGGCGATGGTTGGGACATGTGCTCCGAATGACTGACAACTCACTACCAAAAATAGCACTAAGATGGACACCACAGGGGAGCAGAAGTAAGGGTAGACCAAAAGAGACATGGAGAAGAACAACAGAAAGGATGTTGAGCAATAGAGGGCTCACTTGGGCAAGAGCAGAAAAAAAGGCGAAGGACAGGCATTTGTGGAAAACCCTTGCGGAAGCCCCATGTGCCCTGGGCACTTAAGGTTCAGAGAGAGAGAGATCTTTCCCATCTTTTGAGCAGTTCAGTCTCTTTACTGACTGAGATCAAGAGCCAGCCTTTGGTTCTACAAGCCCAGGTGTCTTGATGATTAAGCTTGAACAGTTAATTGTCTTTTCTTAAGCTTTCCCTTATGCAAAATTTCTTTCATAGCACTAAATCATTTCAAGAATGCCCTGATATGCCTTGAAGCTCTTCTCATAATCCAGATCATACTCTATTCAGTGAACTAGTCTATGATTTCAGTGACTGACAGATTCTGGTGTACAGTTTCCACTGGTGAATTATCTTCTAAAGCAAAGAATGAATGCAAGTTCTTTAACTCTTCCCATGGCACAGAAAAAAAATAAAGCGGACGCTCCCGTCTGTGCCAGACAAAAAGCATGGGTCTTGATATGTATAGGTGATAAGTGTAAAAGTGAATGTAAGAAATTATTTCCACGTTATAAGTATACATATTATACATCCGAACAGCTGTAAATCGATGAAGATTTCATAAATGCAGAATGTTTTAGGAAAAGAAGAAGTAATGTTATGTTTTTAGACAATAATTGTGTCCTACTTAATATCAGATGGTCTAGATCGACTTGTCGATGTCGTATTGTGATTATGTGTGCCAAAAATCGCTATAATAATGTCTGAAATAACCTTCTAACTACTTCTCCAGTTGTCTAATATGTCTAGATCTACTTAGGATACAATCTGAACAGTGCTCTAGTCGTAGGGGGACATGTTTGCCTCCGAAGTCACACAAAAAAAGCTGAAAACTTCAGTTGAAAACATTGAATTTGACTCCTTTTGACCCCCCTTGTTAATAACGCTTTGTGGAAAGAATGCTAGGTAAATGTGACATGTACATTTAACATGCAATCTAAAAATTCAACCGATTTTACACAGAAACAAACCAGAGACCTATCCGAAGGCCCAAGGCAGGAGCATGGAAACTGGACACAGCCTGTCACAAGGCTGACGGCAGGGAAAGAGTTAAAGTCATTACTAAGACGCTAGCCATGAGATTAATGGTTGCAGAACACCTTCATTCATGTAAACCATTCACACTTCATGGGCCAGCTTGGTAATGTTTTCCACTACTGTCTTCTCTTCCAATTCATCAAAAAAATTGTTGCTCACTGCCACACAGCACAAGAGCAAAACAGTGTAGAGCAGGGCCACTTTAAATGTACAATGAGTGTACTTTCTTAAACTAATAATGGATTTGTTTAGTTTTAGATGGTAATTTTGTAGCCGGCAGATGTTAGCATTTTGTGGAAGCTGTAGGCCATCAACAACTTCTCTCATGTTTGATTCTAGCACTATTTGATTGTCATAACTGTCCAAAGATGTAACACCAAACCCATGTTTGCTTTGCAAGATACAATCTTCTTTATCAATTGAGTGCATTTCCTACTTCAATTGGATACTTACTGAGATAAAAATGTTCTCACACTTGCATTACTGTAACAAGTCTGATATTAAGTCACGTTGGCTGCTATGTTTTGCTAATACGGTGGTACCTTGGGTCACGAACTTAATTTGTTCTTCGACTCCGTTCGCGAACCGAAATGTTTGCACACCGAAACAATTTTTCCCATTGAAATTAATGCAAATCCAATTAATCTGTTCACCTGCCCCAGATACATATTGTTTTTTTTTTACTTTTTTATGGATTTATGTGTGGCAAAAATATATAATATAAAATATACAGTATAACTTTACCTTTGTGGTTGATAGTTGCTGGCACAGGTAGATGGTAGAGGAGGAAGACTACTCCTTCAAAGGAGAGTCCCATTCCATAATAACGTCTGGCACCTGTGTAGGTATTTCTGGTGTTTTTTCTCTTGTTTGTATCCTGGGAAGTGGTTCGATTGCCGGTGTCTTCACAAGATAACGATCCTGAGACATTTGTCTTTTTCTTTGTTGGATAATTTTTCAAAAATGGGACATCACATTGTCATTTAAAATGTCCACTGCTCTGCTGGTCACAGTTTTGTTAAGTAAAGTAAAGCCTTCTCACATATTATGGCCTCGCTAACACTATCTCCAGCAAGCTGCTTTTCATTAATCCAAACTAACAATAATTTTTCTACTTCTTCTAACACCTGAGACCCTTGCTTCGTTAACATAGTCACTCCTTTAGCCACATCAGGCGTCTTTAGTGCATCTTTGTTCTTTAAGATCGTAGATTTAGCCATGTTGTACTGCTTGGAGAGATCAGAAACATGAACAGCATTCTCATGTTTAGTTATTATTTCCTTCTGCACTTCTACTGTAAAAATACGCTTATGCTTCTTGACACCACTGTCACTAACATTTTTCTCTTTCTTGGGAGACGTAGTCAAGGTTAATGCAAAAAGCACACACAAAAAAAACTGTATCAAGAACAACGCAATGACAAACAATGTTTACAGCGCGCAAACCTGAGTACAATTGATGCTGTTTGCGAGCCAAAAACATGGCACCATGTTTGAGTGTTTGTGCGCCAGGCACTGTTCGCAGATCGAGTAAAAATTTGTCGGAAATTGTGTTCGTGGGCTGATTTGTTAGTGACTAGAAGCATTCGTGACCCAAAGTACCACTGTACCACACATTTCTCTTTCAGCACAACTGAAAATCTCCATTATTTTAGTGCAGATTGTGCTTTTTCATAGCAGACTGATCTGATAAAAAATATAGCTGGTCCAGTTCAATTTTTTACAACATATGTACTGGGTAAAATCAAAAACAAGCTGCAAACATTCGATAAAACATCCAAACACAAGTTAAAAAACTAATCCAGAGTAATGATGTAACATCCAAACATCATTTACAGCCACTTACACTGAGCCACGCACATAATAGGCGAGCAACCATGAACTGAATCTAATCTCCAATCTTGGCCAACATCATGGCAGTGATAAAAAGAATGAAAATAGCCATATACTACAAGAAGTGTTATGACAGTTTCTTTCAATAACAATAGAAACTCACTTAAGTCAGTAGACAGACCCATGTGTATTGGATCTAGTTACAATCATTTTCTCTCTACATGAAGAAATAAACATATGAATGAAAAAGGCAGTGACAACGTTTGGCAAAAAAAAAAAAAAAAGAGTACGGGCATGAAACAGAAGATTAATACTAAAGACAAAGATTTACATGTCCGGCATTGTTATATGAATTAGAAACACGGAAAGCTTTGACAGATTTCACCTTCGTTTCCTTCACAAAATAATGAACATCAAATAGCAAGACAAAGGAAGCAACTCTGTAGTGCTTTAGTGTGCTAAGCTTCCACCCACAATGACAACAATGGCAGAAGATTAACTTGTCCAGAGCATGTTAGAAGTGATGACAATCATGTCCCTTAGAAGATATTGTGGGGCAAACTTCTGGAGTGAAGGATGTCATGAGGCAGAAAGAAAAAAAACAGACATTCAAAATTTTAAAGCTATCCACGACAGGTTTTTCCATCAGCCACAAACACTGAAAAACACTGGTGATGGATCAAGCCACATGGTGTGAACAGCTTTACATAAGGGTGCAGCATTATTTAAGAGGCCAAAGAAAAAGAGGCAGACCACATGACACTCTAAAGAGGACAATGTTAAGAGAGAGACCAAATTAATAGTCATAAAATCCCTTGATGGGGTTGAAAGGCTCGCAGAAAACAGGACAAATTGGCCAACTACCTTGCAAGCCCTATGTGACGTTTAACGGCACGAGAAGGATATAATATTATTTTTAAAAAACAAAGTCAAAATTGAAGACAAAAGATACAATATTTTTTGCTGTAATGTGGCCAGTTATACAAATCCAGTATTAGTAATATCAATCATGAGATAACTTGTATAGTAAATTAATGCAAGTGATATACACTAGTTCACATCTACCTGCTTCTAAACTCTTCTAAAACATAATGTGCCATTACTATAATAATTTACTTTCATTCCGTTTCAACAAACTCAAACCGAGCACTTTACTAATAACAGAAACAGAAAATCAGCCTAACCTAACCTAGGGACATAAAAGTTCATATTAAACAACAAGAGAATCACTTCAAGTAATACGAGTTTTTGTTTTTTTTAACCTTTGTACAGTTTGAGCTCTTTGAAGATCCTTTCCAATTCAGCTATCCTGGATACATCACTGTGAATGTTTCCCAGAGACTCACGAGCTCTCAGTCGTTTCAGCTCGCTTCTCAGGTGCTTGTTCTCTCCTGCATACTTGGCTAGCATTGGATTGTTCTCTAACTGCTGACGCAACACCTTGATCTCATCACGGAGGCACTTCTGATATCAAAATCACATTAATTACACAGCTCTAAATACTCTATAACAAGGAAACAAAACATATCTTAACATTATTCACAATATACTAACATTTGCAACTTTCATGTGAGGTTCTCTTTGTTATGTTATGCCTACCCTTATCTCTTCTTAGATGAAATCACAAACTTCTACTACTGAAGGCTATCTACTGGTAGTGAGATCACAATTTCTACTACTGAAGGCTATCTGATGATAGGTGAGATCACAACTTCTCCTACTGAAGGTTATCTGCTGGCTGGCAAGATCAAGTTCTTTTTCATGCCTTAAACAAGTTGTCTATATTTCATATGCATATAAAATAGTGCTAAAAGCACAGGCTAATAAATCAGAACATTTGTCTTCACTGTTAACCCTTTAATGTTCTATGCATTCTCCTACAGTATGCCAAATGTGGTAGAATTTTTATTTGTGTATTGATTTCCTTATGTACAGAGAAGTTGTAAACACATGTAATTATGAGGTGTATTACAAAAAAAACAGAAAACGAACACACTTTTCAACCTTGGTGTGCAAACCAGCACAGAGAGCACACTGAGAGACAGGTCTTGACAACAAACTGCCATTTGCCCTATTCTGCTATGAGTATTAGTCATTGCACTACATCCACTAAATTGAGCACATGCAAAATCTCTTCTGAACCAAAAAATTATGGCTACAGCGTTCTTTGAACCACAAGGAATTTTGTTAATGGAATTCATGGCACAAGGAACCACAATAACGTCAGAGGTTTACTGTGAAACATTAAGCTTTGAGAGTACATCCAAAACAAAAGGCACAGAATGCTCATCAAGGGCATCATTGTTCCGCATGATGTGTGGCCCCATACTGTGGATCACACAAAGATTTTATTTGAGCAGTTCAATGGAGAGATTTTCAACCAACCCTCTTATAACCCAGACTTAGTGCCAAGCAGTTACCATCTCTTCGGCAACTGAAGGTCTGGTTGGCTACCTAGTGTTTTCAGAACCAGTGAGGAGCTCTGCTTGGAGTAAACAACTGGCTGGATATCCTGGCAGAATCATTCTTTGACAAATGAATAATTAATATGTAAGTACTGTATGTCTCGACCAGATCTTTAATCTAAGAATAATACTTGAAGAACATATTGAAAAGCAGAAACCATTAATCCTGAACTTCACAGATTTTAAAAAGGCATTTGATAGCATACACAGAGATTCATTGTGGAGGATTTTATGACTATATGGAATACCAACTAAAATTGTCAACATCATTAGAGATCTCTACAACGGATATGTTTGTGCAGTCAAGACAGAAGAAGGAATGAGTGAATGGTTTCAGATTGAAACAGGTGTGAAACAAGGATGTATATTATCTCCTTTGCTTTTTGGAATTGCCATAGGCTTTGTAATGAAAAAATGCTGTACATGTAAAACTGGCGTTGATTGGGTACATGGGACCCAAATAGAAGATCTTGATTTTGCACATGACATAACTCTTATCAGTGGCAATGTGAAGTCAATGCAGGAAAAAACAGATTCCTTGTCTTCCTTGGATAGCAAAATAGGACTTGAAATTAACAAACACAGAACAAAAATAATGAAACTTCTCATTACTCAAGAAGGAAAAATATATGCAGATGGAACATCTGTTGATGAAGTAAACCAACTTGCATACCTTGGCAACTACATAGACCTGGATGGTGACACCAAAAAGGAAGTTAGAATTTGAATTGCAAAAGCAGCATTGACCTTTAAGAATCTTGAGAACATGGAATTCGAAAGTCATAAGCACAAAAAAACAAGTTAAGATTATTCAATTCAAATGTGATATCCACCCTCATTTATGCATGTGAAAGCTGGAAATCAACTAAAGAAATAGACAAGAAATTAGACTCTTTTGAAAACAAATGCCTAAGGAAAATACTTGGTATAAAGTGGAACGAATTTAAGAACAATATAGATATAAGACAGATGAGCAAACAAGAACATGTCTAATGGGTGATCAGAAAAAGAAGATGGACGTATGCAGGCCATGTGATGAGAAGAAACAATCAGAGAATACCTAAACAAGCTATCAAGTGGAGCATAACAGGCCGAAGAAAAAGAGGTCGATCACATGAAACTCTAAAGAGGACATTGTTAAGAGAAGCCAGTTTAGTGGGCATAACATCCCTTGATGAAGTAGAAAGACTCGCCGAGAACAGGAAAACTTGGTAAACAACTATGCAAGCCCTATGTGATGTTTAATGGCACGGGAAGGATATAAGATTGTATATAAAACTAAGTATATAACTATACACAAAACCACTGCAGTAAAGCTGTGATAACAAAATGTATAAACTAGGGAAAAAAGTAGGAACATCTTTAGTACTTAACGAGCATACAGTTATGACATTTTGGTGTGAACCTTAATCATGCAAAAAAAAACACATAGAACGAAGAAATAGAGAGAGAATGTGAAATATAAATTCACTTGAATGCTATATAAAAAACAGGAATGGAAAAAATAGAATAAAATAATGGAGCACTTAGCTGTGACTTGTAAGAGGCTGTGACTCGTAAGAGCCTGTTTTCAGAAGTGCGCATTGTGGAGTGTAGAGAATGTTTAAATGGAGACTTGTGATGCATGATAGGTGGGTCGTAAATAAGGAAGGAGGGAAACATGGAAGAGGGAGAGAGTGATACAATGGTAATCTAGCTGGGAGAGGGTGGAATAGGTGATTATAGTTGGGGTATAGGGGTTGGGATATACCAGTTAAGAGGTTCTGAACTATGTGTTACAAGTGAGAAAGGAGTGCAAGTATAATCACCTATTCCACCTTCTCCTGGCTAGATTATCATTGTATCACTCTCTCCCCTTTCCACAGTTTCCCCTCTCTCCCTATTTACAACCCACCTATCACACATCACAAGTCTCCATCACAGCTTCTTACAAGTCACAGCTTCTTACAAGTCACAGCTTCTTACAAGTTACAGCTTTTTACAAGTCACAGCAAAGTGTTCCATTCATATTATTTTATTGTTATTTTTCCATTCCTACCTATGTTTTATACAGCAGTCAGTCAGTCAGTCATTTGCATGTTCCTTGTGGAACTTTGCCTCCCTAACAACTCTCCTGTAGGCCTCTCGGTTGTAAGCAAGATGGCCTGCTGCTGATGCATCCATTTGCAGATCATCAACAATGTCTTGTAGCCATCTTCGCCTTGGTCTTCCTCTCTTTCTTTTTCCCATTATGTACCTTTCCAAGATGGTCTTCTCTAGATTATCATGATGTTTAATGTTTCCAAAATATTTAAGTTTTCTCTTTTTAATTCTCTTTACTGGTCAGCCTTCTTCAATATTAAGTTCTTGAAGTATGGATTTATTTGGGGTTTTTTTTTGTGTCCATGATATTTGAAGAACTCTTCTGTAGCATTTACATTCAAGGGCATTTATGTGTTTCTCAGCTGTTAAGTGTCCAGGTCTCACAGGCATATGTTGCGATGGGAAAGATGCATGCCCTTAAAAATCTTATTTTTGTAGTTGTTTGTTCCTCTCCACAGCTTCTTAGTTGTTTTACTTTTTGAAGAGCGATAGGTGTCCTCCTTTTAATTTCCCTCACTGTATCTCCATTATTAGTTAGTAGTGATCCAAGATATTCAAAACTCTCTACTTCTTCCAGAATTTCCTCACTGATACATATTTCAGCTGCCTTGTTTGTTTTGACATTTGTCATCAATTTAGTTTTCTTCACATTCATGTGAATTTATATTTTATCTTCTCTATTTCTTTGTCCTGTGTGTTTTTGCTAAGGTTCACACTGAAATGTCACAACTGTGTGCTCGTTAAGTAATAAAGCTGTTCCTACCTTTTTCCTAGTTTACACACATTATTCATTCTTTGACATAGGACCTCAAAAACTGGTGCCACAGTGCAAATGCCTGAATTTTGGTGGCAACTATGTGGAAAAACAATGCAGTTTTGTATGTAAGTTATAATGTATTCAATTTTGTTTTCCTTTTTTTTTTTTCAAAACCAGTCAGTTGGAGGTTTATTTTGGAATAGACCTTGTATTACAATTTTATCTTAATTCAGACCTATAAAAAAGGTATGAATAGCTTTGTTCAATAATGGAGCACACAGTTGTAATGTTTTGATACACTTTTTTCATGCAGAAACATACTGGATGAAAGAGGAAACGAAGAATAATCTAAACTAACATACAAGATACACAACACATCTCTCTCTGAACCTTAAGTGCCCAAGGCACATAGAGCTTCAGCAAGGGTTTTCCACAAATGCCTGTCTTTGCCTTTTTTATCTACTCTTGCCCAGGTAAGTTCTCTATTGCTCAACATCCTCTCTGTTGTTATTCTCCATGTCTCTTTTGGTCTATCCTTACTTCTATTCCCCTGTAGTGTCCATCTCAGTGCTATTTTTGCTAGTGAGTTGTCAGTCATTTGGAACACATGTCCCAACCATTGCCAGCATCTTTCCTCAATAATTGCTGTCAGTGGCTTCATCTGCATTTCTGCCAACAAGATGTTACTTCTTACAGTGTTTGGCCAAAATATTCTTCTAATTCTTTGTAAACATTTAGTTTGGTAAGAATTCAACTTGTTTTCTATGGTTTTGGCGATTTTCCAGCATTCACTTCCATAGAGTAATACACTTAGAACATTACTCTTAAATATCCTGATTTTCATATTTATGCTTAGTTTTTTTTTATTTCCATATAGTCTGCAGCATAGCAAAAGCCTAGTTTGCTCTAGTAAGTCTGCTGTTGATGTCCTCTGTACTGTCTCCATTTTCTACTACTCTACTACCAAGAAATACAAATTTGCTAACCTCCTCCACTAACTTGCTATCTACTCTGAGTACATTTCTGTTGTTCACATTTTGCTTCATTAACTTTGTCTTTCCTACATTGATCTTTAGTCCTATGTTGAGTTAGCTTGTTTATTTTATCTTGCATATCTTTGTGGCTGACTGACAGCAGACAGATGTCACACAACACATAAGAGAGTTAAAAAGGCAAAAGAAGGTAATTAATCTCATAACTTGTTTGAAGAGAGTGTGGTTGTAAACTGTTGTAAATGCTTATATGAAGAACTATGGGGGGTGGGGGGTGAAGTGTGTGTGTGTGTGTGTGTGTGGTGGTATCAATCTGATTGGCTGGCAACAAAGAAGAGATTGAGGGAAGGGATGGGGAAGAATGGAGTAAATGGTTGTCAGGGCTAGATAAAGATGGGCAGAATAGATTAAGTGAATGCATTTAGGGTGAAGGATCTAGAATACAGTGAGGTGAAGGAACAAGTATTTATGAATTGTGATGAGAACTAAGAAGTAAGGCAATGATTTATGAGTGTGGGGAAGTGGAAGGTTAAGTAAAGCTGAATGTATGCTTGAAAACTGTTTCTTAGTTGAAATATATCCTTTAACCATTTTCTTTATATCACTGTTACCTTCTTTAATGACTAACTTACCACTAGTGCATCCTTCTCTATATCAGAAAAACTCCTGGATGCTTGTTGCAGTGTGTGGATATGGTTTTCTCTAAATTTAATGATCATTTTGGTAGACTGGATGTATTTGTCCTTCTTGTTGCATAACTCTTGAAGATGATTCACAACATCTTGCAAGGCCTGCACATGTACAAGACATACGTGGTTATCTTAACAGATACAAGATAAATGTGGTTAGATGTACAGGTACAAGATTCTAAGACATAAAATTATATAAAAAGCTTAGTTTCACATATCACTGAGATCTTGTATTTCTAGCACACGAAATTATGTAAAATTTAATTCCTTATGTCATAAGGATATGTTTCCAGTATATGAAATTATAAAAAGTTTAGATTCTTACGTTAAAGAGATCTTATGTTTCTAACATATTTAAAGTTTAGATTGTTTCTTTTATTAGAGATATTCTGTTCTTAGTATGTGAAACCATATAAAGTTTAGATTGTTATTTCACTGTGATCTTATATTTCTACTATAGGAAAAAATATAAAGTTAGATATTTCTCATGTCACAAATATGTTGAATTTCTATCATATGAAAGCATTTGAAATTTATAATGTTATATCATAGCATGGCAAAGATGGCTGCATGATATCGTTTATGATCTGCAAATGGATGCATCAGTAGCAGGTCATTTTGCTCACAACCGAGAGGCCTACAGGAGTGCTGTTCATTTCATTCATTTGAATGTCCCTTGCTGAACTTTGCCTTCCTAACATCACTCCTGTAGGCCTATTGGTTCTGAGCAAAATGGCCTGCTGCTGATGCATCCATTTGCAGATCATCAACAATGTCTTGCAGCCATCTTCGCCTTGGCCTTCCTGTCTTTCTTTTTCCCATTATGTACCCGTCCAAGATGGTCTTCTCTAGATTATCATGATGTTTAATGTGTCCATGATATTTGAAGAACTCTTCTGTAGCATTTACATTCAAAGGCATTTATGTGTTTCTCAGCTGTTTTGTTAAGTGTCCAGTAGGAGTGCTGTTAGGGAGGAAAAGTTCCACAAGGGACATGCAAATGAATGAACTGTTATGTCAAAGAACCCTTATTCTTCTATAATATGAAAACATATGAAGTTCACACAGTTTCATATGTCACAGAGATCTTTTTTCTATTACATGTAACAATATGAAGTTCAGTTTTTTTATGTCACAGATATCTTGTTCCTATGATATTAAATATATGAAACTTCTGACAGTTCTCTGTCACAAAGATTTCATGTTTCTAACATACTGAAAATATATGAAGTTTAGTTTCATATGCAGCATAGATTTCATATTTTTTAATATGCAGTATTTGAAGTTTAGGTGCTGTAGAGATCTTTCTCATGCTTTAAAGCTAATGAATGAATAATCTTTATTTTTAAAGGGAAAAGAATTGGGCACGCTGTCCTGTCTTACATTCTGCCCTTCATCACCCCATCTTTCATTCTTCCCACACACTCGATTTAATACAAGTATACAACATAAAATATATGTGGTTCAGATAGTGTCTTCGTTGTAAAGATCTTTGCTGTGTTTCTGGTAATACAAATTTGGTGTTGGACATGACATTTGGACACAAACCTTTTTCTCATTGTCTGATTGTTCTCTGAAGTACATGGCATCAACAAAGTTCTTCTTCCATTCAGAGTCAATACTACTTAAAGTTTGGCTGTCTGAGAAAAGAATATAAATCTTCAAACTTGGCAACAAAATACAGTTCACTACAGGCTGAGGACAATAATATTTTGAAAGTGCTGCTCAACACAAATACATTAGAAAATATAGTCGTAAGTTCAACACTACAACATGTCAATGACCCAGACATCAGCAAATAGTACATTTGAAACTTCACTCTTAAGCTCTCCCAACTCACTATCAGGGAAAAAGAAAGATATAAAGACAAAATATCAACAAAATAATTTTGTAAACAATTTATGCACTGTATAGCTGGAACCCATAAGAAGTCATATTTTCAGTTTCCTTCATTAGATAAGTACGATGAATATATCACTGGGATAGTTTTGTGGAGCACAACAGGCAGAAGAAAAAGAGGTTGACCACATGAAACTGTAAAGAGGACATTGTTAAGAGAAGCCAGTTTAGTGGGCATAACATCCCTTGATGAAGTTGAAAAACTCGCCGAGAACAGGAAAACTTGGCAAACAACTATGCCGGCCCTATGTGACGTTTAACGGCATGGGAAGGATGTAAGATATAAGATAGTTTTGTTCAGAATTTCACTAAATACATTGAACTTATCATACAACGAATAGTTTTTGGGTGTAAGTATATACATGACACAGAGGTCATGGTCATTTCCAAGAAAGAAACACCATCAAAATGTAACATCAAAGTTAAAAGAACAGAATTAAAAGCAAGTGGACAAATTCAAGTATTTGAGAACAATAATAATACAAGACAGAAGATGTGAAACCAAATAATGAACAGAATATCCAAGGCCAAGTCAGCATTTATGAAAATGACAAATATTCTATGCGATAAAACTGTTGACGACCACCAGAAAGTTACATTGAACCCGTATTTTTATATGGATGCAAGGCATGAACATTATCCAAAGGCGCTCAGAATCTACTGGAAGTAGCAGAGATGTGGTTTCTAAGAATGATAATACCATGGATGGAGAAGAAAACAAATGAAGAGGTTCCAAGTGAGACTGGGCAAATGAAGAGAAATTATGACAAAATTCAAAACACAACAGCCCAGATTTGTAGGACATGCTTTGAGAAGAGGCAAACTGGAACATCTTGTGATAACAGGAAAACAGAATGGGAAAAGGGACAGAGAAAGGCAAAGAAACAAGACACCTGACAGTGAGACAGAGCACACTCCAACAAACATTTAACAGAAAGAGCAAAGGATAGATGGTTGTGGAAATCAATGATGATCAAAGCCTGATTGGCATGGACCAGAGACAGACAAATATACAGGACCCAATATATAAAAAGCAACGGCAGTAAAACTGCGATAACAAAATGTTAGAACTAAAAACAGCTTTATTAATTAGCAAATAGCTGTAAAATTTCTGTTTACACTCTGTCATACAAAAACACACAGGACAAAGAAACAGGGAAAGAAAATAAGATATAAATTCACATGAATGATATACAACAAATAAGAATGTAAAAATATATATATAAAAAAGGGCACTTAGCTGTGACTTGCAAGAAGCTGTGTCTATGTTTAAATGACGACTAAAGATGTGATAGGTTGGTACTAAGGAGGGGGTGGGGAAGTGGAAAGGAGAGAGAGTGATATATTGGCAATCAAGATAAGAAAAGGGTTGATGAAATAGATGAATGTGGTTGGATAGAGGATTTCCAATCTATTACAGTAAATATTGAATCTAGGAATTAGCATTAACACACTCAAGGCACACCAATTCACGCTCCCCTCTTTTTCAGCAACCACCAAAGAGTATGAACACTAACTGCGCCAGACAACTGTTAGTTCTGCCCCCCCCCCCCCCAATCTTCTGTGTGTAGATATATATTATCAACACATGTCCTTTCCTCTTCTTCTCTCAGTTCCGTGACAACTAACTTCAGTATCTGTCCTGTTCACGGAAATCGTACCTGCTGCAACGTGACTGGCTACTTCATTGCCTCTCATGGGGGGGGGGGAGGAGGGAGGGAGGAGGTGTTTGGGGGTTGGTGTGTGTTTGTGTGTGTGAATATATGCATCTGTAAGTATTTGTTTTATGAAAAGTATAGGTGTATGTATTATCAAAATCTAAATTAAAGTATGGCTTGACTGTTGTATCTATTATATTGCTGTTCTATAAATTTGTTAGTTTACAATGAATGTGAGAATGCAATTAAGTTTATTTCATGTAGTTACATAAAGCAGAATGTGGAGTGTATGGAAAGAAAGGGTTTATTAATTATTTACTTATTCATTTTCTGCTTTTTGAAAATAAAGTCTGTTCCATTCCCAGATACGCTGGGCAATATATCCACGTCACCACAATGACACTGGATTTCCCTAAAATCTGAACCCATTCCTGATGTAGCAAACCCCTTCTATCTTGCGAAGCATGCTTTGAGAGTCTGTCACCACCACACCATGTTTATCATCCTGCTGAACAAGCCAAGCCAAGTCACTGCCTCAATTTCCATCCACATGCTCAATATCATCATACAGGACACCCCTGCATTCTGTGCCACCAGTCTGCCTTGCCTATAAAGTTCCACCCACATGCTCGATATCATCATACAAGAGGCCCCTGTGCCACCAGTCTGCCTATAAAGTTCCATTCACTCTTCGTCTCAAAGCACTGAGCCATCCATAAACAAGCTCCTGAATTTAAAACTCTGTCCTGCCTCCCATCCATTCTCTACCTAGCACAGTGATGACCGGTCTGATGAGACTGTTGGTATAATCTCTCACTTGCCCTTTCTGCCCCTTTTGCTACATCCTCCACAGCACACACAGCAGTAAGGGATGTTTCAGCTTCAGCCATCCATGAACTACCACGTTTAACAACAACCTTTCATTACTGCCAGTGATTTATGCTGGGGATGAGTGGTGCTGCCGACCGCTGTGAGATAAGCCTTGACCTGTGCACCAGAGATACTCTGGTGGTGGCCATGCACTTTCTGCTTGATATGCTGCGTGAGGTCTAAACACAAGCATGCTAGGGTAAAGGCATGATTAAGATTGCTGGCATGAAGGATCAACCTATCCATAAGGAGCTGGGGTTAAAGGGAAGATGCATCAAATGAGGCAGATCCTGGATGGTTGCAGCTGAGGATACAGTAAAGTCAATTTGCAATTTAGATGAGTTGCCTGAAAGTGATGATTGGTTATGGGTACAGGACCGACCTCAGCCAACAGAAGGGCTGTGAATGTCAAGACTTGGCACAGGGAGCAGTTGAACTTTGGATTCAAGATCTCATCCAGCTTCACTGTGGGTCTTCCAACATGGTAATGTATATAGATAGCTCATTGACTCGGAACAGCAGAAGTGACTGGGGTTTTGTGGTCTATTGAAATGGAATAGTAGTGTCACAGGGTTCAGGAGCCTTTGAAGTCACCACTTCAAGCATGTGAATGGAAATTGAGGCAGTGTGGCAGAAATGGAATGGCTAGTTGCTCATGATGTGGATGATGGTGTCACTGTGACGGATTCATAGAGTATGCTTGGTAAGACTGAGAAGAAATTGCTTCAAAAAGAATGGGTTCATCTGTTAAGCCAGTCAACTATGACAAGCCTAATGTGTCCATGGCATGCAGGAGTACATGGCAATTAAGTGGCAGACAGACTTGCTGGAAGTGCTAAAATAAACAGCAGGCTGAGAATGGACAAGGGTGACACTGCTAAAGCCATATTTAAAGATTGCAGGAAAATGAAGAGTGGCAATGGAAGAACAATGTACAGTGGACCCTTAGATGTTGAACACAATCCATTCCTGGAGGCAGTTTGACTTTCAAACTGTTTGACTTTAATTTTCCTATAAGAATTAATAATTAAAGACTGAATGAATCCATTCCAGACCCCCAAAAATTACCCATTATAAAACATTTTAAGTACAAATATTGGTTATTTGAACCTGTGTAAAAATGCTAATATGCATTAGATCACACATTAATACTGTAACATTATTAATAATAACAATACCTTATATTTATGCAACCCATCAAAGTTCAAAGTTTTTCCACTTTTTCCACTGCTGGGGATCTTTTACCAGTAAAGGATTTTTATCTCTTTCACCATATTAGCCACTTTAATGGCTTCCTTGTTCTTTAGTATGGTTGATATGCTTGATTTAGCCACCTCATGTTCAATTGACTGTTCCGATTACACTATGCCATCTCATGACAGTTCCAATACACATTATCACTTTCCATTTAGTGATAAGTTCCTTTTTCATTTCTATCGAAGTCATTACATTCCTCCTCCTAGGCTTTTCAGTTCTGGTAACTTTCTTTGGTGTCATCATGACAATAAAATGGGGAAAAAAATCCTAAGAAATTGCAGTAAAAATGCACTTGGAAAACACACACTAACATCTAGTATATGCTCACTGTACCAAAATCACGGGAAAACTGACCATGTGATTCTTAGTTTTCGTTGGGTGGCTGCATTTGTTTTGTTTGACTTTTGAAATTTTGTTTCAGTTTCAAATAGGATTTTCTTTTCAAGTTTCAAACCATTCGACTTTTGAGGGTCCACTGTGGTTGTGAAGTGATTGATGGAGGTAAGACACATTAAGGGTGCTGGCAGGAAATCTGAACTGTGTGGCAAACACATCATAAACAACCAACATTTGATGGTAACTATTAGCAAACATACTCTTGGATGGATGCTGCAGCAAGCAATGGAGCACATATGGGACTGTCCTGAATGCAATGATGATTGAGTCTGAATTCTGAACCTTTGAATAATCATTCTATATAAAATTCTATATGAATTGCCTTTTATGTACTTTTCTACTAATTACAGACTGACCATTAAAACACTAACAAATATGGCACTTGATTTATTATGTAATCACATTTTGTTTATAATCTGCTATCCTTTGCTATTTATATCAATAATTTATCTCTGGTAAAAGAAATGTGGCTTATTAGAAGAATGTTGTGAATCCCCTGGACAGCAAAAATAACTAATGAAGAATGTAGGAGAAGAGCTGGAGAGACAAAAAACCTTGTCAAAAAGATAAGAGAGAGACAATGTACTTTCATAGTTCATGCAATGAGAAGAGGGGGCATTGAAAATATTATAACAACAGGAAAAATAGAATGAATGAATAATCTTTATTTTTCAAGGGTAAAGAATTGAGCACGCAGGCCCGTCTTACATTCTGCCCTTCATCACTCCATCTTTCATTCTTCCCACACAGTTGATTTAGTACAAAAATACAAATTAAATTAGGAAAAACATATCAAAAGATTTAGCTACTACATTCAAGGTAAAAGAGAAGAAGATCAAGAGGAAGACCAAGAGAAATGATACTGGACAGTCTGACGGGATGATGTGAGAGGAGATCACCAACTGAACTGATGGCCTGCATGAAGGATCGGATACTCTGGAGAAGCATAATAGCCAACGCCAGTCGGCACGGCACATGATGATGATGATGATTATGAAAAGAAATCTATGATTATATATTTGTCATGTTCTAAAAACTAAACATTAAATCACGGTGTCCCATAGTGGATTTGGATGTCACTGGAAAGCTGGAAATCAAGACTTTCAAATAATATATAATTAATCATCAGACGCTTGAAAATACAGAGTGCTCTTGACATACATAAAACTAACATATCTAAATCTGTACTTATGTAAGAAATTTCTGACAGGCATAAAGTTTGCGGAAAGCACATATGCAACACATTAGAAACACATGAATTTCAAGTCAAGTATAAGCAAGTGCACCTCAGAAAAGTGAGATGTTTCTCAGGATGAGCAAGTTTGTGATTTGGTTACAACTGAGAGATAATCTTACAAGTTATTGATCTGTATAACAGAAACAACATCCTGCATAAATTACATATAGGAAGAAACATCCATAAATTCTGAAATGTCCATTTAGATTTGACAACAATAGTTCCCTAATTCAGGTATGCAAGATACAAAGCTGAAAATGTGCTGTCTGCCAGAGGGTCAAATGTTAAAGCTGGGTTTCATAATAATGGGAAAAAAGGATCCAGCTCACAAACTTGTTTCAAACAACTTGGAGTGAAACAGAGAATGATGTGAAAGCATGAAGCTGAACAATCATATGAGAAACAGGTTTCACAGTATAAACTGTGATCACTATTGGCCATTCTGAAGGATGATTAGTGCTTAAAAAGTGCTAAGAAAGGAACTACAGCCACGAACCCATTAATAATAACAAAGAAAAATGAAGGTGTAACAAGCAAGATGGAAAAACTGTAAGCACTGTATGCCTGGTTCATGTTTGGCATATGATATAGTGCAGCAAACAGGTGGAGGAGATATGGGGTGCTTTTTGTAAATCTGACATAATTCAAAAAAATTATATGTGGAGTACATTAATTACAGTCTGTATATACATGACTACAGCATTTTTAAGAGCAAGTTTTGGATATCTAAGAAAAAAATAATTTAAGATACAATTTCATTTCTTAAAGACTTAAAGAATGCTAGGAGCATTTCTTGTTTGTACTTACTATGTTTACATCTAGCTGTCATTATCACCATATATTTATGCTTCATTTACATGCCATTTACCTTTTCAATTGACTGGAAATCATTCTGTCATTTCTAAAACATTTTTCATTGTTCTAGTGTTTAATTTCAAAAGTGGCACTATTACAGAGTATAATTGAATAATTTAACATCACTGATCAGTTGCAATCAAAATCTGAATGTCATGTCTTATTTAAACTATTTAAAAAATCTTAACTATACATATACATAAATATACTTGCTTTGTTGACATTTACATGTAAATAAGAGATATTTTTCTGCCCAGTTTCGTTGCTGTGTGTGGAGTAAGATACAAAATGACAATCACTATAAGATGTTATTCATATAAGAATCTATTTTCTCACAAGGGTCTCCAAAATAATTTACTGTGCATTTCTTAAACAGTCTGAGGCGTAAGCCCACTACTGCTACATTTCACTTGTCAGACTAGATCTTTGTGTTAGACATTATTATTAACAAAATGGCAGCTGGTTAACACGCTGACCATTTCACTGCTACTGTCTTGCCTCATGAAAACATATACAAATGTGCACAAACCTGCAACTTTCAAGCCACGTGGGGACTGATCATGACCTGGAGTATTCTGTAAGTTCTCCAGTAGCTCCTTCAAACGACGGATCTCATTTTGTAGCTTCTGATTATTGCCATGAACATCTTCATTAACAACAGCCTGAAAAGAAACATGACAAATTATTGAAATTTCACGAGTCTGTATAGAAATTCTTGTTATGAACAAGAATCAAAAAGTCATGGCAACATACCTTTTAATATTGGTAACTGTAAGCAAATGAGAATAACAGTTGTGTCACTTCTCCACATAGTCCCCCTGCAGGTTGACGCACTTCTTGTACTGTTCTACAAGCTTCTTCATTCCTGCACTGCCTCTTCAACCACATCACGAGATGTGAACTGCTAGCAAGTATGATCTCTTAAAGCTGACTGAAGATGTGATAATCGTATGCCACCAGATCGTGGCTACATGGTGGATGAGGAAGTGCAGCTGTTGCTGCCGCTGCCACATGGGGATATGCATTGTTATGGTGCAGCAAGAGTGTTTTTTGACAGCATTCTTCTTATGTTGCAAACTACAAGTTTCTGTTTTTCTCTAAGCATAGGACAGTATATAGCACCGGTCACTGTTTGACTATGTTCCTGTAAATAAATTACAGTTGGTTTTGCTCCCTTTGTCCACAGAAACCTCACTATGGCATATTACACAATAATGGTGCAAGCCCACAGTAAAAAGTCCATGATTCCTTAAATTCCACTAGGTGAAGGGAAGAGTGCTGTGCTGTGCATGTTTGGATACCCATCAGCTTCTATCTGCTGTGATTACCACATAATTTTCAAAGCTCCCTTACTTTTTTATTCTCTTTCATGTCTACCAAACACTGTCAGATTTTCCTTTAACTTAATGTCTGTACAATACAACAGAGATTTCTACACACTGTAAAACTACCAATATCTGCTAGAAAATACTGGAGTCCTCAGTGATGATTTACATGAATCAAGACTTTTTCACTGTTCATGTCTTTGAAAATTTGTACTGATCCACTGCACTGATACTGTGAGGCTTTATCTGTGTCATGTATTCAACAACATACTTAATCTATTGTCCTTGTTTTCTTCCTGACATCTGGGTACAAGGAGGTTTGGTCACAATAATATCAATAATAACAGTAGTCCAAGGCATCCAACAAAGAGTGAAAGAATATAATGAAATAAGAAACAGAAAAGCAGGTCCAGAAAACAGCATGACAGACTCAACACTGCCAATGAACAACTTGGAATGTGGTACTGCGGAGCTCACTGACATAGAATGATATTTGAAACATGGCATCCTTGTGACTTAACATTATTATCAGCTCATGCCTACAAATGAACCCTGCTTGGACAGGGGTAAGGTCAAAGATCAATGAATGGCAAATGCTGGAACTTGTCCCTTAAGCATGAAAAGTAAAATTAGCCTAAGGATGCAGTATTGTATACCTGCAAGAGCTGATGGGCATTGTGGACAAAATAAGCAGCAGAAAAGAAGCTAACAGCTTCCCAAATACTTCACTGACACTTGGATATTAGTGAACATCAATATGTTTACATTTTTTTGAGATCAGAATAGATGAACGGCACATTGTAAAGAATGAAAAACATAACGATGTTAACCAGGTAATGAATGTTAGATCAACGATTACCAAACTGGTATGGGTAAGAGGATTTGCAGCAGCATCAGTGTATGATCTATGCAGCAAACGTGCATAAAATGGGAAGCAAGACCATGTGCAATGAACTGACTAGCAGAAAAGACTTCATGGTTATGGCATAAAAGCACATGGAACAGTTAGACTCATAAAGCACATGGAACAGTTAGACTCATAAAGCACATGGAACAGTTAGAAAGCACATGGAACAGTTAGAATGCACATGGAACAGTTAGACTCATAAAGCACATGGAACAGTTAGACTCATAAAGCACATGGAACATGAGATTCATAAAGCACATGGAACAGTTAGAAAGCATATGGAACAGTTAGACTCATAAAGCACATGGAACAGTTAGAAAGCACATGGAACAGTTAGAAAGCACATGGAACAGTTAGAAAGCACATGTAACAGTGAGACTCATAAAGCACATGGAACAGTTAGACTCATAAAGCACATGGAACAGTTAGAAAGCATATGGAACAGTGAGATCCATAAAGCACATAGAACAGTTAGACTTATAAATATAAAACACATGGAACTGTGAGATTCATAAAGCATATGGAACAGTTAGACTCATAACGCACATGGAACTGTGAGATTCATAAAGCACATAGAACAGTTAGACTCATAAAGCACATGGAACAGTTAGACTCATAAAGCACATGGAACAGTGAGATTCATAAAGCACATGGAACAGTAAGACTCATAATTGCTGACAGCTATATATTACTATCATTACTACACCACAGGACCCAGTCGCTGCACAGTATGAAAATGGAGTGAAAAGGACAACAATGGTAGAGTCAAAATGGATAGGTATACCACTGGGAATCTTAATTTAAGTGGGACCAACTTCTTGTCATTGTCAGAAGTTTAAAGGGCTAAATGCTTGTTTGAAGGAGATACGTCTCCAATGACCAGAATAGCTGATTTACTTTCTATAACAGTTTCCTGCCATTAATAAAATACAAGGTCCGACAATTAAGTAATGAGACTAATTACATAAAAAATAAAATAAACAACAGTTGAAGATATAACCTGTATTTTATTCAAAGTAAGCCCCTTGTTCATTAATACAGCGAGTGGCATGATCTAACATACATTGGAATGACCTCTGCAGTTCTTCTGTTGGTATGGCCCTACTCGATGTTACAGCCCTTTGTATGTCATCAGTATTGTCAAAGAAGCATCCTTTTAATGGTAACTTTAATTTTGGGAATAGAAAATAATCGCAGGGAGACAAATCTGGAGAACAGGATGGTCGGTTGAGAACGCACACTTGTTTTTGTGCCAAAAATTCCTGTACAACTACCGCCCGGTGAACCGGTGCATTATCATGAAGAAGGAAAAAACTGCCAGGTGTTGAATACTCGGGTCAGACTCAGAGAATTCTTTTCAGTAGGTGTTTCAAAATACTTAAATAAACTTCGGCAGTGACAGTCTGTCCCTCTGCAATAAATTCTTTGTGAATAACTCCTTTGCTCTCGTAGAAGCACACCAACATTGTCTTCACTTTTGACTTTTGAAGACAAATTTTTTGACCTTTTGGTGATGATGACTTCCACTGAGCACTTTTGCCTTTAGTTGTGGGATCATAGTGGAAAATCCATGTTTCATCCTCTGCAACAATCAAGTTTAAGAAATGTTTATTTCTGCGACACATTTTGATGTCTTTTGCATACTCAACATGCTGATGTTTTTTTGTCATCAGACAATGAATGTGGTAGAAACCGGCAAGCAACTTTTTTCTTTCCCAACTCTTCCACTAAAATTTTACAAATGGTCTCTCGGTTAACACCAAATTCATCTGCCATCATCCTCACAGTCAAACAACAATCTTCTTGTATCCGTTCTCTAACTTTTGCAATAAGTTCCTCATTACGAACAAAAATAGGGCATCCATGTCTAGTTGCATTTGCAATTGTTTCCACACCACTTTTGAATCATGAATACCACCTGAATATCTGTGCACGAGGTAAAAAAAATTACCCCATAAACTTGTCAGGTCAATTCAACTGTCTCAATGGCACTTTTTCCGAGTTTTAAACAGAATTTAACGTTAGCTTTTTGGTCCATGCTGATTACGTAACAGCGCACCTCTGACTAGGTCAACAAAATGGTGGCTTGTTTGTTGTCTGCGGATGAAAAGTTGCCAGATCATAGATGAAAGTTGCCACTTTGGATTCCATGCTTTGCTTCACAGATGGCATTTTTGTCTTGGCCATAATAAAATCAGTCTCATTACTTAATTGCTGAACCTTGTACATCCCCCTATTATTTTCCTCCTTCTGTTTTCATTACTGTTCAATAACATGACCAAGTTTTATCTCATGTTCTATCGCAAACGCTGTCTCAGTGTTGGATATCTAAACAAATTTTGTTTCATTATAATGTACATCTTTAAGCTTATCTTTTAGCACTGTATTCAAAAGCTTATACACTACATAAAAGTTTCATGTAACTGTACTCACCTTATTTTTGATAAGTTTTGCACTTCTTGCAAAATTTAAAGTTGACAGAGTTTCTCCAAAACACCTGCAAAATAATAGAGTGTAAGGTGTTCATGGCATCTATAAACTTTCTTCTTCTTCTTTCATGTCTGATAAGAGTGAATGGTGACACAGGTCCCTGTCAAGAGATTAAACAAGAAGACAAGGGTGTGTCCGCACTAAATATTAGAAATGATTGGGAAATGGCCACAATATCAAGAAAATTGCATATATAAATGATACCATGATGACAGCACAAAGTGAAAGCAGTCTGGATAAACTAATGAACAAGGTTATTCAAGAGAACAAAAGAAGAGAACTGGCGATAAACAGTAGTAAAACTAGTAAAAATACCTTAGTTCAACATACATACAAAATGAAAGACAATGGCCCTAGTGTATAAATTCAGTTTCCACAATAACAACAGCATATGACAAATGCACAATTAAAATTAGAACAAGAATATGCCAGGCAAAACCAGATCTTAATTACATAAAGAAAAGATACTAAAAAAATTTTACAAAGTCCTTAAAGCATAAAAAAGCATTACAGTAATTTATACAGCCATTATTACTTTGTGCTTGTGAGACTTCAACGAAAATAAGTAAAACATAAATAGGAAACAATAAAGATGTGGTTTGTGAAAAAGATTTGACATATACTATGGACAGCCAGGAGAAAAACAATAAACAAGTTGTAGAAGTTGCAGAACATAGAAAAAATCTAATAAAAATCATTATGGAACAATAACAACAAAAATTCTTTGTAGGCATCATGAGAAAACATGAGTTACAGAACCTTCCAGTCACTGGAAAGTTCAGGGAAAAAAGAAACAGGAGGCTTGGTGAAAACTGTCAGAACTGAGAAATCTGCATGGAAAAAGGGAAGCAACCAACTAAAAACACTGGAATGCATACAAAATGGAGAAGCTAACTGAAATTTTTGAAATTATTAAAGAAAATGTAGGGTCACAATGCATGAAAGTTATAGTGGGTTGCATGTGTGCCATGGGCCACAGATTACCTGCTCCTGACTAGGTACTTTACAGATAATAGAACAAACAATTTGCTAAATTAGGACTGGTTGTAATATGTTAATCTAGAGAATATGACAGGTAATAAACAAACAATGTGCTAAATTAGGACTGGTTGTAATATGTTAATCTAGAGAATATGACAGGTAATAAACAAACAATGTGCTAAATTAGGACTGGTTGTAATATGTTAATCTAGAGAATATGACAGGTAATAAACAAACAATGTGCTAAATTAGGACTGGTTGTAATATGTTAATCTAGAGAATATGACAGGTAATAGAACAAACAATGTGCTAAATTAGGACTGGTTGTAATATGTTAATCTAGAGAATATGACAGGTAATAGAACAAACAATGTGCTAAATTAGGACTGGTTGTAATATGTTAATCTAGAGAATATAACAGGTAATAGAAAATAAATAAGCAGGCGTGGACTAACTGGTGGTAGTCTCAGAGAGTGAGGTGGGGTAGTAGGTGGCACTACTACTCCTATAAAGTGCCTCATGTGCTCACTGAAGGGAATACCAGGCACGTAAGAGGCACCTTAAAACCTCTTGCTGCTGCTGCCTTGCAGGTAAGACAGGGAGTCCAAAGGCTAGCGGAGAGTCTGTAAACAAACTGGATGTTCCTCTGGAACAGCCTCATCCAGTAGGGCAACTCACGAGCCACAGGTGAAGCCAGATTGTCATCAAGCTACTGGTGGCAAAACTAACATGTTCAAAATATCAACATGGAATGTTAGAACTCTATTCCAGGCTGGAAAATTAGAAAATGTAGGTTCTAAGGACTGCAAACACGCCACAAACAGCCTCTGGCAGTCAAGTCCAGCTCCTGGCCTTCCGGTGGCAGAACTGTTTAAACTGACAGGAGAACGGGCGAGGGCGAATATCTGGCGCCTGAAAACCAGTTACTTAGGGTAGATGAGAGGCACGTTTGGTAGCTCATCTGCCGCTGTTGGCGAGATCTTCAGCTGCCATGCGTGGAGCGGTGCTCCTCCCGGCCAATGAAGAAATTTGCAAATGAGGTTGCCACGCAGCATCACTGCGGAAAAGGTGGTAGAAAGGATAAAGCGAAGCAAACAGTCAAATCACGGCACCTCTGGTCTGGAGGTCGGCCACATCCTGAGTGCAGTCATATCGGGTGAAATGCATGAACCGGCTTGTCCCCTAGGTTAAGACACTGCTGGCGAGACTCTTCAAATGCCGCGCGTGGAGTGAAGCTCCTCCCGGTTAAGGAAGTAAATGCGGAAAAGAAATAAAGGTTGCTGTGCGGCGCCGATGGGAAAAGGTGGTGGAAAGTGAAGTTTAACCGGTATGTCCAGTAGTATCGCTATGAGAGCTATACCACGGCACTTCTGCTCTAGAGGCCGGCCACGTCCGAAATACACCTACACTGGTGAAATATGCCTAAACCGGCACACACCAGGGGTGGAACTTGATGGCTAGACATGTCATGCCACCTCCGCTCTAGAGGTCGGTAATGCCTGATAAACACCCATACTGGTGAATTTTGCCTAAACCGGCTCATACCAGGGTGAATCTTGAAGGCTATGCATGTCATAGTACCTCTGCCCTAGAGGTCGGTCCCATCCCAAACACGCCTATACTGGGATAATGCCTAAACCGGCTCAACCCAGGGGTAGAAGTCACTAGTGGCGAGGATTTGTCCTCCTGGACAAAAGCTCCATCCTGGTCACAACTAGGAAAGGTAGCGGCCACGACCACAAAATGCTGAAGTCGGAGACACTGGACCAGGGAAGTCTAGATAGGCAACCACCTCTCACCCGGCGGGGATGTTTGCGTATCCTAATCACGCTGAGGTTCTCCGGTGAGAAAGTCCAACCCTGGACTGGATGGGCAACCACCTCTCACCCGGCGGTGATACACGGGTATCTCAAAACACGTCGAGGTTTTCCGGTGAGAAAGTCCAACTCTGGCCTGGGTGGGCTACCGCCTCTCACCCAACGGGGATGCACTGATATCCTAAACACGTCGAGGTCTTCTGGTGAGAAAGTCCAACCCTAGACTAAACTGGTGCAATGAAAACCATGGTGTCACGCAATCCTGCTTCCGAGACCCACCAAGAATACAGGCTAAAGCACTGTGATACTCTGAACCCCTTGTGGTCCTCTCGTGGATCTCGTGTGGTCTATTTTGGACCACACAGGGGACCACGGGACCTAACGAGGACCACAGGCGTGAATTCAGTAGGTTCACAGTGCGGTTTTTGGTGGTAGAAGTGAACGAAGAAGAAGAAGAAGTAGAAAATGTAAAGAGGGAAATGAAATGGATGAAGATCAACATATCAGGAATGAGTGAAGTTAGATGGAGTGGACAGGTGCAGGGAAGGTAAACTCTGATAAATATACAATAATATATTCAGGAAGTGAGAAACATGAACGAGGAGTAGGAATAATATTTGACAAACAAACAGCAAGGACAATTGTAGGATATTTGAACATCTCGGACTGAGTCTTGTTGGCCCAATTGAAAGGACGACCAATAAACATAAATATTATACAAGTGTACAATCCAACATCTGAAAGTTATGAAGAAGATGTACAGCTATTTTATAATGACATAGAGACACACAAAGTCACACGAAATTACTACAGTCATGGGAGATTTTAATGCCAAAGTTGGTAAAGGAAGAACTTCAGACATCATTGGTGACTATGGACTGGGGGAGAGGAATGACAGAGGTAGTAAATTAATTGAATGGGCAAGAATACATAGCATGGTTGTAGGAAACACCTGGTTTAAACAACATCCCCGAAGACTGGCAATGTGGTGCAGCCTAGACAAAAAGACTTTCAACTAGATAGACTATGTATTAATCAACAAACGATTCTGGAATGCATTACAAACAACAAAAACCATGTCAGGAGCTGACTGCAATAGTGACCACGACCCACTCTGTGGAAAAATTAGAATAAAGCTAAAGAAAGCATGCAGAAAAGTGAGAAACATCAAACTGAATACAGAACTCCTTAAAAATGACCAAGAACTGTGAGAACAATACAGAGTTATTATAACAAATAGATACAATGCATTAACAAACATAAATAGTATAGATGAACAATGGGCAATGTTAAGAGATTCTATCCACCAAACTGTTAAAGAGATAATACCACCAAAAAAAGAAGCCCCTAAAAATAAATGGATGACAGATGACATCTTAGGACTGATGGACAAGAGGAGGAGGAGTAAAAATAACCAAGAAAAATACACCAAGATTAATAATTAAATAAGACGCAAATGCGGAAAAGCAAAGGAAATGTGAGTAAATGAACAGTGCAAACAAATAGAGGCCTCTCATAATAAAGACAGCAAAAACGTGCACAAATGAATTAGTGAACTCACGGGCAGGAAGATAAAATATACCACAGAATGCCTGAAATCAAAGGAAGGTAAAATGTTAATGGGAAAAGATGACATTGTGGACAGGTGGACAGATTATATTGGTGAGCTATATGGAGGAGAAAGACCAGAATTAACACCAGATACTGAAAACTATGATGGACCACCAATACTTGAAGATGAAATCATAGATGCCATCAAACACATGAAGAAAGGAAAAGTGACTGGGCCTGACAATATAACAATAGAAGAAATAGAGGCACTAGAGGAGACAGGAATAAAAATAATAACCAAGTTACTGAATGACATTTACAACAGTGGTTATATGCCCAGTGACCTGCTTAAATCCACATTTATAGCACTACCAAAGAAACCAGGTGCAAAGAAATGTGATGACCACCGGACTATCAGCCTCTCATGTCACATGACGAAGCTATTTTTGAGAATCATTATGAGAAGAACAATGAAAAAGATAAAAATGGAAATAGCAGATGAACAGTTTGGATTTGTTGAAGGAAAGGGAAACACAATGCCATTTATGCTTTACGAACACTAATAGAAGGAGCTTTAGAAGTACAGAAAGATCTCTACTTATGCTTTATTGATTACACCAAGGCATTCGACAAAGTGAAACATAATGAAATTATTAAAATGCTTGAAGACATCAATATAGACAGCAAAGACCTGAGGATTGTAAAACATCTATACTGGCAGCAAGAAGCAGCAGTTAGAGTTGAAAATAGAACTGGAAAATATCGACCTATAAAACATGGGGTGCGACAAGGATGTGTACTATCTCCAGACCTTTTTTCTCTGTACAGGGAGAATATTCTAAGAACGATTATCGCAGAACCAAGCATAAAAATTGGAAGATACAATATTAACAACCTTCGGTACACTGATGACACAGTACAGATAGCTGAGAAAAAACAATACCTGCAAAATCTCTTGGATAAAGTTGCTAAAGGAAGTGAACAGAAAGGCTTTACTTTAAACATAAAAAAGACAGAGACAACTGTTATATCTAAAAAACAGGATCCACCAATATGCAGTATAAAATTAAACAAAACTATTCTAAAGCAGGTGCAGAAATACAAATACCTTGGAGCAGTAATAACTTCAGATGGGAAATGCAGAGCAGAAATTAGGAACAGAATAGGCCAAGCAAAGATTGCATTTCAGAGAATGAGAAACATATGCAACACATCCTTATCAATGAATGTTAGAAAACAAGTCCTAAAATGCTATATTGAATCTATCTTGTTATATGGAAGTGAATCATGGACAATAGGCAAGTCTGCACAAAAATCAATGGAAGCAGCAGAAATGTGGTTTATTAGAAGAATGTTGCGAATCCCCTGGACAGCAAAAATAACTAATGAAGAATGTATGAGAAGAGCTGGAGAGACAAAAAATCTTATAAAAAAAAGTAAGAGAGAGACAATGTACTTTCATAGGACATGCAATGAGAAGAGGGGGCATTAAAAATATTATAACAACAGGAAAAATAGAAGGAAGAAGATCCAGAGGAAGACCAAGAGAAATGATACTGGACAGTCGGATGAGATGGTGTGAGAGATCACCAAATGAGCTGATGGCCTGCATGAAGGATTGTGTGTTCTGAAGAAGCATAACAGCCAACGCCAGTCGGCACAGCACCTGATGATGATGAACAGACTAAACAATGTGTTAACCTGCTAAACAATACTCACGGTACATGAACATTTTTTGTAATTAAAAAATGACTGCAGTGTTTTACTAGGGAAAAAAAATGCAATGTCTATTTAAGCATTTGTGGCACTTTAAAATTATTAACTCCTGCCTACAGAATTCTGACTGAAATTACCTTATTTTTAATAGTTTGAAAAGTTGTTTAAACAGCTTTTTGTAGGTTAACAGTTAATCTAGAACACTTGATGGCAGCAGAGTCTAACCATTGTATTAATCTAGGATAAATGAGGGGCAACAGAATCTGATCATTTGTTCATCTAGAACACTTGATGAGCAACAGACTCTAACCACTGTGTTAATCTGTATTTGTCAGATGCCCAAAAGAATAACTTGTATGTACTAAGTCTGGTAGATTACAAGTAGAATAACTTGTATGTACCAAGTCTGGCAGATTACAAGTAGAATAACTTGTATGTACTAAGTCTGGCAGATTACAACTAGAATAACTTGTATGTACCAAGTCTGGCAGATTACAACTAGAATAACTTGTATGTACCAAGTCTGGCAGATTACAAGTAGAATAACTTGTATGTACTAAGTCTGGCAGATTACAACTAGAATAACTTGTATGTACCAAGTCTGGCAGATTACAAGTAGAATAACTTGTATGTACTAAGTCTGGCAGATTACACGTAGAATATCTTTTATCTACAGGTTTGGCAGATCGTGTGGTGGCCAAAGAAGTCTGAGAATATATTGCTGCAGTGATCAAATTAGTAAAATCAAACCTAAAGTTAATACTGAAGATAGCTGAAACAAAGATAAAGATACCTAGAATAAGATAAAACAATACAGAAATCTAATGTAGAAAACAGAAACATGAATGATATAATGTCCAAATGGAAGATGTAGACGACACATGAGAAACATTAAAGAAGCATGTCATTAAGCATTGGAGCTCTCACTACCAAAAGTAAAGAGACAAGCATAGAAAAAAAATGAAAAGACAGAAAAGATGCTGGAAATGAGAAGAAAGTATAAAAAGAAGTAATCAATATATAGAAAGAGATTACATAGAACAATTACAAAAACCAGAATGCTGAACAGACAGTACAATTTGCAACAATAAATGTTAATCTAACATTATGTTTTCATAGGGCATTCCATTCATTCACTCACTCATTAGCATGAACTTTGTGGAACTTTGCCACCCTAACAGCTCTCATGATGACCTTTCAATTGTAAGCGAGATGCTCTGCTGCTGACGCATCCATTTGCAGATCATCAACGTCTTGTTGATAGATATCTTAATAACAGCTAAGGACATGGTTCCAGTAAAGAAAAAAACAAAACAAAGGATGGATTACACCAGGCATACTAGAACTAATAAAACAACCTAGAGAAATGATGACCCAATGGAACGTGACAAGCAACAACAAAGAGGAATATAAATCTTTAACAAAAGTAAAAAGAAACATAAGAAAAGACAAAAAACAATACAAACAGGATTGTTATGAAAGAACAGAAGGACATCAAAAATGTGGAAGAGACAGTGAAATGGTTAAAGAAATGAAGACACTGACAAGAAATATCACACCTAAGTTAAATGTAATTTGTGACAGAGACAGGAAATTCTAGAAAGATGGAAGGAATATTGCAGAGGAAACAACTGACTGTGAAAGCAGAAATCAACAGTGTGAATTATTATTGGAAGAGACAGAACCCAAACTGACAATAGAAGAAGTTTTATGATCAATAAATAATCTGAAAAATGGTAAATCATCAGAATTCGATGAGATAACAGCTGTCCTTATTAAGGCAGGAGGAAAGGAATGTGCAACAATCTATCATAAACTATGTAAAAAGATATGGCATTCAGGTATTTGGTCAAAAGAATGGAAAAGAACTGTATTCATACTACGGCCAAAAAAAGGGTAACTTTGAATTAGTCATGCCAGTAAAATTCTATTAAAAATCATAATGGGTAGATTCCATAAGAAAACAGAAGAAGTCAATATGGTCCAAGCTGTTTTTAGACAAGAAAGAAGATCAAGAGATCATATATTCAATATAAGATTAATAATAAAGAAATTCAGAGAATATAATGTGAATATATTTATCTTTTATAGACTATTCAAAGGCATCTGATTGTGTGCAACATGAGAAACTTTAGGAAATAATGGAAAAAATGGGATTTCCAACACATTTGATACAATTAATATCTAGACCAACAGGCAGCAGTGAGAATAAATGGTGAAACAACAACTTGATTTGGCACAAAACATGGGGTGCATCAGGGTTGCGTACTGTCGCCTTACTTATTTAACTTGTATTCTGAAAATCTTTCTGAATATCTCATGGATAAAGTCGCCAAAGAAAGTGAACAGAAAGGCCTTACTTTGAACATCAAAAAGACAGAGACTATGGTTATATCTAAGAAACAGAATCCACCAGCATGCAGTATTAAATTAAACGGAACTATTCTAAAGCAGGTGCAGAAATTCAAATACCTTGGAGCAGTAATAACTTCAGATGGGAAATGCACAACAGAAATTAGGAACAGAATAGGCCAAGCAAAGACTGCATTTCAGAGAATGAGAAACATATTAACCACTACATCCTTATCAATGAATGTTAGAAAACGAGTCCTAAAATGCTATATTTAACCTATCTTGTTATATGGAAGTGAATCATGGACAATAGGCATGTCTGCACAAAAATCATTGGAAGCAGCAGAAATGTGGTTTATTAGAAGAATGTTGCGAATCCCCTGGACAGCAAAAATAACTAATGAAGAATGTAGGACAAGAGCTGGAGAGACAAAAAAACCTTGTCAAAAAGATAAGAGAGAGACAATGTACTTTCATAGGACATGCAATGAGAAGAGGGGGCATTGAAAATATTATAACAACAGGAAAAATAGAAGGAAGAAGATCAAGAGGAAGACCAAGAGAAATGATACTGGACAGTCTGACGGGATGGTGTGAGAGGAGATCACCAGCTGAGCTGATGGCCTGCATGAAGGATCGTGTACTCTGGAGAAGCATAATAGCCAACGCCAGTCGGCACGGCACATGATGATGATGATGATTCTGAAAATATAATGAGGAATGTTAGAAAGGATGTAGATAAAGAATATTATGATGCCATAACAATTGGAGGTTATGAAATACCAAAGATTAGATATGCTGATGACACAGTATTACTGTCCACAACACAAAAGAGAATGGAAAAACTAATTATGTCAGACTGTAAGAACAGTGAAGTGCAACACCTCTATCTTAATGCGAAGAAAACTAATTTGATGACAACTGACAAAACAAACAAGGCAGCTGAAATATGTATCAATGAGGAAAAACTGGACGAAATGGAGAGTTTTGAATATCTTGGATCACTACTAACTAATAATGGAGATACAACGAGGGAAATTAAAAGGAGAGCATCTATCATTCTTCATAAAGTAAAATAACTAAAGAATCTGTAGAGAGGAACAGACAGAACTACACAATTTTTAAGGGCATGCATCTTTCACATCGCAACATATGCCTGTGAGACCTGGACACTTAACAAAACAGCTGAGAAACACATAAATCCCTCTGAATGTAAATGCTACAGAAGAGTTCTTCAAATATCATAGACGCAAAAAAAAAATATATATATATCCATACTCTCTCTCTCTCTCTGAACCTTAAGTGCCCAGGGCACATGGGGCTTCCACAAGGGTTTTCCACAAATGCCTGTCTTTCGCCTTTTTTTCTGCTCTTGCCCAGGTGAGCCCTCTATTGCTCAACATCCTTTCTGTTGTTCTTCTCCATGTCTCTTTTGGTCTACCCTTACTTCTGTTCCCCTGTGGTGTCCATCTTAGTGCTATTTTTGGTAGTGAGTTGTCAGTCATTCGGAGCACATGTCCCAACCATCGCCAGCGTCTTTCCTCAATAATTGTTGTCAGTGGTTTCATCTGCATTTCTGCTAATAAGATGTTATTTCTTATGGTGTTTGGCCAAAATATTTTTTTAATTCTACGTAAACATTTAGTCTGGAAAGAATTTAACTTGTTTTCTATGGTTTTGGTGATTTTCCATCATTCACTTTCATAGAGTAGTACACTTAGAACATTACTCTTAAATATCCTGATTTTCATATTTATGCTTAGTTTATTTGATTTCCATATATTCTGTAGCATTGCAAAAGCCTGGTTTGCTCTAGTAAGTCTGCTGTTGATGTCCTCTGTGCTGTCTCCATTTTCTACTACTCTGCTGCCAAGGTATACAAATTCGTTGACCTCCTCCACTAACTTGTTATCTACTCTGAGTACATTTCTGTTGTTCACATTTTGCTTCATTAACTTTGTCTTTCCTACGTTGATCTTTAGTCCTATGTTGTTTGCATTCTGGGTTAACTTGTTTATTTTATCTTGCATATCTTTGTGACTGCTTGATAATAGACAAATGTCGTCTGCAAAGTCAAGGTCCTCCAGCACTGTGTCAAGGGTCCATTGTAATCCTCTGCGTTTGTCTGATGTTGCCTCCTTCATTAACCAGTCTACTGCCAAGATAAATAATGTTGGTGATAGTACACATCCCTGTTTCACTCCTGTTTGTACCCTAAAGCTGCTGGAGGTATGTTCTCCACAGATAACTTTGCACTGAAAACCCTCGTATAGGGCTTTGATTACATTAACTATTTTATGGGGGAGGCCATGCCATCTTAGGATTTTCCACAGTGCATCTCTGTTGACACTGTCAAAGGCTTTCTCAAAATCTATGAATAATGCATATGTTGTGCTATGCCACTCATTTGCCTGTTCTAATATTTGTCTAAGTACAAATATATGGTCTATGCATGATCTTCCTTTCCTAAATCCTGCCTGCTCTTTCCGAAGTTTTTCCTCAAGTGTTGGTACAATTCTGTTGATGATTATTCTGCAAAATACTTTACTAGTGAGTGGCAGTAGGGTAATGCCTCTCCAGTTCCCGCAATCTCTGAGGTCACCCTTCTTTGGTAGTTTTACTATAAGACCAGTTTTCCACTCCTCTGGGGCTTTTTCTAAATCCCAAATTTGTTGTAATATCCGGCAAAGTTGTTTTGGTGTTTCTGTTTCTTCTGCTTTCAACATCTCAGCAGTCACTTCATCTTCACCTGGTGCCCTGTCTGATTTTAGCATCTTTATCGCCTCTTTTACTTCATTTATTGTTATTGGTCCTGTATTGATGTTTAGTTCCGCTTTTGCTTCAGGTATATCTATTGCTTGTGCTGCTTGTGTTCTGTTTAGTAGGGTGTTAAAGTGTTCCCTCCATCTTTCAATTTTTTCTCTTTCTCCACTGACCAGTTGTCCATTTTGTGTTCTTACTGCACTTTCACATCTTGTATTGAAGTTACCTGTCATCTGCTTTGTGATTTTATATATGGTTTTCATGTCATTTGTATATGCTGCTTTCTCTGCTGTTTCTGCTAAGTTGTCATAATATTGACGTTTATCTTGACGGCATGATTCCTTCACTTCTTTGTCTTTTTGTGCATAATTACTTAAAACTCGTTCTTTAAGCCGTTGTGATTTGGTGTTCAGTAATTTTTTCTTTATTTCTTTTCTTTGCTCTATCTTTTCCCATGTGGTCTCACTTATCCATTCCTCTTTTCTCCTTTTCCGATATCCCAGCACCTCTTTTGCTGTTTCCTGTAGTGTTTTATTGAACTCTAATATGGACATTTCTGCTTCGTCTTGTAGGACACTGAAGCGGTTCTTAAGTATTATTGAGAATTCATTTCTTGTTTGCTGGTCTATCAGTTTTCTTGTATCAAAATGTATCTTCTGTGTTCTCCGATTCTGGCTTTCCTTAATTTTAGTTTTATTTTTGCTACCAGAAGGTTGTGATCACTTCCTATATCTGCTCCTTTCCTTGCTCGCACATCTTGTAGTGACCGTTTCCACTTGTTGTTTATTAGTATGTGATCGATTTGGTTTTCTGTGGTTTTATCTGGTGACCTCCAAGTCACCTTGTGGATGTTTTTGTGTTGGAAAATTGTCCCTCCGATGGTCATCATGTTTTCTTCACAGAAACTGCACAGTCTTTCTCCATTTTCATTTATTTCTCCGATTCCTTCTCTTCCCATGATTCTTCTTCTATCTTCATTTCCTTCACCTACTTTTGCATTGAAGTCGCCCAAGATGAGTAGCATATCATGCTTGGGTATTGTTTCTACTGTGGCTTGGAGGCTGTTGTAAAAATCTTCTTTTAATTCCTCTTCAGCTGCTTCTGTTGGTGCATAACAAACTATAATAGACAGCTTCGTGAATCTTGAGTTGAACCGTGCATATAATAATCTCTCATTTATTGGGGTCCATTTCAGCAATGCTCTTGATGCTTCTTTTGTTATAATCAATGCTACTCCTCCTTCATGAAGATCTCCTTTACCTGACCATATTATTGTATCTTCTGTGTGCTGTGTTGTTAATTTCCTTCTGCCTTGTCCTGTCCATCTTGCTTCTTGTATTCCTAGTATGTCTAGTTTGTATCTGTGCATTTCCTTGATGGTTTGTGCTAGTTTTCCAGTCTGGTTTAGTGTTCTTACATTCCAGCTGCCTATTTGCATCTTTTGTTTAGGTTCCAGGAGGTCTGCAGTCGGGCTGGGGACTTCCAGTGGCTGGCTTTCATCCACAACCTTCATGGGCTCAGTTTCCTGATACGCATTTCTCCTTCCACCTGCATTTGCTTTTTCCCTTGCTTCTGTTTCTGTAGCAGTCTGATAGTTTTTTACCAGATAGGGTTGCTGGCCCTATGCTGAACCCTCCTTAGTCGCCTTTTACGATCATGCATGGTAGGGTTCAGTGGTCCTTTTCTTTGCAGGTCCCGGGTACCACACGGGGGATATCCATACTACAAGAACTTAATATTGAAGAAGGCTGGCTAGTAAAGAGGATTAAACAAGGAAAACTTGAAATATTTTGGACACATTAAATGTCATGATAATCTAGAGAAGAGCGTCTTGGAAGGATCTCTCTCTCTCTGAACCTTAAGTGCCCAGGGCACATGGGGCTTCCGCAAGGGTTTTCCACAAATGCCTGTCTTTCGCCTTTTTTTTTGCTCTTGCCCAGGTGAGCCCTCTATTGCTCAACATCCTTTCTGTTGTTCTTCTCCATGTCTCTTTTGGTCTACCCTTACTTCTGCTCCCCTGTGGTGTCCATCTTAGTGCTATTTTTGGTAGTGAGTTGTCAGTCATTCGGAGCACATGTCCCAACCATCGCCAGCGTCTTTCCTCAATAATTGTTGTGTCTTGGAAGGATACATAATGGGAAAAAGAAAGAGAGGAAGACCAAGGCGAAGATGACTGCAAGACATTTTTGATGATCTGCAAATGGATGCATCAGCAGCAGGCCATCTTGCTCACAACCGAGAAGCCTACAGGAGAGTTGTTAGGGAGGCAAAGTTCCGCAAGGGACATGCAAATGACTGATTGATTGATCTTTATTTCCAAAGAGTTAAGAATTGGGCATGCAGGCCTGTCTGACATTCTGCCCTTTATCATACAACTTTCACTCTGTTCCAGACAATCTACAAATATTCTGCTCATATAACCAGCATAACTAACACTGGAAATCGGAGAGACATAAAATAAAATTAAAGTATAACATTCACATTTCACACTTGTCCGTGCACTCAATACAGAAAGTAACTACATACATATATGTAACTACATACTTATATGTAACTACATACTTATATATGTATGTACTTACAGAAAGTAACTACATACATATATAAGTGACTACAGAAAGTAACTACATACATATATAAATGACTACAGAAAATAACTACATACATATATAAATAACTACAGAAAGTAACTACATACGTATATAAATAACTACAGAAAGTAACTACTAACATATATAAATGACTACAGAAAGTAACTACATACATATATAAATGACTACAGAAAGTACCTACATACATATATAAATAACTATAGAAAGTACCTACATACATATATAAATGACTATCTACCAAACAGAATTTTGGTACTACTCATAATAAACAACTGATCGGGTTTGGTATCTGTAAGAGCAGTCTAGAATAACTTTTGTGAATCATGGAAGCATGTAATCGACATCAAATAGATATTGGAACAGTTTGTAGTTGTAGTAAGGAGTATAGTTTATATTTTTTATATAGGAAGGAAGGGTATTCCAAAGATGATCAGCAGAATAAGTACAAGTTACAGCTAACAATTTATATTATTTCCTTTTAAAAAAAATTTTTTTAATTCATTTTTTTTTTAAATTTTATTTTTTATTTTAAACATAGCATTCATGTGAATCTATACTTTATCTCCTCCTTCTATTTCTTCATCCTGCATGTTTTTGTATGATTAAGGCTCATGCCGAAACGTCACAACTCTGTAGTCGTTAAGTAATACAGCTGTTCCTACTTTTTTCCTAGTTTATACATTTTAGCAGAATAAGTAAAGCTTTTCTTGTAAAGATCAAGTCTAGGTTTTGGAAGACATATGCTGCTTAAGCATTAGCTACACTTTGGGCTTAACCTAAACATCTTCCATGGATAAGGCGGAGCATGCTGTGAAAGAATTTGATGTACCAACTTGGCTTTATTAAAGAGGAATCTGTTCGTAAGAGGCAGTATTCTAATATGTTTGAGGTGATTAGTTGCTTGTGCTTGATCTGTCACTAATAAGTTTTACTGCTCGCTTTTGAAGTGAGTAAAGCCTCTTTGTATCTGGTACTGAGCAATCATCCTAGATGGTTGAGCAGTAGTCTAAATGTGTTTGTACATGTGATATGTAGTATGTCTTCTTTGCGTGTTGATAGATGAAGTGTTTAATTCTGGGTAATTGGTATACTTTTTGCACAATGAGTTTTGTTAGTCCTTGCACATGAGAGTTCCAGGTCAGATATTGGTCAATAATAAGGCCTAGTGTTTTGTGCTCGCTAATGTTTTCTATCTGTGATGTTTCCATACAGAGCCGAAGTGTTTTTTTTTTTTGCGTTTTGTAGTTTCTGCCTTGTTGTTATGAGCATTGATTTTGTTTTATCAGTATTTATAATCATGCCATTGTTATTTCTCCATTTAATTAGATGACCTGAAGAGTCGATTCTAAGCTAATACAGTCGTAGTCACTTGTGTAGAGACTGTGCAATCATTGGGAAAAGGTCACAAGAAGAGTATTTAAGATGAAGTGGAAGATCATTGATACAGACAGCAAAGAGCAATGGGCCTAGAACAGAACCTTGCGGAACACCAGTGTCAACTATAGCAGAATCTGACAGAAAATTATTGAAGAATACTACCTGTTGTCTATCTGAAAGAAATGATGCAATTAATTTTATTAGGTCAGGCTGCAGTCTATAAGTACTTTTTTTACAAGAATATCATGGTCAATCATGTCAAATGCCTTTTTAAAGTCGACAAAGATGGCACCACATAGTATGTCATCATTTATGTTTACTAACCAGTTTTCTGTTATTTTGGTGAGAACTGCGTGGCAGGAATGATTGGGTCTAAACCCTGACTATGAGTAAACTGTTCTTTTGCATGTGTTGTAGAGTTATTTTATGTATGTGTTTTTTGAGTGGTTTTGATAGTGATGATAGTATGGAGATTGGCCTATAGTTGGTAAGATTGTTGGATGAGCCAGATTTAAAGAGATGATACACTTTAGTGGTTTTAAAAGCCTTGGGGAAATAACATTTTGCAATGCACTGGTTGTAAATATATGTTAGTGTATGTGAAATTGAAGGTGCAGCATAATGTAAGATCTTATTGCTAATACTGTCATATCTAGCTGTATTGTTTTTTAAGGATAAGAGATAACTGTAAACTTCACTAACTGTTAAGAATGGAATGTGTAACTGTTTAAATTCAATACATCTGCAGTCCAGGAATGTTTGTAACTCATGTAATTCACATACTGGTGCTGGTATTGACGATTTAAAAACATTGACTTCTTTTCTGAAATGAGTGCTGATTTGTGCACTAGTGTATGCATGATTACTGGCTTGAAAGTCAAATTCTTTCCTTTTATTTGATAGGGCATTTACGGCTTTCCAAATTGATTTACTATCTGATTTATTCTCAATCTTTTTTTCCCTGTCTTATTAAATACTGAACTTTGTTTCTGAGTGAATAGTAGGTACTGAAGTCCTTGATTTTTTGTGCCCAGTTGCGTTCTCTCACGGCATGTAATATTTCGAGTGTTATCCATGGTAACTTCACCTTTTACTCTCACCTCTTTCATGGGGACATGTTTGTCTAATATATCCCTGAAGATCTTTAGCCAATATTCTATTGCCTCATCAGGGTCGGTTGGTTGGTACACATGTGTAAGTGAAGATGCTTGCAGGTCATTAAGGAATAATTCTAGGTTACATTTTTTTATAAACTTTTAAATTTCATGCTGGTGTATTTGCATTTTGGAAGTTTATACTCCTTTCTTGTCCACGTACAGCAGACTGGGTAATGATCACTCAACAAAGTATGAGAGATGTTACATTCAATGATATAACATTGACATCGTCTCGTTGCCATCTTAGGTCTTCCTTTCTTTCTTTTTCCCAAGACTTCTCCAAACTCTCATGTTTAATATGTCCAAAATTCTTCAGTTTTCTGTTTAATCTTCTTTACTAGCCAACCACCTTCAATATTAAATTCTTGTAGTATGGATATATTCATTCTTTTCTGTGTCCAAAGGGCATTTGAGAGCAATAAAGTGTCCATAGGGCATTTGAGAGCAATAAACTCTAACACTGTGTTACTCTAGGACCCTGAAGCAATAGGTTGTAAATGAAGTTAGAAACAGATACCCAAGTTATGCAGTTAAGGATAAAACATTGGGATCAACACAAGTTATCACATACCTAGAATCAGTATGAACACAAGCTATCACTTACCTAGAATCTGGATGAACACAAGCTATCACTTACCTAGAATCTGGATGAACACAAGCTATCACTTACCTAGAATCTGGATGAACACAAGCTATCACTTACCTAGAATCTGGATGAACACAAGCTATCACTTACCTAGAATCTGGATGAACACAAGCTATCACTTACCTAGAATCTGGATGAACACAAGCTATCATTCGAGTTTTGGTATTTCCTCCAAGAGAATCCTGAGATGAGGGAAGAGAAATCACATGTATCCAGTACTTACATAAAACATAGCAATAATGTTATAGTGCAAGCTCAAAACTTACAAACACAGTAATAATGTACAAGCTCAAAAGTGCCACTAAATACTAAATACAGCAACAATATTATATTTACATCTTACATCCGTTAAACATCACGTGGGGTTCACATGGTAGTTCACCAAGTTTTTCTGTTTTTGGCGAGCTTTTCAACTTCCTCAAAGGATTTTATGCCTACTAACTCAGCCTCTCCTCCACGTAGTACCTGGGACCTAGGCACATGCTTGGGAAGCAAAGAATAGGACCACTGTACCCACCACGCATGTTCGTAAAAGGCAACTAAGGGGGGTTCAGCACAGGGTCAGCAACCCTTTCTGGTTAAAAAAAAAAACAAACCATCAGACTGCTACAGAAATGAAAACAAGAGAAAAAACAAATGCAGGTGGAAGGAGAAATGCATATCAGGAAATTGAGCCCATGAAGGCTGTAGATGAAAGCCAGAGATGAAGTTACTGCTGAGATGCTGACCAAAACAGCTCTGCCAGATACTACAACAAATTTGGGATCTAGAAAAAGCTCCAGAAGAGTGAAAAACTGGCCTTATAGTAAAACTACTAAAGAAGAATGTCCTCTGATATTGTGGAAACTGAAGAGGCATTACCCTCCTGCTACTCACCAGCAAAGTGTTCTACCTCATAATCATCAACAGAATTGTACCAGCACTTGAGGGGAAAAAAACTTCAGAGAGAGCAGGCAGGATATAGGAAAGGAAGATCATGCATAGACCAAATATTTGTATTTAGACAAATATTTGAGCAGGTAAATGAGTAGCATAGCACAACATATGCACTATTCAGAGATTTTGAGAAAGCCTTCAACAATGTCAACAGAGATGCACTGTGAAAATTCTAAGATGGCATGGCCTCCCACAGAAGATAGTGAATGTCATCAAAGCCCCTATACGAGGGTTTTCAGTGCAAAGTTATCTGTGGAGAACACACCTCGAACAGATTTAGGGTACAAACAGGAGTGAAGCAAGGATGTGTACTATCATCAATATTATTTATCTTTGTAGTAGACTGGTTAACAAAGGAGGCAACATCAGATAAATGCAGAAGATTACAATGGACCCTCAACACTGTACTGGAAGACCTTGACTTTGCCAATGACATTTGTCTACTATCAAGCAGGTACAAAGACATGCAAGATAATATAAACAAGCTAACCCAAAGTGCCAACAAAATAGGAGTGAAGATCAATGTAGGAAAGACAAAGTTAATGAAACAAAATGTGAACAGCAACAATGTACTGAGAGTAGATAACAAGTTAGTGGAAGAGGTCAATGGATTTGTATATTTTGGTAGTAGAGCAGTAGAAGATGGAGACAGCACAGAGGACATCAAAAGCCAGGCTTTTGCAATGCTGTAGACTATATGGAAATCTAAAAAACTGAGCATGAAGATAAGAATTAGGATATTTAATGCTCTAAGTGTAATACTCTATGGAAGTGAATGCTGGAAAATCATCAAAACCATAGAAAACAAGCTGAATTCTTTCTAGACTTTATGAAGAATTAGAAGAATATTTTGGCCAAACACCATAAGAAACAACATCTTGCTGGCAGAAATCCAGATTAAGCCACTGACAACAATTATTGAGGAAAGATGCTGGCGTTGGTTGGGATATGTGCTCTGGATGACTGACACCTCACTACCATAAATAGCACTAAGATGGGCACCATGGAATAGACAGTTTCTCCTTTTTCAAAATCATGCTTGTTCTTCTCTCATTGCAGTATCCACCTCATCTTTGATTCTGCTTAGAATGAGTTTGTAAAATACTTTTGACACACTGATAGTAAGATGGTTCCTCTCCAATTACTGCAGTCGCTAAGGCTGCCCTTCAACGAATCCTTTTTTTCCATCTTGAAGGGACCTTTTCTTCTTTCCGAATTTGATTAAACATTCTCTGTAATTGGCTCATGTTGTCACTGTTAATAGCTTTTAACATTTTGGCTGATATTTCATCCTCACCTGCAGCTTGTTGTTAGTCATATTTCTGTTTTAACTTTGCTCAGTGTAAATTCATTCAGATTCACATTTAGTTGTGGGATTGTTGTTGGTTTCAAGGTCTATTAGTTCTTTTGGGTTACCACAAGTAAGTATTTCTTGGAAGTGCTCAACCCATCTTTGTTTTTCATTTTTACCTGATGCTAATAGAGTGCCATTTTTGCTAAAGACTGGTCTTTCTTTGGATATAATAGTACCCGTTAGCCTTTTTTGTATGTTATATAGAAACAACATTATACTGCTAACCTATTTAATAAACTTTGTGTTTTTTCCAGTACCCATATAAAATACAGCATTATTGTTACATTGTCACTTCCAGTATAAACTTCCCACATGAGACAATTTTAATGAAATTTTCCGCATATAAAATTCTTAACTCAATTTTTCTGGCCAAAACGGCATAAGGACGAACAGTGGAAATGGAAATTGCACATACTTAAAATTAAAAACAGGATTAACAACTTATTTTGCTGAATGTAATTTACCGCAAAGGAAATGAATCATTCTTTTAAAAAGGTACAGCATGAGAAAATAATTTGGCCTAGACAAGCCATCGATCTCTACCTTACAGCAGGTAATACAATTAATTCTCCATAAAAATATAAGTTGGCCTTTAATACAATCTTACTTTCCAATTTACATATTCCCGATATTTATAGTGTGACTAATGCTAGCTATTCAGTATCACTTGTGTGATGATATGATGACTTGACTCAACTTTTAAAAAAAATCATTAAAAGAAAATCTCTGTAGGGTATAATGAAATAATACAAATTGCTACCTTTAAGGAGGCGTACAATCCATTGGATGTAACAACTCACTCAGTAGCATGTTGTTTTGGTTACAAAAGTGTGTGATTGTGCTGAATTGGCATTTTTGTTTAGGAGGTACAGCCAGATTAGGAGTGAGTGCGCTTGTTTTGTCAATCTGGTGGACATCTTTTTCCTCCGTAATGTGTAATGGGATGGTAGTTGAGATGTGTTGGGATGGTAGTGGTTTGGTTTCTAATCTGGTCTCTAGTTTTGAATTTAACCAAACTATTTTTGAAATCTGGCCAAACCGGTAGTGCTAGTCCATTCTGGTATGTTTTAAGCATCACCACTAGGGGAAAATAAGTGAAAATTCTTTGCTGAAAAGACAGCGTGTAATAAATTTCTAAACTATCCACTTGTGTTTTCATGTTTTCTGATTATTATTAATTGTAAATAAATAATTAGTGTATATTTTGTGTGAGGAAATGGTGTTTGTGTAAAATCTAATTCATTTCAGATATTTTCGACCTAGTAAAATGGATTATCTTGAGGGATAAGTGAGAAAAACATTTTTTTATTATCATTTTCCATTCTTTCTTCTGAATTCTTAGCTCATTTTTTTGTTCTATACTAACAATTTTATTAAAAAAATAATATACATAATAATATACAACTTTTCCCCATTTAAACTAACACATAATATGTCATACTGCAAATCAGGCTTTGCTTTTGCGACCCTTTTAAATGTGACAACTACTATGAAATTTACCCCATTGAGACGACCACTGGTCATTTGATGGAAAACTTCCAAGTACACAAAGAGTTAAACAGATCAGGTTGAGAAACCTTTGAAATACAAATTTATGCATCTATGAAAACCATGATTTACCATCTTAATTGTGTGCATGTAACTATGTAATAAACCAGAACAAAGGCGATTTTGTCATTTGAGCTATACATTTTTATGCCAGTGTGCATTATATGAAAGGAAGTAGACAAATAGTTGTGAAACAAAGGTCATTGTACATAAAAACAAATGTAGGTAAATTAAATATATAAATTTCCCACTAAGATAAGACAGCTTGTTATGACATCCCAATTCTGAAGAAGAGATTTGTTAAAAAGTGGACTAAAATTTTATAAATTCAATCATATCTAAGAAACTACAACTGATTTACTCTATCCAATTCAATTTTCTGAATCAGCATCCCAAATTACCCCAGGAACAGACCTAAAAACCAAGGCACCAAAGAAAAAAATTTTTTTTTTTTGTTGGGCTGTGTTATATTTGTTAATGTTTTTTTTTATGTGCAGCTGATTTTGTTACTTGTTTGTTTTATCCTGACATGAATTGTGTATTTCATTTTTGTCTGCTGGTTTACACAAGAGATTGTTGCATGATGTTGAAGTACTGTTCTGGACACTTCATTGTAGGAGCATTTTCAAGCCTGCTAGACAAGTACTGAATGTTGAGTTATGCAATGTATTTTTTTGCTGGTAAAGGACATGGGTACTGGTCCAGAGACTGATTAAGTAATTTTATGTGTTTGTCATATTTATTATTAGCTGAGGACCAGCTATGTGTTATACACTGTTTGATGAGGGCCCTGAGATTTGGATTAATATTGTTATCATTCATCATTGTTGAGGCACTGCATCATCATTGTCATACATTATCATATAGCTTGCTCGTGTTCATCTCATACTTCATTCTCACAGTCCATTCATATTTGTATGTGCTATATAAAGTGTATGTCTTGGACAGTGTCTACATGTTACAAGTCATCTATCATAAGTGTGTATTAAACTTGATGTGATTTAACTGGAATTCTTGACTGATGTCATTTATATCACACATTAGAGAGAGTTGAGAGCTTGAGTTGTTAGCCTCATCACAATAAATAAACTACTAGGTGACCATGAAGAGAGGGGACCTGGGTCACTATAGTTTGAAGTTAGGCTTCTTTTTTTTCTCAAGGTACAGTTGTACATTAACATGAGAAAGCTGGTTTCTGGCTTCTTTTTTTTCTCAAGGTACAGTTGTACATTAAAATGAGAAAGCTGGTTTCTGGCTTCTTTTTTTTTTTCTCAAGGTACAGTTGTACATTAAAATGAGAAAGCTGGTTTCTGGCTTCTTTTTTTTCTCAAGGTACAGTTGTACATTAAAATGAGAAAGCTGGTTTCTGGCTTCTTTTTTTTCTCAAGGTACAGTTGTACATTAAAATGAGAAAGCTGGTTTCTGGCTTCTTTTTTTTCTCAAGGTACAGTTGTACATTAAAATGAGAAAGCTGGTTTCTGGCTTCTTTTTTTTCTCAAGGTACAGTTGTACATTAAAATGAGAAAGCTGGTTTCTGGCTTCTTTTTTTTCTCAAGGTACAGTTGTACATTAAAATGAGAAAGCTGGTTTCTGGCTTCTTTTTTTTCTCAAGGTACAGTTGTACATTAAAATGAGAAAGCTGGTTTTTGGCTTCTTTTTTTTCTCAAGGTACAGTTGTACATTAAAATGAGAAAGCTGGTTTCTGGCTTCTTTTTTTCTCAAGGTACAGTTGTACATTAAAATGAGAAAGCTGGTTTCTGGCTTCTTTTTTTTCTCAAGGTACAGGTGTACATTAAAATGAGAAAGCTGGTTTCTAACTTCTCTAATTTCCCCCATTTTCTGTAGGTCTTCATTCCCCTCTAGTTAAAACTTGCACCAACCACCAAGTTTTACAATAATTTGCCTCCCCTTAAATAAAAACATCATCTCAGAGTCTCTGTAGGGTATAAATGACTCATTAAAAACATCAGCTTTACATCCCTGTAAGGTTAAAGTGACTCATCTTTAATAAAACATTAGTTTAAAGTTCTTGTACAGTATAAGTGACTCACCCTTAATAAAACATTAGCTTAAAGTCCTTGTACAGTATAAGTGACTCACCCTTAATAAAAATGTCAACTTAGAGTCCCTGTAGGGAATATGTCGTTTCTTGCCATGACTTAGATCCACCAGTGACATGATCACATTACCAAGAACAGACAAGGATTTGTTGATGCTGCCTGCCTCCTGAAGCACATGTATACAATACTGTCTAAACTTCTGTTATACATTCATAGATGATACTGTCTAAACTTCTGTTATACATTCATAGATGATACTGTCCAAACTTTTGATATACATTCATAGATGATACTGTCTAAACTTCTGTTATATATTCATAGATGGTACTGTCCAAACTTCTGTTATACATTCATAGATGGTACTGTCCAAACTTCTGTTATACATTCATAGATGATACTGTCTAAACTTCTGTTATACATTCATAGATGGTACTGTCCAAACTTCTGTTATACATTCATAGATGATACTGTCTAAACTTATGTTATACATTCATAGATGATACTGTCTAAACTTCTGTTATACATTCACAGATGATACTGTCCAAACTTCTGTTATACACACATAGATGATACTGTCCAAACTTCTGCCATACACATATGATGTCATACATACATGATAGTATTAAAATTCTGTTTAAAAAAAAAAAAAGAAAGATAATGTTAAAACTATTATTTTAAAAAAAACGGATGAAGCCATTAGAACTTCTATTATACAAATAACAGATGATAGTGTTAAAACTTCTGTTTTAGATGAAACTGTTCACAACTGTGTGACAAAAACAGATGAAATTGTCTAAAAGTCTGTTATACACACACACATATTGTTTAATGTTCTGTTATACACATGATACTATGGTAAAATTGGTACTAGTGAAATTAGGTGGACAAAAATGTATGGTTCATTTTTACAAAAAAGATGAAGAAAAAGAAAGAATCTGCAATAGCAGATAATAAGAGAAAATGTCTTCAGCTTTCACAAGATTTATGTATGAGCAGAAACATCTGTGAATTATCTTCATTTGTAAACATAACAAGAGAACTGTCATTAGCTATAAAAAGACAAAACTAAGAATGTTCAGCTAAAAGCAAACATCACTAAGAATTTTCACCAGCTATCAGACAGACTACAACAAGAAATTCATGGAAAGGGTCATGATGTTAAAGCTCAGTGCGGAGATGAACCCTGGTCATACAATTACTTAACTGACCGCAAAAAGCATAAATGGCTCACAGCAAACAAATATGTTATGTTTAGTGAAACAACAAACAGCAAAAAAATAAATGGTAAATCATCATGACTGAAATGAGATGTCTGTGGAGAATAATAAACGTGACAAGGCAAGACTTCTTTTCTTCAGCATCCCTGGAAATACAAATAAGGAGACAAAATCAGAAATGACATCATCACAGCAAGGGTTAGAGAAACACTGCTATTACATTACATCCAGAAACAACAAGTCAAATGGTTTGGCAATGTTATATGATCACCACCAGACAGTATATCACAAGAAACATTCATACTAAAAATGATAGGAAACAGGGGAAGGTGTCACTCATGCAACCAGTAAAGGGAGGAAATTACAGAAACTCTACCCTAATGCTGCTACAGACATATTTTGAGCTTCTGTGATTTCACTGTTAAAGATGCGCTAACAGGTTCCAAGATTTTCATGTCTCTGGTGCCAACTTGTTCTGGCTTTTACTAGTCACTGATATAAACTATTGCAGTCCCTCAACAAAGGGGGAAACACTGCAGCTATATGTGGCCCAGTATCAGCAAGCAGGACTTGTCAACAAGTCAGTACCAATGTTATTTCTGTCTCATCAGATAAAATGGGTTATCAGTACTGTACATGTGTTCATTGCATTTCAGTGTTCATCTTTATATTACATGCTACACTGGTATTTCGTGGTTATGTCGCATTTAGTATACTACAAAAATATTTCTTATATTATGGCTTGAAAATGAATTTATATAGAAATTCTTAAAATTTCTTACAAATGGCAATAGTGAAGACAAAACTATAGTACTATAGTTCAGATAGTGAACAAGATAATTAGAGTGGTTATGCCTAGCCATGAACATCGAATGGATGACAAGAATGAAAAAGATGAAAATAAATAAACACTTGGTTTGCTTTCACCACATCTGTTTAGTGGAATTATGTCCTGGAACACTTTTCTCTGACAGCAGAACTGATGCCTGTGGTGACTGACTTTTCATAGAAACTTCCCATCAAATAGAATCATCAAAATTAAAGAAAAATAAGGCCCACTGAGAAAGTGTGTTGTGGGTTCAAAAACTAATGGATGACAAGAAATAAGATCTATGTTAAAAGACTGTGATGTCTCATTGTGCATTATGCCATGTTTTTAAACATTTTATATACAAAAACATTATAGAAAAAATGTTTTCTTTTTTTTTAAAAATTTATTTATGATTATATGTAAAAATCGTTGACAATCTGCAAATGGACGCAGCAGCAGCAAGCCATCTTGCTCACAACCGAGAGGCCTACAGGAGTGCTGTTTGGGAGGCAAAGTTCCGCATGGGACATGCAAATAAATGAATGAATGAATGTAAAAAATTATTCACTGCAGACGTTTTAGTCATCAAGAAGATAAATAGTAATATGTGACATGAGTGGGGAAAACTAGTCACAAACGGTTGGGATAAGTCTTAGATTTTCAGATGATACCAAAAAAAAATTGGTTAGCGAGGTAGGGGTATCCCCTATCAAAGGAGAAGTAAGACACCTCCTTACCTCCGTCAGTCTACGGGACACCCTTGGGCAAGGTGGAGTACCTGTATAGCCCCCCTCGATCAGGGTGACGTGAAGCCAAGGAAGCAGGTGGTGGATGGAATCAGAGAGCAGCTGACAGATAATGTAGGGACAATGGCTACGATCACTGACTAGTACAGTCACTGCCCGGAAGGAAAGCAATGGTAAACTATCTTCTGAAAATATTACCAAGAAACCCAAACAGCAACATGGAAAGTCAAACAGGAAAAAGATCTGGTGGTGAGGCCCCCTGGCCAGATAGATCTAATTTTAACACTGGGGAAGAGTGTGAGGCAGAGGTCAGTACTAGTAACTGTGATGACGGACAAAATCCTGACAGTGTTACTAAGGAAAACCTCTGCATCAAACTAAAAAGAAAAATAAGAGCAGGAACATGGAATATAAGAAGTATGTATGAGGGAAAGTATCAAATAATAAGTGACGAGATGAAAAGAACGGTGATAAACATTTTGGGAATCTGCAAACATCGATGGAAATGATCAGGACACTTCAAGAGCGAGAATGATAATATCTGTATATACTCTGGTGGAGAATTAGGATGAAAGAATGGAATGGCTTTTTACTTGGACAAATCAACATCAAAAGCATTACTAGGTTACAATCCAGTAAGTGATAGAATCCTCACATTCAGATTTAAGGGCAGGCCCAGAAATGTAACAATCACCCAGATATATGCACCTACATCAGCAGCAGAAGAAGAGGAATTAGAAGACTTTTATAACACACTGCAAACGATGAAAGACCAGGTACGGGAAAATGATATTGTATTAATAATGGGGGATTTTAATGCAAAGATTGGTACAGAAAGAGCAGAAGATGAAGGACATGTTGTAGGGAAATTCAGCATAGGACATAGAAATAAGGCAGGAGACAATCTAATGGCGTTTTGCATGGAAAATGAGCTAATGATCGATAACACACTTTTTAAACAACATCCAAGAAGACTTTACACATGGACATCACCTGATGGGAAAACCAAGAATCAAATACATTACATTTTAGTGTAAAGAATGTGGAGGTCAAGTATAAATCAGCAAAAACTTTACTAGGTGCTGATTGTGACACGGACCATGAGTTATTAATAGCAGACATGAAGATAAAGATAAAAAAGACAGTTACGGGATCAAGACCACTCTGCTTTGATCTTACAAAAATATCAGAACAATACGGTATAGTAGTGAAGAACCGTTTTGAAATCCTGATGGCTGTACAGGAGATGATACCAGATAAATTGGCTACGCAAGCCAGAGATATCTCAATAACAACAGCTAAAGACATTGTTCCAGTAAAGAAAACACAGAAGAATGGATGGATTACAGCAGGCACACTAGAACTGATAAAACAAAGTAGAGAAATGAAGATGCAATGGAAAGTGACAAACAACAAAGAGGAATATAAATCTTTAACAAAAGAAGTACAAAGAAACATAAGAAAAGACAAAAGGCAATACATACAAGATTGTGAAAGAATAGAAGAATATCAGAAGTGTGGAAGAGATAGTGAAATTTTTAAAGAAATGAAGACACTGATGAGAAATGTCACACCTAAGCTAAATGTAATTTGTGATGAGATGGGGAGTACCTTGACAGAGACAGAGGAAATTCTAGAAAGATGGAAGGAATATTGCAGAGGAATGTATGAAACAACCGACTGTGAAAGCAGAAATCTACAGTGTGAATTATTATTGGAGAAGAAAGAACCCGAACTGACAATAGAAGATGTTTTATGGGCAATAAAGAATCTGAAAAATGGTAAATCACCAGGATATGATGAGATAACAGCTGAATTTATTAAGGCAGAAGGAAAGGAATGTGCAACAATCTATCATGCACTATGTAAAAAGATATGGCATTCTGGGATTTGGCCAAAAGAATGGAAAAGAACTGTGTTCATACCACTGCCAAAAAAGGGTAACTTGAAATTATGCACAAACTATGAACTGTTGCCCTGATTAGTCATAACAGAAAAATTCTGTTAAAAATCATAATGGGTAGACTTCGAAAGAAAATAGAAGAAAAAGTCAATACGGACCAAGCTGGTTTCAGGCAAGGAAGAGGATCAAGAGATCATATATTCAATGTGTAAGATTAATAATAGAGAAATGCAGAGAGTTTAATGTGAATCTATATTTAGCCTTTATAGACTACTCAAAGGCATTTGATTGTGTACAACACTAGAAACTTTGGGAAATAATGGAAAAAATGGGATTTCCAACACATCTGATACAATTAACATCATTGCTGTATCTAGACCAACAAGCAGCAGTAAGAATAAATGGTGAAACAACAATTTTTTTTTTTCATAAAACAAGGGGTCCGTCAGGGGTGCATACTGTCACCTTACTTATTTAACTTGTATACTGAAAATATAATGAGGAATGTTAGAGAAGATGTAGACAAAGAATATTACGATGCCATAACAATTGGAGGTTATGAAATACCAGAGATTAGATATGCTGATGACACAGTATTACTGTCCACAACACAAAAAGGAATGGAAAAACTAATTATGTCAGTCCGTAAGAACAGCAAAGAACAAAACCTCTATCTTAATGCAAAGAAAACTAAATTGATGACAACTGACAAAACAAACAAGGCAGCTGAAATATGTATCAATGAGGAAAAACTGGACAAGTGGAGAGTTTTGAATATCTTGGATCACTACTAACTAATAATGGAGATACAATGAGGGAAATTAAAAGGAGGACATCTATCGCTCTTCAGAAAGTAAAACAACTAAAGAAAATTAAAAGGAGGACATCTATCGCTCTTCAGAAAGTAAAACAACTAAAGAATCTGTAGAGAGGAACAGACAGAACTACAAAAATAAGATTTTTAAGGGCATGCATCTTTCCCATCGCAACATATGCCCGTGAGACCTGGACACTTAACAAAACAGCTGAGAAACGCATAAATGCCTTTGAATGTAAATGCTACAGAAGAGTTCTTCAAATATCATGGACACAAAAAAGAACAAATATATCTATACTACAAGAACTTAATATTGAAAAAGGCTGGCTAGTAAAGAGGATTAAAGATAGAAAACTTAAATATTTTGGACACATTAAACATCATGATAATCTAGAGAAGACCGTCTACGTAATGGGAAAAAGAAAGAGAGGAAGACCAAGGCGAAGATGGCTGCAATACATCGTTGATGATCTGCAAATGGATGCATCAGCAGCAGGTCATCTTGCTCACTATTGAGAGGCCTCCAGCAGTGCTGTTTCGGAGCCAAAGTTCCGCAAGGGACATGCAAATGAATGAATGAGTGACCAACAAACAAACAAAAATATATATATATATATTTGGTACATAGGGAAAGCCTGCAAGCGAAGTATACTGCACTTCAGCTCACAGTGCACAAAGTGAAACATAACAGCAAAAAAGGTTAAATACCCCATTATATGAAGCAAATGGCTATGCTCTATCATGACATCTATTTGTCCCCTCACAACTGAAAGGTGTATGAGGAAAGAGACAAGACAAGACACACACACAAAAAAGGCAAATGAAAAACATCATTAAATCACACAAACTTAAATTCGTAAAACTCATTATTCAACATTTAATTTACTGAGTGAAGAATGCATTTGATAACCACATCACGTTTTATTCAGGGAAAAATATTTCACAACTGAAAATGGTATTAAAACATGATTTTAAAGTGAACATCAATGCTTCAGTCAAAGTGAGTTTACAAAGGTCATCAACGTGTGGAGATAAAAAGCAGGTGGTGTTCAATACTTCTTGTGCAGTCTCCACTGCTATAGGGAATATAGCTATCCCTGCCCCATTAGCCAAGCTAGGTATGTTTCTGGGGGTACCAATGGACAAGTGGGACAGGTTCTTGGTCAACTATGGTTTGCCACCCATGACACCAGCATGTCAGCTGTGGGTTGGCGACTGCAGACAATGTCTTTGCCCCCAGTGTAGCACTGAACATTAACAATAATGCATGCTTCAATGTAGCACTGAACATTAGTAATAATGCATGCATCAGTGTAGTACTGAACCTTAGCAATAATGCATGCTTCAATGTAGCACTGAACATTAGCAATAATGCAAGCATCAGTGTAGTGTTGAACTTCAGCAATAATGCATGCTTCAATGTAGCATTGAACAACAGCAAGAATACATGCTTCAATGTAGCATTGAGCAACAGCAAAAATACATGCTGCAATGTAGTGTTGAACAACAGCAAGAATACATATTTCAATGTAGTGTTGAACAGCAGCAAGAATACATGCTTCAATGTAGCACTGAACAACAGCAAGAATACATGCTTCAATGTAGCATTTATTGATTGATTGATCTTCATTTCAAAAAGGTTAAGAATTAGGCACGCAGGCCCGTCTGACAATCTGCCCTTTTATCTTTCACTCTATTCCAGACATTCTACAAATATGCTGTTCATGTAACAAACATAATTAACACTGAAACCGAGAGACATAAAATAAAATATAACATTCACATTTCGCTCTTATCCATTCACTCAGTACAGAAGTAACTACATACTTATATAAATGACTATCTACTAAACAAATATTTCGGGACTATTCAGAATAAACAATTCATCATCACCATCAGGTAGTTGGCTATTATGCTTCTCCGGAGTACACGATCCTTCATGCAGGCCATCAGCTCATTTGGTGATCTCCTCTCACACCATCCAATCAAACCGTCCAGTATCATTTCTCTTGGTCTTCCTCTGGATCTTCTTCCTTCTATTTTTCCTGTTGTTATAATATTTTCAATGCCCCCTCTTCTCATTGCATGTCCTATGAAAGTACATTGTCTCTCTCTTATTTTTTTGACAAGATTTTTTTGTCTCTCCAGCTCTTCTCATACATTCTTCTTTAGTTATTTTTGCTGTCCAGGGGATTCGCAATATTCTTCTAATAAACCACATTTCTATTGCTTCCAATGATTTTTGTGCAGACCTGCCTACTGTCCATGATTCACTTCCATATAACAAGATAGATTCAATATAGCATTTTAGGACTCGTTTTCTAACATTCATTGATAAGGATGTATTGGTTAATATGTTTCTCATTCTCTGAAATGCAATCTTTGCTTGGCCTATTCTGTTTCTAATTTCTGTTCTGCATTTCCCATCTGAAGTTATTACTGCTCCATGGTATTTGAACTTCTGCACCTGGTTTAGAATAGTTCCGTTTAATTTTATACTGCATGTTGGCGGATTCTGTTTCTTAGATATAACCATAGTCTCTGTCTTTTTGATGTTCAAAGTAAGGCCTTTCTGTTCACTTTCTTTGGCCACTTTATCCAAGAGATTTTGCAGGTGTTGTTGGTTCTCAGCTATTAGTACTGTTTCATCAGCATACCGAAGGTTGTTAATATTGTATCCTCCAATTTTTAGGCCTGGTTCTGTGATGATCGTTCTTAGAATATTCTCGCTGTGCAGAGGAAAAAAAGTCTGGAGATAGTACACATCCTTGTCGCACCCCATGTTTTATAGGTTGATATTTTCCAGTTCTATTTTCAATTCGAACTGCTGCTTCTTGTTGCCAGTATAGATGTTTTACAATCCTCAGGTCTTTGCTGTCTATATTGATGTCTTCAAGCATTTTAATAATTTCATTATGTTTCACCTTGTCGAATAAACAATTACAGTAACTGTATTCAGTGTCTGTAAGAGCAGTCTAAAATAACTTGAACAACAGCAAGAATACATGCTTCAATGTAGCATTGAACAACAGCAAGAATACATGCTTCAATGTTGCACTGAACAACAGCAAGAATACATGCTTCAATGTAGCACTGAACAACACCAAGAAGCAATATGCCTGTCTGATTGCTTCTGTGAGATCACCCTTCACTGCACCAGTCTGGGGTACTGAGAAGCTGAGGATTGACTGGAATGCCTTAAATAGCTCCCCCTAACATGTCCCAAGAATGTTCATTAAAGTTTAGATAGGGGGAACAAGCTAGCCAACCACACATGATATTAGCACTTGATGTATTTATCATACATCAGAATGAATCCAACACCAAGCCACTTCATTTTGGGAATACTGCATCCAGATAACACTGTGCATTCACTGTACCTATCCTGAAGACAAAATACCTGTATTTTTAGCTTTCCATGGCATCAGACTGCATCCTCTGTAATTGTTAAGTTCTGTAAGAGCACTGATTAGTACTCCAAGTGCTTGTTTTCTTGGCCTCAAGAAAGACCTGACATTTATTTATCTAAACAGCACATCTTCTTGCATGAAAGCCAGTGCAAATGAAGACAATTCTTAACTGTTTAAAACACTTCTTGCATGAAAGCCAGTGTGATGAAGACAATTCTTAACTGTAAACTCACTTTTCACAGGCTGCTTCTTGTAAATTGCCTTTTGAAACAGATCTCAGAGTTCTGATGAGGTTTACCACTTTATAGCAGTCTTCCAGCCTGTCTAGTTTCTTGGAAATCTGCTGATGCCTCTCATGATTCTTTAACATCTAGCAATACCATTCTGTAAAGTTCCAACCTGCAGCATTAACAATATGTCCAGGTTTGCCACAAGGTTCTCCGCTATCACCAGTTTTATTCAATGTGAACACTGTGACAATCACTGAACAACTTGATGGGAGGGAAAGACTGTCATTTGCTGACAATATTCTAATGTATCAACAAGGAAGAGACAGACAGGAGATTGCCAATGCATTGCAGTGTGAACATGATCATATTTCCCTCTGGTGTGATGTTTCTAATGCCCTTTCCACTCCTACAAAAGCATCAATGACATGGTTCTCACTGAATAACTATATTGTTAATACAGATATGCCTGTTGTGAGATTAGGTGATGAGGATGTGACAAGAACCAAATTGATGACATACTTGAGAGTGAAGTTTGATCATAATCTGTTTCAAAGAACATGTTGACCATGTGATAACAAAAGCTTGCAAAAGTCTATCGGCAATAAAGGTCATGGTGGCTTTCAACATTAAGCAAAGGCAACTAATACTTCTGACCAGTGATTTGTTCTTGCATCCATCAAGTATGCCCTAGCTGTCCTCACCGTCAGCCCTGCACAGACTGAAAAACTCAAAAACGTGCAAAATGAAGCCACACACATTATCTTGGAGTGTAAGAGAGAAGACACTTTCTGTGTAGCGATGAGATACCTCCTTGATCTCCCACCACGAATCACAGGATCAAGATCTGGAGGGCACATGCATACCTCAAAATAAGTGCAAACAAAGAGCACCCACTGCACCAAGAACTCCTCAAAGAAAAGGGTGGCAGGCTAAAGAGGGGCAAATCATGGATGAGTTGTGCAAAAGATGTTATCAAGCAAGTCTGTGGACCCCAACATCAACTGCAACATTCAGAGGCACCTTCTCATACACTGTCAGGTTTGACAAGTGAACCACAGAGCAAAATCCACTTGCTGTGATTCCAGGTCAATGTCCTCATCAGTGTTAACTCCAATGTGCCAGATGTTGCTATTTACACAGATGGGTCTATTGTATGACATCAAAGGGCATTCACAACATGCTCAGTTGGCAGAACAATCCAGAAAGCCAGTGGTGCTATGACCACAAGCAGCTTGACGATGAAAGTGGTGGCACTGATGAAAACAATCAAATGGCTGGAGTCACAGGACTACAGCAGTGTCTACATGTTACGATATTCAATTAGCATGATCCGGGCGGTTGAGGCAGGTTCTATATGCAGGCATTGGCTTAAGTCATTGCAGACATTACTGATTCACAGTCACTTTCATCTATGTCCCTGGGCATACGGGCAGCCAGGGAAATGAGAGAGCTTATAGGTTGGCTGGCTCTACCATCATTAAGATGGATAACCACTGAATCAAGCCGATATTGTTAATGCACTCAGATAGTCGAGCAGAGTTGAGGACTTCAAGAACAGCAAATCCACATCACTACTGAGAGATAGTACAGATTGGCATGGCCAGGAATGAGAGGCATACTGGATGCACGAGGGAACGTGTCAACCATCACAGGATAGGCACTATCAGCTGCAGGATGCTGACGAATATATTGGGGTAAGGGGTCTGAGCACCTATGGACATGTCATGAGTGCAATTATGATGACCCAGACCATAAACCATAAGCACTAACATGGGCCTTTTGTTCTGTCAAATGATACCTGACCACAGGTATGAACAAAAAACAGAGCATTACTTGATTGACTGTGCTGGCAGTAAAACAAATTTTCATTACTGACCTATATAAGATAACTGAGTGAGAACAAAAAAACCACAACCAATGCCAGAATTCATCAATTATTTTCATCATTAAACAAACAAATTTGTGAAAATGTTTGTGTCTCATAGCTTTTTCTGAGCAGAATATATGTGCTCACCTTGCCCACACATATATGAAAAATGCAAATGCAATACTTACCTTCAGCCTTGTGCCCCCAGTATTAGTATCTTTCTGACGCTCTGACCCAGCCAAGTCCACCAAGTTGAGCTGGGAGGTTCTAATATTTTGTACTCCACCGGCATCTTCCTGGAACATACATTTATTACCCTTCACATTTCAACTTACTCTTTCTTTCTAATGAGCACATCCAACAAATATTCCACCTTGATTTCAAGGAGTCTGTGGCATCCACATCTGAAACTGGCAATGCCCAGATAGGAGGTGTACAGGAAGAAACCTACAAAGAGCTGTGTCATGACCTTATCCTCTTTCCCAGTGTCATATTTTCGACCAGAGAGAGAAAGGTAGGTAGGGGGGGGGGGGTGTGTGTGCGTGTGCGTGTATATATATATATATATATATAAAAAAGACAGCAAAGTTTATTAGTGTAGTGTACTCCTGTGGCTAGATGATTTCTCATCTTACTGGAGTCCATGGTTCAAGTCCCAGGTACTTCTCTTGTCATTTTTCTTTCTCTCATATCTAAAAGTACTTTCTCTTCTTCTTCTTCTTCTTCGTTCACTTCTACCACCAAAAACCGCACTGTGAACCTACTGAATTCACACATGTGGTCCTCGTTAGGTCCCGTGGTCCCCTGTGTGGTCCAAAATAGACCACACGAGTTCCACGAAAGGACCACAAGGGGTTCAGAGTATCACAGTGCTTTAGCCTGTATTCTTGGTGGGTCTCGGAAGCGGGATTGCGTGACACCGTGGTTTTCATTGCACCAGTTTGGTCTAGGGTTGGACTTTCTCACCGAGTACTTTCTCTATTTTTTCTTTCATTTAATCATACAGCACTGTGTTCTGTAACATTTGGTGACAATGGCAGTGGAAAATCAATCCATATAAATTTGTATAATTATCTGTGACTTTCACATAAAAATGATTAAAAGTACATACCTTTGACTCAATCATCACTGTAAACACAGCATGGGAACGTGAACTTTCTCTGTTCATGGATGTAGCAGCAACTCTACGATTTAGCCACCCCATGATTAAAACCTACCAGAAAATGAAGGTACATGCAGGTTGGCCACAAAGTCTTTCCTCATTTCAAACATTTATCTTTCCCTGATTTCAAACTTTTATCACACAAAAACTATGCTAGTACAGACATGTGATTTTTTTTTTTTTTTTTGCAAAATTTACTTCAACTCAAAGTTTTGGGTTTTTTTTTTCTAGCTTTATTCATGCATTTCAACATGTGCTCCAGTTGTTGCCCAAAGAATGTCTAAGTAATACTTGATTTCTTGCCATGTGTTCTCCCACAAATCTTCAGCCAGCCTTGCTAAATCATCTATTATACTTGCCTTCAAAGTTTCAGTAGCAGAAACCGGTCAACTTAGTATATCTCCATTTAAGAAAAAAAAAAAGTTTCAAGAGGAGCATTGTCCAGTGAATGTGATGGCCATGGTGTTGGATCAACCTTCCCAATCTACTGGTTTGGAAAATCTACATTCCAGAAATGATTTACTAAATTTCTTGTTGGAAAACTACCCATGGCTGACACCTTTTTAGAGTTGAGGTCTGTAGCCTGGAAAGTTTTTGTGCAATAAATGTCTCAAATCGGAGAAAGGCTTTATGACCACCTTGTAAATACAAGGAAACATGCAAATATAGTTTCAACAACATATATGTAATTTAATGATAATGTATAGTCTGATAATAAGACTGACATGATATATAAGAGCGTAAACAATGAATGACACTCTACATCATAACTGACTACACCGACTTATGTTCAGCTCCTCATCAAAGATAACTTTGCATTCATGCTATAAAACATTCTCCCAAAAACCATTTTATATCATCTCCTACCTACACATCTATTATCATTTTATATCATCTCCCGCCTCCACATCTATTATCATTTTATATCATCTCCTACTTCCACATCTACTATCATTTATATCATCTCCTGCCTCCACATCTATTATCATTTTATATCATCTCTTGCCTCCATATCTATTATCATTTTATATCATTTCCTACATCCACATTTACTGCCAACCACTACATATATGATCTCCTATAACCTCAAAGATACTATGCATATGATTCCTATCTTCATATAGTTAGATAGAGGTGTATGGTGTAGTTTTACAAAGTGGCAGAGGGATTGAGTAAAGTGAGAAAAAACGAATAGAAAGTATGAGAATGAATAAATGAAAAACATACTACATCTGATATTTCGGTGTAAGCCTTTTTTGAGGATTACATGCACAACGAGACAAACAAATAACTAAATGGAGGACTTAATATGGCCTCCTCCAGAAGTAGGAAACAGAAATGCATATCGCAGAAGATGCATAGTGACCACGTGGGCCACACAAAGGATACGTCAATAGAGCCAATCGCAAAGAAGAGGCGAAGAGAGAGGAGGAAAACAAGTGGTAGAAAGAAGTGGGGGGAAAGGCAATAGAAACATGATAGCCGCTAGAGGAGAAGGCGTTGGGGGGGGGTGGAGAGATAATGAACGAAGAACATAAACACCTGCAGGGAGAAAATGTGAAACTGGTGAATAGGACAAGACCCTATAAACACCAATATGTAGCCAAAGACTGACAGAAATGTCCTGTTTTCCCCTGCGGTTGCTAAGGCAAAAATGTTTAGCCACATTCGCCAGCATCTTAATGATATTTCTAAGAGGGCCCTCCCCCCCACCTTCTCCTCTAGCGGCTATCATGTTTCTATTGCCTATCCTCCCACTTCTTTCTACCACTTGTTTTCCTCCTCTCTCTCCGCCTCTTCTTTGCGATTGGCTCTATCGACGTATCCTTTGTGTGGCCCGTGTGGTCACTATGCATCTTCTACGATATGCATTTCTGTTTCCTACTTCTGGAGGAGGCCATATTAAGTCCTCCATTTAGTTATTTGTTTGTCTCGTTGTGCATGTAATCCTCGAAAATGGCTTACACCGAAATATCGGATGTAGTATGTTTTTTATTTATTCATTCTTATACTTTCTATTCGTTTTTTCTCACTTTACTCAATCCCTCTGCCACTTTGTAAAACTACACCATACACCTCTATCTAACCTTATTATTTAAACCAGTTTTACTGCAGTCACCATACCTTTTATCTATCTTCAGATATCACTTCAGAGATATATGTATATTATTTCCTGTCTCAGTGTTACCTACCCCCATGTCTCTATGATTTCATATCTCTAAATCACCTCAAATGTGTTACGTTTACATAATTTCTTACTTCTTACTCATCCAGACAATCCTGTTCATATCATTTCTAGTTTTCATAACTCCTTAAGATAGCTTGTTTATATGTACTATTAAGAATATATATGTAATATGTTCACAAGTACACACCAAATATACAGTTGGTTGCATTTTTTATAAATGATGAAAAATTATGTGGTGCTGTCTTTGTTGACTTTAAAAAACCATTTGGTGTGATTGATCATGAAAGCTTAGTTAGAATGGTTGTGACTTATAAATTACAACCTTACTTGACAAAATTTATTACATCTTTTCTTTCCAACAGACAACAGGTAGTTTCACTCAAAAACTCTAAGTCAAGCTCATCTGTGGTTGACAATGGTGTCCCACAAGAGTCTATTCTTGGTCCTCTTCTTTTCACCATCTACATCAATGATCTTCCACTTCATCTCAAAAAATAATCTTGTGACCTCTTTGCTGATGACTGCACAGTTTACACTAGTGACAATGACTATATTAACCTTGAGTCAACTCTTTAAAATGAAATAAACAGTCTAATTAACTGGAGCAACAACAACAGAATGCTAATAAACACCACCAACACAAAATCCATGCTCATTACAACAAGACAAAAATTAACAAATTCACCAACAAAAACACCACAGCTTCATGCTGGAACTTCACAGATAGAGAATGTTAGTGAACATAAAACTCTAGGTCTCATGATTGACCACCACCTCAGCTGGAATCATCATGTAGGATAGTTGTTTCGTGTCAAACATGAAAAGACTTTACTCACTTCAAAAACGAGCAGTAAGGCTTATAGATGACAAATATGCTGCACATATTAAAGACAAACATCTTGATATTCTTCCCTCAAGAAGAGATTGCTTTTCAACAAGGCCAAGTTAATTCATAAAACTCTATTGCACAATGCTCCACCCTATCTGTGGCTGTTGTTCAAATCCAACCCAAAACACAGTCAACGCTTAAGCGATTGTATTCTCCAAAAACCAAGGCTTGACATATTTAAAAAAGCTTCTCTTACTCAGCTGCCCACCTTTGGAATGCCCTACCAACTTATGCAAAACTTACAAGTAATATTCGTTCTTATAACTTCAAATTTTGTCAACATCTGTTTGATATGGGCTATATGCCTCCCTAAGCATAGTCTAAAGTAGTTTAAAGTATGACTTGATTGTTGTAATTTTTAACATCTTTTCTATATATTTTAGTTTTGAATGAACGTCAGAATGCACATTTATTTCATGCTGATGCATAAATCAGAGTGTGGAGTGTATGGACAAGAGATAAGTTTATTATTTATTTATGTAATCATTTAATTGTGCCTTCATGATTATTATGCTCATTAACAAATGCTGTGAAGATAAGGAAAATGATAGGAAAAAACTTGTTCTATAGTAATGAGTAAAAATGTACTAGATACTCAACTTCAATTTATAGCTGAATTAGTGAAATACGAATATAAAAAATATGAATAGTAAAATTCTGAATACCTTCACAAATATTATTCCTGGATCTTCCAACAGTCTTATATTTTATATCCTTCCCATGCCGTTAAACGTCACATAGGGCTCGCAAAGTAGTTCGCCAAGTTTTCCTGTCTTCGGCGAGTCTTTCAACCTCAAAGGATTTTATGCCTGTTAATTTGGCCTCTCTTAATAATGTCCTCTTCAGAGTTTCACATGGTCTGCCTCTTTTTCTTCGGCCTGTTGTGTTCCACTTGATAGCTTGTTCTGGGATTCTCTGATCATTTCTTCTCATCAAGTGACCAACATATGTCCATCTCCTTTTCCTGATCACCCATGAGACTGGTTGTTGTTCAGTCATCTGTCTTATCTCTGCATTGTTCTTGAATTCATTCCACTTGATGCCGAGTATTTTCCTTAGGCATTTGTTTTCAAAAGAGTCTAATTTCTTTTCTATTTCTTTAGTTGTTTTCCAGCTTTCGCATGCATAAATGAGGGTGGATATTACAACAGTGGCACCAAAATAATATTTCAGTCTGGTTTAGATTGAATGTAATCAGACACGGCAATGTTTATGATGTTGGATAATGAAGCATATTGGGAGTTTTCTTCCATAAAATTACATTTAAAATGAATGCTAAAAAATAACTTTACACCTTCTGGAAATTACTGAATGCACATGAAAAAAAAAACTTCATTCAGACTTTACACAAAAACAACGTATACCCACAGGACTGCCAGCAGCTTCTGTCGATACAGAACTGATGCTCAATAGTTTCATTCATTCATTCACCATGTGCTGTGCTAAAAGCACTGGAAATCACGTTTCTGCATCTCATAATGCTCTTTTCCCATGCCATTTAGTTAGCACATTCAGATATTTTTTTTTCTCAGATTCCCTCTCCTTTTCCCCTAGAGTTTTCCTATTACTATCATAATCTCTAACTTCTCTCTTCTCATTACAAGTCCAAGGAATTTTTACTGTCCTTTTTTCTAATGTTAACTAGTTTACATATATAGCCACTAGCATAAAGCTGTGACAACTTTAATCATAAAATGGTCAGAAAAAGCTTAACTTCAGTAAAGATACAATGTTATGACACAGAGATCATATGACAAACATTGTTTATCTCCTTACTATGTTATTTTTTATTGTTAAAGTTACCATATTTATATGATCTTTATTTTAAAGACATAATATATGACTTATTACAACTTATATGATCTACAAATACGAACAGGAATTATCTAAAGCATCATAACTCGATCACTTACCTGATGTGTCAAGTCAGAGTAAAGTACAAATATGAATGCGCCATTCACATGGTACTCTTGACCCAAACATCACTGCAAATGAAGCCACCACACCTGATACAAGTCCCTACCTGATATGTGTTTATTCTGATCCAAACACCAGCCTGCTATGTGTCAGCAAAACTGCAAACTCACAATTTGAGCACTCTCAGTGACATATTTAGGTGAGTGAATCTCAGTGAGACTACAGAACTCTGTCTTAAGCTCTCACCTGATACCTGTCATTGAGATTACAGAACCCTGTCTCAAGCTCTCACCTGATAGGCGTCACTGGGATTACAGATAACTTGTTCGATGAGACCATCAACAAACACTCCTTTGTTCATGTTCTCTCGCAAATGTAGACCCTGTGATGCTGGATCCAAGAGGTCAAATATTTGTTCTTGGTAAATCTCCAGGAAAGAACAGCGACACAAAAACTGTTTTTTGCTTCCATGCTGAAAGGAAAAAAGCAGTAATTCTTTCTGTTTTATTATGTATATGTTTTAGTTTCCAATACTTCTACTACATAATAAAAATGATTATTTACATATGCTATATCAGATTTCCTACACCTTTAACTTTAAGTATTGCTACTACTTCTATCTTATCTTATCTTATATCCTTCCCGTGCCGTTAGACGTCACATAGGGCTCGCAAAGTAGTTCGCCAATTTTTCCTGTCTTCGGCGAGTCTTTCAACCTCATCAAAGGATTTTATGCCTGTTAACTTGGCCTCTCTTAATAATGTTCTCTTCAGAGTTTCACGCGGTCTGCCCCTTTTTCTTCGGCCAGTTGTGTTCCACTTGATAGCTTGTTTTGGGATTCTCTGCTCATTTCTTCTCATCAAGTGGCCAACATATGTCCATCTCATTTTCCTGATCACCCGTGAGACTACTTCTATATACTTCCATTTTTCATCAATGAAAAGTTTTCATGTGGCAAGCATCTGCACACATCATCTTGCTCATCAGCTCTCATGGCTGATTCTACCCATGATAGGTTTCTGTAACTGGCTATAATAACAGGAAGCAGCACTGCACAGTCAAGCTCCTCTGCACTTGTAACCTTCTAAATTCAAATCTTGTCCTATTTTCTCCTCAAATAATACTGTACCTCTACACACAGCTGCTCTCCACATGACTTGGTCATACTGTAGACTTACAAATATCTTTGTATCTCAGTTCTAGTCTACCATGTGGCCTCCTTACCTACATAAGTTAACCATATAAAAGTACCTGCTTGGGAAGACATCTGTTTCCATTCTCGCCACATTCCTTCACTCTCCCCGCCCCACCCCCCAACTATCTCAATATTCTGCTGCTTAGTGTTATTATGGATGGAAGCCTAGCATACCATAAAACCTTGAGTGGGTTGCTTTGTCTTGTCACTAGATGTTTATTACTTTGTCTTGCCACTAGATGTTTATTGCTTTGTCTTGCCACTAGATGTTTATTACTTTGTCTTGCCACTAGATGTTTATTGCTTTGTCTTGCCACTTGATGTTTATTGCTTTGTCTTGCCACTTGATGTTTATTACTTTGTCTTGCCACCTGATATTTAGTCTTGCCACTAGATGTTTACTACTTTGTATTTTTGTATTGCCACTTGATGTTTATTACTCTGCAAAGGCAATGTAAATGGAAACTTCACTGAATGACATTGTGTAGCCCTCTCCAGTTATAGCTTCTTTCAGCACTTTTATTACTGTGATGGATATGTATTTTGTTAAAGGTCCTGATGTCTTATGCAAAAGTGCTGACAGACCTTTATTATATATATATATATATATATATATATATATATATATATATATATATATATATATATATATATATAGTTTGAAACTGAATGTAACTTGACATTCTAAAGCTTAAAAACACATTCTGAAGCTATGTGATTGTAAGCTCATGAATGTGAATGAGGTATGGAATAAAATTCTAACAAAACCAATGACACTACACTTTCAGAAAGATGGGAAAAAAGTAAAGCATTAGAATATCAGAGAATTTACAGACTGTTTTATTAAAATATAACCATTTCTGCTTCATATGCTCAAATATGAAGTTAGTCTGATGAATAATAATGAAATGACAAGATTTTTTTCAATGGTCAACATTCATAAGCAAACAGTAAGAAAGTAAATGAGACAAATGTCCAATTCAGAAATTTGATACTTCAAAACATGAAAACATTGCAATCTAGTGTAAACGACATGCACATGAATAAAACAAAACAAATCATTTATGTACCAAGTTCCACACTGAAGAAATATTTCATAACTTTGTCAGGTTATATAATATCAGCAGTGATCAGGTTAACAAGCAAATGTCAGTAAATTTCCAATAAAAATAGAGAAAAACCAAAACTTCTGAAGGTCTTCGGTTACTGTAACCGGTTTATATTATAAAAAAACCAGGAAAATCGGCTGAAAGACAATCAAGCCAGTTGACTGATGACTCTCAGTCTGCATGGAGGAGAATCAGCCAGTTATGGCTTTAGTTCTACATTTCAGCATTTTGTCTTGCCACTAATAAGATAAGAAAAAAAATTCACATGAACATTTACTTTCCGCTGATGTCTGTAAAGTGTATTTAATTTTACATTTTAAAAAAAGTCTAAAATACCAAATGTTGCTTCGAGAAAACCAGTATTTCAGAAAGTACTTCATGTAAGGTGAAAGACAAGTATAAATGAAACAGTTTTAAAAAATCCTAGTGTGATATATGCTATAAGGTGATGCTTAATAATGTAATTAATTATTCCTGAACACAGGAATGCGACCAGACATTGTAGTGTACTCCACAGAAAAACAGGAATTAATAATGATCGAGCTGACGGTCCCATACGAAACTAGTATAGAGGAACAGCATTTATTCAAATTGGAGAAGTACAATGATCTGGTCATGCAAATGAGGTCTCTGATGATCTGAAGGAGTTGTGTTGTTGTTCCGCTCTCTACCTAATATAACCCAGTATATCACAAGATCATATAACCTAATATTTTCTAAATCTCTGACAAGTTCTTCATAAAACCTACTGTCCATATTTAGATAGTCTTTGCATTCAACTTAAGTTTGGGTTCTTGTTCCTCTAATCCTAAAATAAATCAAGCATTTACCCTGGCAATGTCTAAAAAAATGAAAAGAAAAAGCTGTTCAATTTGCCGTGTCTGATTACACTCAATCTAAACTAGACTGAAATATTATTAACAAAAGTTCATCAGTTATCAATTGATCACTTTTGTCCACCCCACACATATACTGATCATAATCCCTGATAAGATCCGGTTACCTAAACTCCACATTTAATTTAGCTCTTCTCCCAATGAAATATGCCCATTAGTTTTGTGAACCACTGACATGAGTGTTACAGTCTTGTTATCCTTCCACTGCACTATAGAAATCTCATTATTCGTTAACCACTTCATGAACCCTCAGGTACAATTGTTTTCATTAACCTTTTCACTGCACTATAGAAATCTCATTATTCTTTAGCTACTTCATGAACCCTCAGGTACAATTGTTTTCATTAACCTTTCCACTGCACTATAGAAATCTCATTATTCTTTAGCTACTTCATGAACCCTCAGGTACAATTGTTTTCATTAACCTTTTCACTGCACTGTAAAATCTCATTATTCCTTAGCCACTTCATGTCCCCTCAGGCACAATTGCTTTCATTAATCCTTTCACTGCTATGTTCACCTTGACCTGCCATGCTACATATTTTTTTTTGCTTCTCTCCCTCCCCTCCAGTGCTGAATACTTTTTTGTGTCATCTGAAGATCTAAGAATTATCACAAGCTTTCTAAATATTTTTCACCATTCATGCCACATCCAACTATTTATCCTCTTGATAACTAAAATTTCTTCAGTGAAAGATTTTTACACAAAATTTTTTTTAAAAACTTTTTTTTTCAATATTTTTGTATATGAAATGTTGCAAAACATGGCATAACAATGTGGTGTCATAATCTCTGGACATAATGTCTTATTTCCTGTAGTTTTAAAAAAATTGTTTGCACACACAACACACTTTCTCAAATGGGTCCATTTCCTTTGATGCTAACAATTCTGTTAATGGGAGATATCTCTGAAAAATCAGAAGGCATCAGATATGTCGTCTAAGAAATGCAACTTTCTCACACACACACAAAAAAAACTGTCCTAGGACATAATTTTATTAAGCACAAATGACTGAAGCAAAGGATTTTTCAACAGATATTCATTTATTCTCATCTTTTCCATTCTTCTGTTGATGCTTATGGCTAGGCTCATGGGTTCTGACTGTCTTGCTTGGTCCATGTTGTGCAGTGTACCTATTCCTGTACTGGCACAGACAGGCCATATATGCACAATGAAGAACAATTTTTTTAAAAATCTCCATCAGTCCATATTTGTCTGACATCATCTCTTGTCCACACCTCCAGCAACCGAAGATATGGGATCATTCTGGAACCATCATTCATGGTGGCACAGATCCTGCCATTCCTTGTTATCATAACTAAAGGTTCTGAAAACATATAAAATATTCCAAATAAATTTAATCTGCATGCAAATATTGCTTAGAGGATAAGTAATACATAGCTATTTCAGAGCAAAAAGCACACCAGTACTATCAAAATATGGAGGTATAAGTAAGCAATAACTTGACACTGCTGAAAGACCTACACAAACTCCTTTGAGTTGATTAACTTTCTCATCTTATAACTAAACAAGATACTGCCATCATTATCAATAACAAATTGCTCACAGTTAGTAAACTAATTCATTCTCAACCTTAATTTGTTGTAAATAACAGTCCACAATTATGAATAAAGTCCCAAACCCAGCCCTTCTCTCTGATTCAAAAGTAAACTTACCCTGGACCATGTGTTGTATTTGTTGGTCTAATATTTTCTTCATCAGAGTCATGGGCTGTCATCTGATGACTCTAGTATCCACTCCTCTTCACCACTTGAATTACGATCAATATCAGGCTCCTAATTAGAATCTGACTCCACATTAGCAAAATATAATGTGGAAACTGGTCTGCTGAACAGCTCATAAGTAACAAAAAAAGGCAGCCCTGAAGTTTTTCACACAATATTTTGAAGGCAAAAACCCATAAAATGTTTTTTTTTCTCGAACAGAGAGTAATAAATAAGTGTTATTAAAAATTAAAGAACAAATACTAATTTTACACCAGCAAATCTACTGATCACCAGTGATTAAAAATTAAAGAACAAATACTAATTTTACACCAGCAAATCTACTGATCACCAGTGATTAAAAATTAAAGAACAAATACTAATTTTACACCAGCAAATCTACTGATTTTTCTTGTTTCTGTCAGCTGATTATGACTGCTACTTGGAACATCATCTGCCCTAGAGTCTGGCAAACAAAACTGGTTACCTTCCCTTAAACTATCTTTACACTTCATGAAGTGTTCACATGACAGTACCATAATGTAATATATGCCTTTATGTACAAAACAAATGTAGGTTAACATACTAGGGAGACTGGTCTCAGAATAGGCAACTACATCAAGAAACATCTTTGTGACATCTCCCAGAATTCTTAGTCAGTTCCCATTCATTTCCAACCACAGAGGTAGGTTGAACTTCTAAGTGGCAACCATTAAACAATGTCACTGACAACAAAAGTCATCTGGCCCTCAAAAACTGCTTCTTACATGAAAACCACATGGACTCAATTCCAAACTCAGCTTTTCCTAACCTTTCACTTCCCCACATTCGTAATATGAATACCACATTCTCTCTTTTAAGCTCTCATTTACTCTTTCCTTCACCCCACTATATTCCAATAACACATGGATAGTTTTTTGGTATAATTATACAAGGGGAAGTCACTAAGTAACTCGCAAATGCCAGTTACAAAAAAAAACTAAATGCAACAGGAATTTGAAAACTTTAATTTTTGAATCTACATTATTCCCCTATTTCTCAACGTAATCGCCACCAACATTGATACATCTGTCTCATCGTGTAATCAGTGATGCAGTACTCATGGCGTAAAGATCGGGAGCCCGATTTCTGAACCATTTTTTTACTTTTGTTTCCACCTCTTCGTCACTTGAGAATCTTCTCCCACCAAGGTAGTTTTTCAATGGACAAAACAGGTGAAAATCACTTGGAGCTAAGTCAGGACTACAGTTCAAGAACTTACCAACCCAGCTGACTAATTTTCTCTTGGGTTAACCGAGCCTTATGTAGTCTGGCATTGTCATGAAGGAGAAGCACACCTCTAGTCAGCAGACCAGGACATTTTCTTCGAATTGCATCTCGTAGCACTGACAGAACTTCACAGTATGATACAGAATTCACACTGTCACCATACTTCTGGAACTTGGTTAACAACACTCCTTGATAATCCCAGAACACTGTCAGCACAACCTTCCATACAGAAGACGTAATCTTGAATTTTGTTGTGCATGGCGATAACAGGGTTTCCATTGCACTGAGGCACTTTCTGATTCGGGTTGGTAGTGGTGCACCCAAGATTCATCTCCAGTAATAATCCTTTGGACCATGTCTTCACCTTCATATGCATAATGACAGAGATGCTGCAATGACAAACCAAATCGGTTCATTTTATGTTTTGGGTACCCAACGTTAGCAAACTTTCCAAAAATTCAATTGCTCATGCATTATTCTGTAGGCTAAGCCATGTGAACGTCCTATTGCACTTGCTACACTGTCTGTCGTTACTCGTCTATCAGCTCTGATAATCTTATTCACACACTGCACAGTAGCTTCTGTTGCAATCTGAACAGGACGGCCAAGTCGGAATTTGTCAATTTCAGTGTGTCCCTGAGAAAATTCTTTTACGCAGTTATAGACCGCTTTACGTGATAAACACTTTTCAGCATAAACTGTAATCATTTCCTTATGAATGTCCTCAACTGAATGTCCTTTAGCCACAAAAATCACACTACACTTCTCTATTCTTCTTTGGTACACTAACAGTTGGGTAGCCATTTTGTTATTGCTTTGCGCATGCACACATAACTCCCAGCGCCCCCTACATACAACTATTATAAAGTTAGATGATGGTACTATCTAAGGATATACTTAAATACCACCTGATAACTGCCACTGATAAAATATTTCAATTAGAGAGTTACTTAGTGACTTCCCCTCGTACATGAGACTAAATATCTGTATGTAAATATACACAAAGCCATTGCAGAAAAGCTGTTGTAATAAAATGTTAAAACTGAAACAAGTTATCATGTCCAAAATTGCATGTAGTGTACAAATGTGAATGTTTAAACGAAGAATTATGAGGTGTGATAGTCTGGTAGTAAAGAGGGGATGGGGACCGTGGAAAGGACAGAGTGGTATACAATGGCAATCAAGCCGAGAAAAGGGTTGGTGAAACAGATGAATATGATTGGGGTAGGGGGTATGTAATCTAGTGCAGTGAGATGGTTCTGGAATATAAGTTACAGGTAAGAGTACAACTTATTAGAAGGGGAATATGACTGGAGAAATCTCAGACACTGGTTCTTGCAAATTTTAGCTAGATGCTCCCCTTTTTTTCTACTTTTGTTTTCCACTCTTCTTTGTTGTGTACATTCAAGTGAAAGGTTAAAAATTCAGACTCCAGCTCCACTGCATTTGGGACAACCCCATATATGTTCCACCGCATGCCACAGCATCCATCCAATAGTGTGTTTGCTAATAGTTCCTGTCAAATGCTGGCTGCATATGATGCGTTTTCTGCTGCATAGCTCATATTCCTGCCTTTAATTTGCCCTAGATACAGCAATCTCTTCAGATCTATTTTGTTCTTCCATTCCCACTCTTCATTTTCCCATAGTCTGTCCAATACAGCTTTAGCATTGTCCCCCTTGTCCATTGTCAGTCTGTCCAGTTAGTCTATCTGTCATATCATTGCCACGTACTCCTGCATGCCCAGGACAGTAAAGTCACATTAGGCTTGTCATAGTTGACTGGCTTAACAGTTGAACTCATTCTTTTTGAAGCAATTTCTTCTCAATCTTACGAAGCATACTCTGTGAATTCATCACAATGACACCATTAACCACATCATGAGCAACTAACCGTTCCATTGCCACCAACACAGCCTCAATTTCCATTTGCATACTTGAAGTGGTGACTTCAAATGCTCCCGAACTCTGTGCCACTACTCTTCCATTTCAGTAGACAACAAAACTCCAATCACTTCTGCTGTTCCGAGTCAATGAGCCATCTATATATATTACCATGTTGGAAGAGCCACAGTGATGGTGGATGAGATCTTGAATCCAAAGTTCAACTGCTCCTTGCGCCCAATCTTGACATTCATGCCCCTTCTGTATAATAACCTTTGTTAGGTGAGATTGGTCCTGTGCCCGTAACCAATCATCACCTTCAGGTATTTCATCTAGATTGCAAACTGACTTTACTGTATCCTCGGCCACAGTCATCCAGGATCTGCCTCATTTGATGCATCTTCCCTTTAATCCCAACTCCTTATGGAGAGGTTGATCCTTCATGCCAGCAATCTTAATCATGCCTTTACCCTAGCATGCTTGTGTTTAGACCTCACACTCAGCATATCAAGCAGAAAGTGCATGGCCACCACCAGAGTACCTCTGGTGCAAACCAAGACTACTCTCACTGCATCGTTCTGACCATACTCTGGTCTGTTCAGATGTGTATTTGACAGGGCGAGCAGACCAAGACAATACTTCAATGGTGACAGTACCAGCATATGCACTAAGAAAATGGGCAAGAATAGAATGTGCTGTGGAAAACCTGCTGCAGCCATTAACCTAACCACTCCTAATTCTTTTCTGGTTTTTTGTATTGTGCTGTCCACATGGTGTGGAAAGGACAATGAATGATTAAATGTGATCCTTAGATACCTCATGAAATATGTTCTCTTAATATCTTGGCATTGACACTTCACAACCAGAACTTCAGATCCTACAATTCTGTTATTTAATGAACACCACAGGATCCTGGCTTCTTCTAATAACTAACAATGCTGTGATCTTCGCATATGATGTATATGAGGGATTTCAGAGAAAAGAGTTGTGGTACTTATCTTAAGGATGCATACAACAGAGTGGATTATTGACACTTCTGATAGAGTTTGGGGTAGATGCAAGATTGGTTTGATGGATAGCTTCAATGCTGTTGAGGTGATCGGTTGCCTTAAGATACAGAACATGGATTTCGGAGCCCAGAACCATTGTTATGGAGCTGCCTCAGGGGGTCTCCCTTGTCTCCTGTGCTACTCAATGTATATTCTACTGGCATTGTGCTGTTATCTGGAAACAGCATGGGGGAACGCTGACCAACACTGATGATATATTAACATATGGGCACAGGAGGTGAAGAGCTTCAAGGATGCGGATGTAGAGCAAGTTCAATCTGATAACAAGCTGGTGTGAGGATAATATTTATGTGAATTTATATTTTATCATCTTTCCCTGTTTCTTTATCCAGTATGTATCTTTAAAATAAGGTGTAAACTGCATGCTCATTAATTAATAAAGCTATTTCTACTTTTGTTTTAAATAGTTTTAACACTTTATTCCAGATCCTTCATGCCAATTACATTCACTAAATTTTTCTGTTTATCTTTACCACAGTTTAACAACCAGTGCAGTCCTCTCTCTCTCTCTCCCATCCTTTTCCCTCACTCCTTTAACTCTTCCCGTGCCATAGTCACTATAGTGAGGATTTCCAATTACTGAATTGTGTGCTATAGTCATTATAGTGACAACTCATTTGTTTCAATAAAACCAACCAGTGTAACATTTAGATTGTACATATTTCGTTCGAGTTTCCGGTGACACTTTTAAAAATGGTGGAAGAGTCCTTAGTTACGAGCGATGCAGAGCGAGAAAAAGGAAGAGAAACATCGAAATTTTTCAATTTTTGATGATGTAGATAGGGGTATGGACATGGCCTGTGACCACCCCACTGCTCTTGAATGTATCCTAAGTAGATTTAGACATATCAGACGACTGGAGAAATAGTTAGTAGGTTATTTCAGACATTAATTTAGCGAGAATGCAACATAGAATCACAATACGAGATAGACAAGTAGATCTAGACATCTCAGATGGTAAGTAGTGCATATCTAGACCTAGCCGATGGTGAGCTGGGCACAATCATTGTCTAAAAACACCACATTACTTCTTTTTTCATAAAAACTCTGCATTTATGAAATTTTCATACATTTAGTTATACTTTGAAACATAATAAGTACATGAAAATACTGTTTTCCATTCCATTTTACAACTATGCCCACTATACAGATAAGGACCCGTGCTTTTTGTGTGGCACGGATGGGAATGTCCGCATTTTTTTCTTGGGCACGGTAAGAGTTAATCAACTGGAATACTATCACATTCTTCCCCCTGAAAAAGCATACGCGCAAAAATTTACAACCACGTCTCTCTGACACAGCTTCAGACAAGTCATGACATAAGGAAGCTCTTTTTTTGTTTTATGTGTAATATATCATTCATGTTTAATACAGACTTTCTCTTCTTTTCCTACTTCTTTGTTCTATATGTTTCTTACATGAATTAGGCATAAGCAAAAACATTATAAAAGTGTGGTCATTAAATGAATAAAGCTATTATTAAAGTTCCTATTTACATTTTTTAAGTCTAAAAATTTGTTATCACAGTTTTACTGCAGTGACTTTATGTATATTTATATATTTAGTTTTATATACTTATACCCAAAAACTATGTTACAAGACAGGGGTATTCTGTGTCATTTTTTATTTATTTATTTTTTTTTGGTGCTGATTGGATAAGTCTGCATGAATGTGCAAGTGCATGTTAGAGGGTTTATTTATAACATCCATGAGACTATAGCAAAACTGGATTTTCTTATGGAAATAGCAATAAGGCACAGGTTTAGATTATTTAAACATGTGGATAAATCAGCTACTTTTCTGGTCAACTGGGGCATGAAGTTAATATGAGTAAATTTTTTTTTTGTAATTGCATATTTTGATGCAAAATAGGACTTGAAATTAACAAGGACAAAACAAAAATAATGAAAATTCCCATTAATCAAAATGGAAAAATACACATAGAAGGGACAGATATTGAAGAAGTCAATCAATTTGCATACCTTGGCAGCTACATAGACCAGGATGGTGACACTAGAAAGGAAGTTAGGATCAGAATTGCAAAAGCAGCATCAATCTTCAAGAATCTTGAGAACATATGGAATTCAAAAGTTATAAGCACAAAAACCAAGTTAAGACTATTCAATTCAAATGTAATATCCACCCTCATTTATGCATGCGAAAGCTGGAAAACAACTAAAGAAATAGAAAAGAAATTAGACTCTTTTGAAAACAAATGCCTAAGGAAAATACTCGGCATCAAGTGGAATGAATTCAAGAACAATGCAGAGATAAGACAGATGACTGAACAACAACCAGTCTCACGGGTGATCAGGAAAAGGAGATGGACATATGTTGGCCACTTGATGAGAAGAAATGAGCAGAGAATCCCAAAACAAGCTATCAAGTGGAACACAACAGGCCGAAGAAAAAGGGGCAGACCGCGTGAAACTCTGAAGAGAACATTATTAAGAGAGGCCAAGTTAACAGGCATAAAATCCTTTGATGAGGTTGAAAGACTCGCCGAAGACAGGAAAAATTGGCGAACTACTTTGCGAGCCCTATGTGACGTCTAACGGCACGGGAAGGATATAAGATATAAGATAAGATAAGATATTTTGATGGGCTACAGCTATTACAATGAAAACTAGCCTCTTGATGACAAAGACAATAATAAATTTATAGTATCCATTCCAATGACATACAAGACTTCTTAACATTTTCAAAGGTAGATAGAGGTGTATGGTGCAGTTTTACAGGCAGCAGAGGGAGTAAGTGAGATAAAACGAATAGAAAGTATGAGAGTAAGATGAGAATGCATAAATGAAAAACATACAACATCCAATATTTTGGTGTGAGCGTTTCTTCGAGGACTACATACTATAAAGAACATGACACACTTTTAGACATACCAGTTCCTGCTGATGAGCAATCAGGCTAAACAAATATTCGAAGCTTCTAGGGATGACACCACGCAGTTCATGCTGAAAACTTTCGGAATTTTCTGACGGCCCTACATTTTTGACCAATAGAAATGTCCAAATACATTATATTAACCTTCAACAACAATGATACATCATCTCTTAGAAAAAAAAATCATAAAAAAAAACAAAGCATTCATCATGTTTTGTTCACAAAATGACACACTGTTTATTCTTAGTACTTATGATAGTTTAAAACTACAACTTCTCAACAACTATATCCATCATTAGTTAGTTGTCTGTAGCTTCCTACATCATAACTTTTCAATGGTGTGCAGTAGCACAGTGGTGTGTTGCGAGAGAGCTAGAGACATGCCGCCAAATTTTTTGGAGTAAAAAATATTTCTGACCAAATTACGGTGAATTTTTTTTTATTTATAAGGTTAATAGGCAGAAAACCCAAAACAATTTAGTTATTAGTCCCAGTCCAGAGTATACTAAAATGGCAAGGGATCTGTGCCTCCAAGCAAGCTCACATTTTGCACCGAAAAGAATGTCTTATACATAAAATCACTTTAAATTTTTGTTCATTTGTCAATTATTTTATACTATAGTTGAACCTGTTTAATATCACATCATCTGGACCATCAAAATATGACAATAAATGGAGTTGACATAAAGCGGGGTCCATTACAAGGGATTTAACTGGGCCAGTGTGTGTCTGTCCATCCCACATTTGCTCATTTAAACACATAACAAACACCCAAGGCTATCATCATCGGACATAATATATAGGTAATCCTGTCATACCATAGAGGCACATAAGGATATGGTGTTAGTGCCCATATTTTCCTTGACCTGTCAGCACACTAGAGGGTGATATGTATCACGCCAGGCCATCTTTCCTTTCCCAATTCCAGAAAAAGTCGGGTACCCATTTCTACAGCTGGGTGACTGAGGCGTCTCCGGCTGGATTCGAACACCCAACCTTCACCATGAGAGACCAGTGCACTAACCACTTTGCCACTCAGACACCATACAATATATACTAACCACAAAATATATTAGTCACAAAATATATTAATCAGAGTAGGTCTTAGTCTTACAATATAGAAAACACTATAATCAAGCAGCATCCGACTTGTCAGCAGTAGTACTAAAAAAATGTGTGATTTTGCGTTGTGTAGTGATAACTGGTCTATTAATAAAACAGTCATTTAAACACAATGCAGCACTAAAAACATCCTGCGTCACATCAGGCATACTGTAAATGAATGAGCGCAGTCTCGAACACACTTACAGGCTAAGTGTAAGAAACAGTTTTGGTTAGCATCTGGTCCATGACCGACTCACTGATGTCATCAGCACTATCCTCAGTGTCGTTGTCTGCCTTGCTTTTACTGCAACTAGTGAGGATCTTTTCGACTAAATACATTTCCATTGATAGCAAGCCGTCATCAACTGAATTGAACTGATCAAATCTGACATTTCCATCAGAAATTGTTGCCCACTCTTCATCTGTGATCATGACCAGGGGAACATCACAAATATTGCCAGCATTTGTACTGATCACTAGCTCGGGCAAGAAAGTAAATTGCGATTTACGAAAGCAGTTTACAATCACTGACTGACTGACACCATTCCATGCCACATGCATAAAATTAATCACTATTTTGATTTCGATCTCAGCAACACGCTTTGTTCCACAGCATGCAGCACATGACACACTATTCAACTTTTATACTGTTGCTTGAAGGTGTAGATGATACCTTGGTCGCACGGCTGCAGCATGTTAGTTGTGTTAGGTGACAGGAAAACAAGCTTTGTAGCCATCAGATTGGTGATGTCAGTGTGCACCGGACAGTTATTAACAAACAACAAAAATTTTCTACTCATTTTGCTGTTGAAAGAAATGACCCAGTCCTCAAACAGTTCACTTGTCATCCAAAAACACTGGTTGCCCTTGTAAATGATGGGCAGGCTCTTTACGTTCTTGAAGCACCGTGGATTTCATGAGTTTCCGATAACAAGGAGCAGAATATTCTCAGTGCCAAACATGTTACAGCACACGACAGCTGTTAAGGGATCTTTAGAACATTTACCACCATGGCACTTCTCATCACAAAAGCACAAAGTCCTGTTCGGTACCAGTTTATAAAGCACACCTGTTTCATCCACGGTAAAAATTTCATCTGTGCTGTACGCATCCACAATTTTTGGCAAGCGCAAAATCCAATCATTAATGACATCAGTGTCAACTCAGGCCACTTCACCTGAAGTGACCTTAAATGTTATGTTGTAGCACTTCTTAAAGCACTCAAGAAAGCTGTTCAAACACTTCCAGCCAGCCATATCCATTTCTTTAGCAAAACATTCTGTAATTTCCACCAGTATAGGACTGCACACAGGCAACTGTGCAGAATGTGTCTGTTTGAACCGTTTCAGCAGAGCACACTCAATATCCATGTAAGAACTCGCACACCTTTACTTATAGTTTAACTAAAGACAAATGAAAGTCTCGTTCAATTTTGTCTCATTTTTAAACAAGTTTCAATACAGTTGAAACGTCAATTTCAAATTTATCTGCTATGTCCTTTCTTGTAAATTTTTCTCAACTTGCTTCAGAATATCCATTTTAGTGCTCAAATCCAGATCAACACGTCTACGTTTAGTAGCCATTATCTATCACAACGAGAAAAAGGAGAGAACTTCCCGGTTATATGACTCACAATACACTATTCAATACTGATCAACTATCAACTCATGTTGATCAACAAACAATAAAACTTTTCTGTTTATTCGGTTCATTTTTTTGTTGAAAGAAATAATCCAGTCCTCAAACAGTCCACTTGTCATCCAAGCACGTTGGTTGGCCTTGTAAGTGACAAGGAGACTCTACGTTTTTGAAACACCGAGGATTTCATGACTTATTTTAAGCTCAGAATCCGAGCTTAACACCACCCACATATTGATAAAGACAATGACCAAAAGAAGCCAGATTTTAAGCACGAAAGGGCGGCCATGGTAAGCCTTTCATTTACCCCACCTGAGTTTTGATGCCCACATGTTCAAAAGGTTGATGCGGCACGTGCTCGGTGATCAAACGGCCAGCTCCTTCTTTGATGAGTCAAGAAGGTGATAAGGCTTTTTGAGATATTTATATACTGGACTCACCCAGTTTGTGATAAAAAGTGGAGTCTTTAATTAAACTCTTCCGGGTGCAAAAGTACTGCGACATTAACTTATCTGTGCCAATAAATGGCGTGATAGTAACTGGAATAAAGCCCATTACTTACATAAGGGAGTTGACCGGGGATACAAATTTCCGTAACAATATCCGGGTTGTGACATAACACAATGTGATATTAAGTGGGTTCAACTGTATATACACATACAGGGTTGGCAAAAAGCCCCTTTACACCTGTTGTTATATGTAATGATTTTTTGCTATATGAATGTACCTGTTATGGGTCTAGGACGTCAGTGTGAGTTCCACCATGATCTCTGCAGAGATGAATACAATGCCAAGTTCTTTGCAGAGCATTTCCAGTGTCATTTCTGTGAAAGCAAGATGGTGGATGCAAGTGTTTTCATTGTAGAGGAGAGACTAGTTGCTGCTGTGTGGGTTCACAAGCAGCCACATGCTGGAAAATGCATCATGTAGGATTTCAGTACTCATTCTGGTAAGGCATTACCAAGCAGGGATAACTTTTTGAAGAAGGAGAAAAAAGCTTTCTTCTTGGAATGTGTTAAAGATGTGCCACCAAGTAGGATACCTTGCACTCAGTGAGAAACTTGTGGAACCACTGCCAATGAAATCTGCAAGAAAATATGTTGCAGAGTTGCAATGCCACAATCAACGATGCACTACCACATGAAGAAAGACTTGGAGATGAAACTTTTTAGCCCTGTAGCCGTTAATAAATTAACAAACATTGATATGGACAGGCACCAGACTGCATGTGCCTTGTTCCTGCAAATATTTTGAGCATCTAGGCAAAAGGAAGTTCTTTTCACTGACAAATGTGCTATTTATCACAGTTCACAAAATCAGAAAAACTTCTGGACAAAGGAGAATCTGTACTTTTATCAAGAAACTGTGAGACAAAAGAAATGACAACTGCAGTAAAATTGCTTCTAGTAATGAAAATAGATGGGTGTATGGTTCAGTTTTATAAAAAGATAGAAAGAGCGAGTAAAGTAGGCAGAAACAGGACTGGCCAAAAAAATGAGTCTATATTTTTCACCCATTTTTCATGTCTTTATCTGTTGTGTTGTTTTTTGTACGTGATCCTTGAAAAAGGCTTTTGGCGAAATACTGGATTGTTGTATGTTCTTCATTTGTATGTACTCACTAACATTCTTGTTTCTGTCCACTTTCCTCACTTTTTTCTATCTTCACATGTTGATTACCTGGTTATGTCTGCAATTGCCAGCATCAAGAAACTGTCTGGTTTCAGCAAGATGTTGCTCTGGCACACTTTGCAGTTGTCATCCATGACTGGCTGGATGAGATGTTTCCACATCATTGGATTGGAAGCAGAAATGAACAGTCACCTGCACCATTGTCTTCACCACCAAGAAGCCCAGACCTCACCACACCAGATAATGCATTGTGGTGTTTCAATAAGGAGAAGGTGCAGAAGTACCAATATTCTTCCAACAATGATTGAAAAGCTGCTGTTTGCACTGCCTTTGAGAAGCAACACCGGAAATGCTCCGCAAAATGAACGAGAGAAAACGGCGCTGCATTTGTCTCGTTGCAGAGATCATGGCAGAACTCACACTGATGTTCTAGATCTGTAACGGATATGTTCATAAATACAGCATAAACAAATCACACTACATATAACACCAGGTGTGGTGGAACTTTTCACCCAGCCTGTATGTGTTTATATATTATGCTGCTGAAACATGGAGAACCAATCAGAGAATTAAAAGCAGAGTGAGGATATGAAGGAATATGTCTTTCCTGGGAAGAATGTGTGACAAATCAGGAAATAACCAAATGAATGGACTTGAGAACATTATCAAAGAGGTCAAAAGATGAAGATGGAAATGGCTGGTCCACATATTACAGATGGGAAGTGAAAAAAAAAAAGACATCCCTATGCCACCTTGACTTGGACACCTCAAGGGGTGGGCCACTGGGGACATGGAGACACACAATACAGGAAGAACTAAAGTAAGAAGGAAAGACACGGTTTGAGGTATTACAACTTTCTAAAAACAGGACTGGCTGGAGAACCTTATGCTCCATTGGGAGTAGGGAAGACACTGACTAATAAAATTTTTAAAAATTATATGAATATAATCAATGTAGTGTGTAAACTTTGAAAATGCTAGAACTATATAGTTACTGCACAGGAGCCCAGCACTAATTTCACAGGTGTGCCAGTTTGAAAAAGTTTGAGAAGCACTGTCCTACATCACAAAGTGATGGTAAGAATGTTTCACTTTGCCGTTCTTCTACTTCACCACCCATATTTATGACTGCCTGACTGGTCCCAGTGAAAAGAGGTAAAGAAAAAAGTGCTATGGCTTGTCAAATAATTGGCACGACTATCCAACATCAAGCTAAGTAACAAAAGTAATGTCACCTACCATGATACAGAACATCAATTAGAAAAACAACATCTCATAAACCAAGCTTGATAACATCAAATCAAATGACAATGGTAAAATCACTTACTAAAGTAGATAATATCAAACCAAATGGCAAGTGTAAAATCATCTACCATCCTAGATAACATCAAACCAAATGGCAAGTGTAAAATCACTTACCAAGCTAAATAACATCAAATCAAATGACAACTTACCAAAATAGATAACATCAAATCAAATGACAATGGTAAAATCACTTACCAAGCTAGATAACATCAAATCAAAATACAGCTATATAACATCAAATCAAATGACAACAACTTACCAAGCATAGTAAATGTCTTTCCAGATCCCGTCTGACCACTGAAATACAAATTATAAAAATGATCACTTTCACTTTTTTTATTTTTAAACACTCCTATCAGAGTTGGAAGAAACTTCTCTAATGGATCTAAGTGCTGCCTTGATTGATGAAACAGACAGGAGAAAAGCAGCCTTTGGAATAACTGCTGAAACAATAAGACTACATGTAATTTCTGTAATAATATAATTTAATGTGAATCTGCACGAATGCTGTGACTACTATGTCTCTAACTTGTGCTAATACCTACTAAAACTGTGAAATGTGCTTGTAGTCACAGAAATAAAACATGTTTAAATTCAGAACTTTCATGAAATTAAACAATTTTAATTTCCTTCAAGAGCTGTTCCAGACTTTCTTCTAAAGGTATCCTACAGATCACTTAATTAGCTCAAAATGAAAAATTATTTATTTCAAAATATTAAGATATGCATTAACCAATGCCATCTCCAATAGCAGCCATCTTGTACAGATAGTTTTGTCATTCATAACATTTAATGACAGGAGGTATTATTATCATCTGTTCTAGATGTGACATCCAACTTCAAGCCAGGCCACAGATATCAACCAGCCGGATAATAATCTCCCATTATAAAAGATAAAACTATCACAAGAAATCTTCATGGGCAATAATTTCACTTTTGATGATACACACGATTTCCTAACCTTGATGAAAGAGTTTGTTTTTTGGCCCTCCTTTTACCCAGTCAATACCCAGTGTAATCAAATTGTTTTTTTTTACTATCAAATAAAACCTAACACCCTCATTCAACATTATATATTTTTTTAAAATAAACTGATAATTTAACTTCAGAAGACTGTATGTATCTTTTCAAGTAACTGGATTCTGACTTGTGAACGAATTTCATTTAACTTGAGACCATCATTTAAAAAAATGTCTTATCAAAGTTAAGCAATCATCTACTACATCAGTCTTCTACAATTCTAATCACAGCTCTCTTTTCTTTCTAGTTTATACAGCTATCAATCTATTTTATATGTTAACAGTTACAAAGATACTCACTAGGCAAATATTGTGCCATTGTATCCTGCCACACAGCTCTCAATAATCTTTTTCCCAACAATGGAAAAGACAGCCTCCTAAAACAGTCCAACATTAAACATGTTTTCAGTATTGCTCTACAGAGAAAATTTAATGCCAAAGAAACTATAAAACATGTTTTCAGTATTGTTCCACAGAGAAAAATTCATGCTGAAGAAACTATTAAACATGTTTTCAGTATTGTTCTACAGAGAATATTTCATACTAAGAAACTATACTGTCCAAAAAAAGAAATGTGTAGCTTATATAAGCTTAATTTTTTTATATGTTATGACAAAAAATTTTTTCTGAGTTCTCTCGAATCAAACCAAAAATTGTCACCACGATATCAGGTCCATGATTTAGCGTGAATTTTGCTACTCTCGTGTATAGTCAGAACACAGTAGCTGCCCTTGCTAATCATGCATTTTTTTTTTACCATAACTCACATTGCGTTTAAGGAAAAGTCATGATTTTTGTGGTGAGCACAACTCACTTCCCACACGAATGAAGCCCTATAAAAGGATGAGGTTACACAAACAAATTCGGTTAATTTTCAAGCAGACAATTATGGCGTGCCTATTGCAAAATTTATGAAACATTGCTATTGGTCACCTGCAAGCAGGCAAAAGTCAACGTCAGGTTGCCAGCCATTTAAACATGCAGCAGAGTACCATCGGTCAACTTTGGGACTATTTCCAAGCCACTAGCTCAGCTGAAGACCAGCACCACAGTGGATGACCCAGGGTCACAACAGCAGCTGATGATCACTTTATTCTGGTTCACCACCTCAGAAATAGGTTTACAACACCTTTCTTAAGTGCCCAGTCATTGCATGCAGGACGTCGTGTCTGATCAAACTGTCCGGAATAGACTACATGAAGCTGGACTTGTGGCACGATGACCTCACCAAGGTCCTGTCTTAACAAGATGCCATCGCCAAAATCGACCTGTTTGGGCCAACCAGCATCACCCCTGGACAACTGACAATCAATGGAGACGTGTCTGGTTTATTGACAAATCTTCCTTTTTACTTCACCGTCGTGATATGTGGAGAAGGGTCTACCGCAGGCCAAATGAACATTTTGCCCAAAACTGCGTTGATGAAGCTCCGTCGCATGGTGGTGTAATGGTATGGGGAATGATCAATTTCAATGGAAGGAGTCCACTGGTGCAGACTGAAGGAGGCTTGAATGCGCAACGATACGTCAATGAAATTCTTCGACTCCATGTCTCTTTCATTTTTAGCTGCGCAAAGGTCTGTGTTCCAACAAGACAACGCCAAACCCCATTCTGCATGGTTCACCACACAGTTCCTGACTGCCAACAACATTTTCACCCTTCCCTGTCTCCAGACATGAATCCAACTGAGCACCTATGGATGAGCTGCAAAGACGTGTTTGTCGCTGAAACATTTCTCCAACCAATCATTGTGATCTGTGGCAGGCACTCCAGGAAGAGTGGGCAACCATCCCACAAGCACACATCAGACATCTGATCGCATGCCCAGGAGATGCCAGTCATTGATCAGTGCAAGTGGAGGCTACATACCATACTAACTTGAGAACCCCTGGGACTAACAAATTCTCGTCACACAGATGCAAGAAACTGTCAAGTGAGTGTTTAAACCCTTAGGTATTATTGTGCGCAATTTGAAAATGTTATTCATTCAATTTAAAAAGCTATAGAATATCAAATTTATGGCTAAAATTGGGTCATCAGTAGTTATGCATTTCTTTTTTTTGGATAGTATATTAAACATGTTTTCAGTACTGTTCTACAGAGAAAATGTCATACTGAATAAACTATGGGCAGAAAGAATACAATGCCAGCTTAACTTTTATTTTGCTAAAGTATCACAGCAGTCCTCCTTCAGTTTGCCATTCATCTTCTTCTTTGTTCGCTTCTACCATCAAGATCGCCCTGTGATTCTACTGAATTTACACCTGTGGTTCCTGTGGTTCTTGCGATAGTCTCATTTTGGAAGGAGGCTCAGAGCAAGGTGGGGCTTGGGCCTATATTCTTGGTAGGTCACAGAAACGGCATTGCATGACACTGTGGTTTTTGTTGCACCAGTTTAGTCTAGGGTTGGACTTCCTCACCAAAAAACCTCAACGTGTTTTGGATATCAGTATATCCCCGCCGGGTGAGAGGTGGTTGCCCAACAAGTCCAGAGCTGGACTTTCTCACTGGAAAACCTCAGCATGATTTGGATGTGAATATATCCCCATCAGGTGAGAGGTGGTTGCCTATCTAGATTGCACTGGTTCAGTGTCTCCGATTTCAGCATTTTGTGGTCATTGCCACTACCCTTCCTGGTGGTGACCAGGACAGAGCTTTTGTCAAGGAGGATGAACCCTAACCACTAGAAAGTTTCATCCTTGGGTTAAGCTGGTTTAGGCGTATTATCCCAGTATGAGTGTATATAGGATGTGACCAGCCTCTAGAGCAGAGGTGCCATGGTATGCGTAGTCCTCACAGTGAGACTACTGGCCATACCGATTAAACTTCACTTAATCCTTTTAATGATGGTAAAATCCGGGATGGGGTGGGCATTATTATGTCAAATGTAGCTGCAAAGAGCCTTGCAGAATGGGAGCCGGTGAACAGTCGTATAATAAGAGCACGATACAACCTACGACACGGAAGAATGACAATAATGCACCCACGAATGATGCAGATGATGATGTGAAAGACGAGTTCTATCACCAACTACAACAAATCATCAACAAAGTCCCTAAACATGACATTAATTGCTATGGGGGACTTCAATGCTAAAGTAGGGAAGGATAATACCGACGTTGAAAAAGTGATGGGGAAAGAAGAAATAGACAAGAAAGTAAAAAGTTCAGCTAGAAGGGATAAAAGAGAATACATAGACAATATGGCAAAAGAGGCAGAAAAGGCAGCAAAAACAGGAGACAGCAAAACTTTATATAACATACAAAAGAGGCTAACAGGTACTATTACATCTAAAGAAAGACCAATCCTTAGCAAAACTGGAACACTATTAACATCAATTAAAGACTAAAAGCAAAGATGGGATGAACACTTCCAAGAAATACTTAACTGACCACACCCAAAAGAATTGTTAAACCTTGAAACTGACTTAACAGCCCCACAACTAAATGTCAACCTAGATGAAATTAAATTGCATGAAACTGAAACAGCAGTGAATTTAATGGGTAACAACGAAGCTGCAGGTGAAGATGAAATAACAGCTGAAATGCTAAAAGCTATCAATAGTGACAACATGAGACAACTACAGAGAATGTTTAACAAGATTTGGAAAGAAGAAAAGGTCCCTTCTAATTGGAAGAAAGGAATCATTGTTAAAATACCAAAAAAGGGCAACCTTAGTGACTGTAACAACTGGAGAGGAGTAACCTTAATATCAGTTGTGTCAAAAGTATTTTGCACGGTCTTTTTGAACAGACTCAAAGATATAGTGGATACTGCAATGAGAGAAGAACAAGCAGAATTTCGAAAAGGGAGAAGTTGTCTCGACCAGATCTTTAATCTAAGAATAATACTTGAAGAACATACTGAAAAGCAGAAACCATTAATACTGAACTTCATAGATTTTAAAAAGGCATTTGATAGCATACACAGAGATTCATTATGGAGAATTTTATGTTTATATGGAATACCATCTAAAATTGTCAACATCATTAAGGACTTATACAATGGATATGTTTGTGCAGTCAAGACAGAAGAAGGGATGAGTGAATGGTTCCAGATTGAAACAGGTGTGAAACAAGGATGTATACTGTCTCCTTTACTTTTTGGGATTACAATAGACTTCATAATGACAAAATGCTGCACAGGTAACACAGGCATTGACTGGGTACATGGGATCCAACTAGAAGATCTTGATTTTGCTGATGACATAACTCTTATCAGTAATAATGTGAATTCCATGCAAGAAAAAACAGATAGCCTGTCTTCACTGGCTAGCAAAATAGGACTTGAAATTAACAAGGACAAAACAAAAATAATGAAAATTCCCATCAATCAAAATGGAAAAATACACATAGAAGGGACAGATATTGAAGAAGTCAATCAATTTGCATACCTTGGCAGCTACATAGACCAGGATGGTGACACTAGAAAGGAAGTTAGGATCAGAATTGCAAAAGCAGCATCAATCTTCAAGAATCTTGAGAACATATGGAATTCAAAAGTTATAAGCACAAAAACCAAGTTAAGACTATTCAATTCAAATGTAATATCCACCCTCATTTATGCATGTGAAAGCTGGAAAACAACTAAAGTAATAGACAAGAAATTAGACTCTTTTGAAAACAAATGCCTAAGGAAAATACTTGGCATCAAGTGGAATGAATTCAAGAACAATGCAGAGATAAGACAGATGACTGAACAACAACGTATATTTTTCCCTCATGATTAATGAAAGTTTCATTATTTTTGTTTTTTCCTTGTTAATTTCAAGCCCTATTTTACTAGCCAGTGAAGACAGGGTATGTTTTTTTCTTGCATCAGTTTTACATTGTCACTGATAAGAGTTATGTCATAAAATCAAGATGATCCAGTTAGGTCTCATGTACTGAATCAATGTCCTTTTTTACATGTGCAGCCTTTTTTCATTATGAAGTCTATGGCAATTCCAAAAAGCAAGGGAGATAATATGCATCCTTGTTTCATGCCTGTTTCAAGCTGGAAACAGTCGCTCATTCCTTCTTCTGTGTTGACTAAACAAACATATCCATTGTAGAGATCCTTAATGATGTTGACGAGGATACATACACAACGAAATACAAACACATAGAACTTATCTGAAGTGTCTTGCTCCGAGTGAGAAGCAGAAATGTATGTGGAAGGAGGAGGAAAAAAAACCACGCTGCCTACAGACAAAAGATTCCCGATAGAGCCAATCATAACGAAGAAGCGGAGAGAGAGAAGGAGAACAAGTGGGAGAAAGGGGTGGGGGGAAGGCAATAGAAACATGATAGCTGCTAGAGGTGTCGAGGGGGGGGGAGAAGGGAGAGAAAAGGGGACGCGGAGAGATAATGAATGAAGAACTTAAACACCTACAGGGAGAAAATGTGAAACTGGTGAATAGGACAAGACCAATATGTTGGCAGAGAAGGAAATATGATGGTGGTAGGGAGGGGTAGCATGGAGAAAGAAGGTAGAGTATAAAAAAGGCCAGTGGAAAAATAAAGAAGTTACAGAAAGCTGAAGACATTGTTAATTCCAGCTGGGTGGAGACAGCCAGTCTGGAAAATAAGGCGCTGTTCTAGAACCCTCCGAGATCGTACATCTGCGGAACAAGAGCGGATCACACTAACCGAAATGTCCTGTTTGCCCCTGTGGTTACCAAGGCAAAAATGTTTAGCCACAGGTGTCCAGGCCCTCTTAGAAATATCACTGAGATGCTGGCAAAATCGATCTCCTAACTGTAAGCCAATTTCCCCTATGTACTTCAAACCGCAACGTTTGCACATGATAACATAAATGACATTTCGTGAAGTACAGGTGAAACCCTCCTGTACTGATAATGTGGATTTAGGGAAGAAGATCTGGCTGGCCTTGACAACAAAAGGACAAGTGTTACATCTACGGCATCCACAACGTCTTGTACCATAAAAAGTGTCATCTGTCTTTAGATGACTATGAATTAAAAGGTCCCCGAGGTTCTTGTCCCGTCTGTAGGCCACCAAATGGGGGTTCCCCAAAAAGTTCATGTGTCTCAGGCTCGGTCTGGAGGAAGTGGAGATGGCGAAACAGTATGTTTTTAACTGCCAAGCTATGAGGGTGGTACGTGAGTACTAGTTTCACTCTGTCCGAGCTACAGTGCGGTTTAGGGGTGAGGGCTTGTTGCCGCGATATATGGCTAATGCGGTTCCAAGATGACGAGAGAACGTGGTCTGGACAGCCGCGTTGACGGAAGAAATCTAGCAATTTGTGGCCTTGATCCTGGAAATCCAAAATCTCCTTACACAAACGTCGCAACCTAAGAAGTCATTTGACTTTAAACATCCCATCTCATGTTGCTTTCTTCTTCCCATCAATTCTTCAATGTTCTTATACATGTCACAGCTGTTCTCTTGATGATTTCTCTGCATTTCTCATTCAGTCATTTTTCTTTAGCTTTGTTACATTCACTTCTGATTGTCCATTCTTCTTCTGTCCACCATTACCAGTATCTCATTTGTCATCCATGTCTGGTTTGCTTGCTATATTTTTGTCTCTAATATTCTGGCCAGTAGTTCTACTCTCAGGTTTCCTGGCTCCACAAAATGAATTGAGAGGACCTCCAGTAGCATAGGATGAACCCTTTCATGGCAGGGGCCTGGCACTGCTTCTGCCTGGTTGGTCTTCACAGGGCTAGCACCATGTTTAAAGACTAGAGATATTGGACATTTCATTAGCAAAACTGCCTGGTGATGTACTTCTGGTCTGTTACCTCCGACTTCAGGATCTTTCCTTGCCAGGGCAGACTAGTCCTGCTCAGACTGTCATAAATACAGTGATGCAGACTGCCCTGGCCAAACTTTGTTTTCCAGCTTCTAGTGGCTGTACTTAAGCCCTTCACAACAAGGAGTGGCCTTGAAGAGATTCTCACAGATGAGTTGTTGGATTTCTAGGACATCTTGAAGAGTTGTGCACTTTGTTGAATCCAAGCAGTGTTCTCCTTTGTGATTCTCACTGTTGTGTGGTGACTTCACATCTCCAGTTTCATTTGAGAATCTTTCCTTGATGTCAGTGTCTCAGAAAACTTTGCACTTCTGGGCCATAACTTTTGAGTCGATGAATGTGAATTACTGGCCATTACAGGTACACCTTGCTTTACTGAACTTCACTTTACTGCAGGGTTTATTTTTCAAATTATTCTTATTTATTATTTTCAGAATGTGCCTTCTGATGGTTTTTGACAGTAACAATGCATTAAGCAATTCAGTCAGTACCATTCTGCTTACATCTGCACATATGTCTCTGTGTTACATTCTGGAAATTCTTACAATATTTCAAAATTTTTCATTTTTAAACTGAAATTTCGCCTAATAATAACAACTGTACAGTTACTCCTACGTGTGTAAGTGAAAGAAAGAGTCACACATTTAAATCAAAAGCTAGAAATGATTCTAGTTAGAAAGTTCAGCTAAAAAGATATGTCTGACATAGAGATAGGCCTCATGTGCCCAACAGTTAGCCAAGTTGAGAACAAAAAGAAGTTCCTGAAGGAAATTAACAGTGCTACTCCAGTGATAAAAAATGTTTATTGCATTTTAAGAAATTGTCACCGTCACCCCAACCTCCAGCAACCTAACCTTTAGCAACCACCACCTCAACCATCACCCCAATATGCTAACAGATATCAAAATCAAGGCAAGAGCTTCCACCAGCAAAAAGATTACAAGTCACTGAAGACTCAGACAATGAAGATGAACATTTTTGATAAATAAAGTATTTTTAGTTTCAGTTTTTTGGTTTTCTTAGACTTAGCCTATTACACATTTCACAGAATATAGTGTAAGAATTCAGGGTTTATATGGATCAGAAAGCCCCCCCAAAAAATAGATGTGACTGACTTTATTGTGATATTTGCTTTATTGCAGTGGTCAAGACATTTAAGAGTAATGTTCTAAGTGTACTACTCTATGGAAGTGAATGCTGGAAAATCACCAAAACTATCGAAAACAAGCTGAATTCTTTCCAGACTAAATGTTTATGAAGAATTAGAAGAATATTTTGGCCAAACACCGTAAGAAATAACATCTTGTTGGCAGAAATGCAGATGAAGCCACTGACAGCAATTATTGAGGAAAGACGCTAGCAATGATGTGGAACATGTGCTCCAGATGACTGACGACTCACTACCAAAAATAGCACTAAGATGGACACCACAGGGCAACAGAAGTAAGCGTAAACCAAAGGAGACATGGAGAAGAACAACAGAAAGGATGTTGAGCAATAGAGGGGTCACAGGCAAGAGAAAAAAAGGCAAAGGACAGGCATTTGTGGAAAACCCTTGCATAAGTCCCATGTGCCCTGGGAACTTAAGGTTCAGAGAGAGAGAGAGAGGTCTGGAAGTGAACCTGCAATATGCCTGCATCTGTATTCATTTCAGGTTCTAAAACTACTTTTTTGAATACTCCTGATTATCCACAAATACATGTTTCCATCTATTTGTTCATTCACTTTCTATGCCTTCTGTTAGTAGAAGGATACAAATGCCCATTTTGTTGCTGCTTTATTCCATCACTAGCTCTGTTGCTTATCTTGATGTAGAGAAGCAATGAATTATGTTGTCTATAAATATGTGCACATGTGTAGTTGTTTAAAAAAAAAATTCATCATAGTTTTACACACATTTGTACCTCTAAAAAATCATTTGCTACCTACTGGCTTACTAATAAGCATGTCAGAATGTTTCAAAAATAAAGCAGATCTGGATGTGATCATGTACTTTAAACCAGTCAAAACTGGAGCATAATTAACAAGTATAAACATCAAGCAAAATAAATCACAGCAATTTATCTCAAATTATTTGTAATGCTCATGAGAATAAAGTTAGGGTTAGGGTTAGCACTGCTGTGTGGGTCAGTCAGTCATTTGCATGTCCCTTGTGGAACTTTGCCTGCTGCCGTGTGGGTATTGATTGAAAATATGGAACAAGTGTGGAGTTAGCTATTTTCTTGATAACCACAGCTGATACAGCATTATAAATATATAATAAAGCATAATACACATGTCTTATATAGTTATAAAGACATCACAAAGCACAAATCACAAAGCTGATAGTGTTATAAAATAACAAAACATATTACGCACATTTGATACTGTGTTATAAATACATAAAAAGCATAATACACACAACTGATACTGATTTATAAATACATAACAAAGCATAATACACACAGCTGATCTTACATCCTTCCTGTGTCGTTAAACGTGACATGGTTGTTCGCCAAGCTGTCCTATCATCGGCGAGTTTTTCAATCTCATCAAGGGATGTTATGCCCACTAAACTGGCTTCTCTTAACAATGTCCTCTTTAGAGTTTCAGGTGGTCGACCTCTTTTTCTTCAGCCTGTTGTGTTTCATTTGATAGCTTGTTTGGGGATTCTCTGATTGTTTCTTCTCATCACATGGTCTAATATGTCCATCTTTTTTTCTGATCACCCATGAGTTAGGTTGTTGTTTGCTCATCTGTCTTATCTCTGCATTGTTCTTGAATTCATTCCACTTTATATTTTCCTTAGGCATTTGTTTTCAAAAGAGTCTAATTTCTTGTCTATTTCTTTAGTTGTTTTCCAGCTTTTGCATGCATAAATGAGGGTGGATATTACATTTCAATTGAATAATATTAACTTGGTTTTCGTGCTTATAACTTTTGAATGCCATATTCTTGAAAGTCAATGCTGCTTTGGCAATTCAAATTCTAACTTCTTTTCTGATGTCACCATTGTTGTCTATATAGCTGCCGAGATATGCAAAATGGTTTTGCTTCTTCAACAGCTGTTCCTTCTACGTATATTTGTCCCTCATCATTAATGACAACCTTCATTATTTTTGTTTCATCCTTGTTAATTTCAAGTCCTATTTTACTAGCCATTGAAGACAGGGTTTCTGTTTTTACTTGCACTGATTTCATATTGTCACTGATAAGAATTATGTCATCTGTAAAATCAAGATCTTCCTGTTGGGTCACATGTACCAAATCAATGCCCATTTTACCTGTGCAACATTTTTTCATTATGAAGTCTAAGGCAATTCCAAAAAGCAAGGGAGATATATACATCCTTGTTTCATGCCCATTTCAATCTGGAACCATTCAGTCATTCCTTCGTCTGTACTGACTGCACTAACATATCCATTGTAGAGGTCACTAATGATGTTGACAATCTTAGATGGTATTCCATATATTCTTAGCTCTTTCCGTGCGTATGGTCGAATTTTCGACATTTCCGGTGGTCCCAACCTACCATATGGTCGAAAAATCGACAATTCTTTGTTTCATTAAAACAAGCGGTGTAACATTTAGATTGTACATATTTCGTCCGCGATTCCGGTGACACTTTTCAAGATGGCGAAAGAGTGCCTAGTTACGAGCAATGCCGAGCGAGAAAAAGGAAGCGAAAGACCGAAATTTTTCAATTTCTGATGATGTATACACGAGTATAGACATGGCCTGTGACGACTCCACTGCTCTTGAATGTATCCCAAGTAGATTTAGACATATTTAGACGACTGGAGAAGTAGTTATGAGTTATTTCAGACATAATTTAGCGAGAATGCAACATAGGAATCAGAATACGAGATCGACAAGTAGATCTACACATCTCAGATGGTAAGTAGGGGTAAGTAGGACCTAGCCGATGGTGAAATGGCCACAATCAGTGTCTAAAAACATCACATTACTTCTTTTTTCCTAAAAAACTCTGCATTTATGAAATTTTCATTCATTTAGCTATACTTTGACACATATTACGTATACGGAAGTACATGGAAATACTGTTTTCCATTCCATTTTACAACTATACCCCCTTACAGACCAAGACCCACGTTTTTACTCCCGCACTCCACGACATGTCCGTGTTTCTTCCTCCCACACGGAAAGAGTTAAAATCCTCCATTATGATTCTCTATGTATGCTATCAAATGCCTTTTTAAAGTCTATAAAGTTCAGGATTAACGGTCTTTGCTTTTCAATATGTTCTTCAAGTATTATTCTTAGAGTAAAGATCTGGTCGAGACAGCTTCTCCCTTTTCGAAATCCTGCCTGTTCTTCTCATTTCAGCATCCACTAAATCTTGAATTCTATTCAGAATAACTTTGCAAAATACTTTTGACATAACTGATAGTAAGGTTACTCCGTTTAGTTAGCTAAAATTAAGCACTTCATCGATCAAGACACTAGGAAGACATACTACATATCTCATATACAAACACATTTAGACTATTGCTCAACAGTTTGGGATGGTTGCTCAGTGTCAAATACAAAGAGGCTTTGCTCCCTCCAAAAGCGAGCAGTAAAGCTTATTAGTGACAAAGATCAAGCACAAACAACTAATCATCACAAACGTATCAAAATACTGCCTCTTAAGAACAGGTTCCTCTTCAACAAAGCCAAGTTAGTACATCAAATTCTTTCACGTCATGCTTCGCCTTATCTATGGAACCTGTTTAAATTTAGCCCAAAGTGCAGCCAACGCTTGAACAACATATGTCTTCCAAAACCTAGACTTGATCTTTACAAGAAAAGCTTTAGTTATTCTGCTGCTCATCTTTGGAATACCCTCCCATCCTGTATAAAAATTACAAATTATACTCCTTCCTATAACTACAAGCTTTCCAAATATCTATTTGATGTCGACTACATGCCTCCATGAATTATAAAACTTAAAAGTTATCTTAAACTGCTCTTACAGACACCGAATACAATTAATTGTTTTCTGAATAGTCCCGAAAATTTTGTTTAGTAGATAGCCATTTATAATGTATGTAGTTACTTCTGTACTGAGTGAATGTTTAAGAGCGAAACGTAAATGTTATATTGTATTTTATGTCTCTCAGTTTCAATGTTAATTATGTTTGTTACATGAACAGCATATTTGTAGAATGTCTAGAATAGAGTGAAAGATGTATGATAAAGGGCAGAATGTCAGACGGGCCTGCGTGCCCAATTCTTAACCCTTTTGAAATAAAGATCAATCAAAAGATCAATCAATCAATCTCCAGTTGTTGCAATCTTTACGGTTGCCTTTTTTCAGTATTTTAACAATGATTCCTTTTTTCCACTTAGAAGGGACTTTTTCTTCTTTCCAAACTTTAATGAACATTCTCTGTAGTTGTTTCATGTTGTCTATAATAGCTTTTAACATTTCAGCTGTTATTTCATCTTCACCTGCAGCTTTGTTGTTAGCCATTAGATTCACTCCTGTTTCAATTTCATGCAATGTAATTTCATGTAGGTTTACATTTAGTTGTGGGAATGGCAAAATCAGTTCCAAGGTCTATCAGTTCTTTTGGATGTGGTTGATTAAGTAATTCTTGGAAGTGTTCTGTCCATCTTTGCTTTTGGTCTTTACTTGATGTTAAAAGTGTGCCAGTTTTGCTAAGGATTGGTCTTTCTTTAGATGTAATAGTACCTGTTAGCTTCTTTTGTATGTTATATAGAGTTCTGCTGTCTCCTGTTTTTGCTGCCTTCTCTGCTTCTTTTGCCATATTATCCATGTATTCTCTTTTATCCCTTCTAGCTGAACTTTTTATTTTATTGTCTAGTTCTTTGTATGTTGCTTTTGCCAAATCTCTATCACAATCTGTTTTTACATTCAACATGGCTAATTTGGCTGCCTGTCTTTCATGTATAGATTTCCATGTTTTATCTGATATCCATGCTTTTCTGTTTGTTGTTTGCAGTCCAGCACTTGTTTTAGCTGCTGTAATTATAGCTGTGTTGTAAGAATGCCTTAAGTCATCTATATCTGTCGGTAAGTTCCAGATTAAAATTACTCTTAGTATTTTCATCTTGTAGACTTTAACTATTTATCTTTCTGAGTATTGCTTTCTTGTGTTGGCTTTTCAGTTTTAGTCTTATTTTCCCTATACACAGCTGATACTGTGTAATAAATAAACATATAATAAAGCATAACATGCACAGCTTATGAATTTATAAATACGTAACAAATGTTCTTATATCTTATATCCCTTCCCGTGCCGTCACATAGGGCTCCACAAGGTAGTTCGCCAATTTTTCCTGCTTTCAGCGAGCTTTTCAACCTCATCAAAGGATTTTATGCATATTAATTTTGGCCTCTCTGAACAATGTCCTCTTTAGAGTTTCACGTGGTCTGCCTCAGATACATAAAACATGGATATCTCCAGATAATAGAACTAGAGACCAGATAGATCATTTTTGTATTAGAAAGCAATACAGAACATCTCTGATAGAAGTAAGGGGATACTGGGGTGCAAATGTCAACAGTGATCCAATCTGTGTATAGGGAAAATAAAACTAAAACTGAAAAGCCAACACAAGAAATCAATACATAGAAAGATAAACAGCTACAGCCTACAAGAAGAGAATACTAACAGTAATTTCAATCAGGAACTTGCCAATCATTCCACAACACTCAGTGAAGTAGAGGAGATAAGTATAAATGAATTATGGAATTCTTACAGCACAGCAATCACAGCAGCAAAAGCAAGCACTGGACTGAAAAAACCAAACAGGAAAGCATGGATATCAGAAAACACATGGAAGTACATACATGAAAGACAAGCAGCCAAATTAGACATACTGAATGTAAAGATAGATCTTGGAAAAGATCTGGCAAAAGCAACATACAAAGAAATAGACAAGAAAGTTAAAAAAAGTTCAGCTAGAAGGGATAACAGAGAATGCACAGACAATGTGGCGAAAGAGGCAGAGAAAGCAGCAAAAACAAGAGACAGCAAAACTTTATATAACATACAAAAGAAGCTAACAGGTACTATTAAAGAAAGACTCATCCTTAGCAAAACTGGAACCCTATTAACATCAGGTAAAGACCAAAAGCAAAGATGGGCTGAACACTTCCAAGAAATACTTAATTGACCACACCCAAAAGAATTGATAAACCCTGAAACCGACTTACCAACACCACAACTAAATGTCAACCTAGATGAAATTACACTGCATGAAATTGAAGCAGCAGTGAATTTAACGGCTAACAACAAAGCTGCAGGTGAAGATGAAATAACACCCAAAGTGTTAAAGCTATCAATAGTGACAACATGAGACAACTACAGAGAATGTTTAATAGGATTTGGAAAGAAGAAAAGGGCCCTTCTAAATGGAAAAAAGGAATCGTTAAAATATTTTTTAAAAATAGGCAACCTTAGTGACTGTAACAATTGGAGAGGAGTAACCTTAATATCAGTTGTGTCAGAAGTATAACAAATGTTACATACAGGTAAATAATGTATAATACATATAGCTGACACAGTGTTACTAATACTATAATAAAGCATAATACACATATCTATCAACCAAAACATACTTGTGTGATATCTGCATCAGCAACATTATCATATGTGAAAACTTTTGGCTCAGGTTTTGTACGTAAGATGACAGCATTGTCAGCTGTGTTGACATCAAGAACTCGAGGTGCAAAATCATTTTCACTTATACTGGGATCAGGTGGTCGAACTCGGAGAAAGATTTTGATTGAATCTCCTTCAGCACAAGTACTGTAAATAAATTTTACATCATGAATTCATCAGATTTTTTTTGTTGGCTCATTTTCTTTCATTACTATTAGCAGAATGTCCAGAGAATTTAGTGAAATCAGAGAAATTATTGCTAGCATGTTTGTAGAAAGACACAGACTACAGTTCCAAAGTGTCATACTACAAGTGACAACCAGTCTGTCACATTACAAGTATAAGGTTGATAACCAGTCTGTCATACTGTAAGTGTAAGGCTGATAACCAGTCTGCCATGTTTCTATGACTAATAAAAAACTATCAGGATTATAACCTGACTGTCACTTGACAAGTGCCAGGATGATAATCTGTCAAATGGCTTTTTGAAAAACACAACACATGTCCGGATGATAATCTGTCAAATGGTGTTTCCAAAGACATAACACATGCCAGGATGATAATGTTGCAGTCACAAGGTGTTCCTATGGACAAATATAAGAAGCAAAGGCAATTGTAAAGGTAAGCATACTGCTGGGTATCTGAGTGGTGAAGTGGTTAGTGTACTGGTCTCTCATGACAAAGGTTGCAGTTCAAATATGGTCAGAGGCACCCCAGTCAAGCAGCTGTAGAAATGAGTTGGGAAAGGAAAGGTGACCAGGATTGATACTGACCATATCACCCTCTAGTGTGCTGACAGGTCAAGGAAAATATGGGCACTAACACCATATCACTATGTTCCTCTAAGGTATGACAGGTTACCTTTACCTTTTTTTTAAGCATACTGTGCCATGGAGGCACCTAGTGGATATAGTGCTGCCATATTTTCCTTGATTGGTTAGCATACTAGAGTGATGTGGCCAGCATCGCACCCTACCACCTTTCTTTCCTCAACTCCAGAAGATGTCAGGCACCCATTTATACATATTTGGGCAACTGAGACACTTTTGGTCCAATGCAAACCATTGATCTTTGCCATGAGAGACTAAAGCACATCACTTCACCACTCAGGTGCAAATACAAGTGCCAGGACGATGATCTGCCTGTCACACATACTATGTGCATGTGTGTGCGTGCGTGCACATGTGTGGCCACACTATCATTGTTGGATTAGCTACCTCTTATGTAGATCATTATCTTATAGTTGTGAATGTGATAGTTTCATTCTGCATTCTTAGATATGCTTTTCTTTTTCCATGTAATTTGTACACTTGTATTAAATCAAATGTGATAAAAATGAAAGATGAGTAATGAAGGGCAGAATGTAATATAGCAATATGGAAGGCAATCATGTATATTTTATTATTTGTAGCAACCAGTGCCCTTGTTTTGAAGTTATTTTTGGACTTCTGGGGTCAACTTTCCAGAAGGCACTAGAAGGATCATGGGACTGGGGAGATCCCATGATTTTTGTTGAAGTGAGTCAGTGTTCATCTGAATGTGGACCAGTGAAGATATGTTTGGTAGCTATCGCTGATTTGTGATCTTGGTTTTTTATGATTCTGTAGAATTTTAATCACATATCAGCATCCTGGCTGTCTTCCCTTCCCCAGCTCTAGAAGATTCAAGCGAGGATCTTTGTTTGGAATGCTAGGTTTTGAAACAACTGTTGGAAGTGCCATATGGCAGGTAAACCTGCTGGCAATCAGGATACTTGTGTTTTCATCCTCATCATCACCTATTCATCAAATAAAGGTCTTATTGAAGTGTCTGGGCCAGGCTTGCTCAGCCATTGCAATGTGTTCATGGCAACATAATGTTTGCACAGCTTGGGTTACATATGAAATCTGAAGACTGTAGTCATCAACCTTCATCGGGTATATGTCAAAATAAGTCAGACAAATTCATCACTGTTGGTGCCTTAGAGTAGGCACTGCAATAGTACGATGGATCGTACTTAGAAAATAAAGATCATTCATTCATTCATTGGACAAATACAACATATGTCAAGATGATAAATTGACAGTCACATGGTGTTTCTATGAGCAAATATAACAAGTGCCAGGATGACAACCTATCATATGATGTTTCTATAGATAAATACATATATCAGAATGATAATCTGACTGTCATACAGTGTTTCTTTGGATAAGCACAACAAATGAAAAGAATATTGTTTTATAATGAACATATTAATTATTGTCTTTACAGAGGACCTTTATCATCTCATAAAAACTACATAGTAACCAGATGAAAGTATGTCACTAATTATCACATGTGTAAAACTGACAAAGAAAAAAAACACGTTCAAAACTTAGATGAACAAATGTAAAGTCATAATTTAGATTAAATCAAATGAAGCATCAGTTATGAATGCCAGTAAAAGATATCATAAACACATTTACTGTGACCAACCTTGTTGGGGAAACTGTGTCCATACTGCCTGCCTGACAGTTCAACAATTAGAAGTCTCAAGTAAGTGGATAAGTCAGCATAAGATCCAGCCAGCTACAGACAAATGTGCTAGAAATAACAATAATATGGGTCAGATCTGCCTGTTGTAGCACTAACAAACAATTTTTGTTCCAGATTAATTGCAAAAACTGATATATGTACTTATGATATGTGATTAAAAATAATCACAACCTGATATGTATGGTTGCCCAGTTCCACAAAAATATTTAACAACTGATATATGTCTTTGATCTCTTCCATAAAAATTTATACAAACTGATTCAAGTGCCATGCCACGTGGCATAGGCAATCATTTCTCTCCACAATTCCCTGTCTTTAGATTTGATTATGAGATCCACCAGTGACTTTCTTCCTAGCCACACTGACACCCCATCCAGCAACTTCTCTCTCTGTCTTCCTCTGTCTCTTCTTCCTTCATTTTTTCCAGTTGCCACAGAGTGTTCCAATTTTCCTATTCTCTGAAAATGTCCTATAAATCTCGCTTGTCTGCTTCTGATCTTTGCTATACTTTGCTTTTTAACTCCAGCCTCTCTTAAGATTTCTTCATTGGTTTTCTTGGCTGTCCATAGTACCTTCAACACCCTCCTTATGAACCACATTTCCATGGCCTCCTTTCTCACTGTACTCTCTTATTCATAGACCATGCTTCACATCCATAAAACAAAATTGGCTCAATGTAACATTTAAGTACTCGGAATTTTGTTTCCATTGATATGGATCTGTTGCACAAGATGTGTCTCATTGTCTGGAATGTATACTTCGCCTGAACACATCACATACAAACTGATATATGTGTTTAGTCTAGTTTATAAACACATGTAAGAACTGACACTGGTGCTTGATCTGTTGTATAAAAATATGTAAAAGTTAATGTATGCTCTTAATCCACTCACCAGTAAAGTATTTTGCAGAATAATCATCAACAGAATTGTACCAACACTTGAGGAAAAACTTCAGAAAGAGCAGGCAGGATTTAGGAAAGGAAGAGCATGCATAGACCACATATTTGGACAAATATTAGAGCAGGCAAATGAGTGGCATAGCACAACATATGCATTATTCATAGATTTTGAGAAAGCCTTTGACAGTGTCAACAGAGATGCACTGTGGAAAATCCTAAGATGGCATGGCCTCCCCCATAAAATAGTTAATGTAATCAAAGCCCTATACGAGGGTTTTCAGTGCAAAGTTATCTGTGGAGAACATACCTCCAGCAGCTTTAGGGTACAAACAGGAGTGAAACAGGGATGTGTACTATCACCAACATTATTTATCTTGGCAGTAGACTGGTTAATGAAGGAGGCAACGTCAGACAAACGCAGAGGATTACAATGGACCCTTGACACAGTGCTGGAGGACCTTGACTTCGCAGACGACATTTGTCTATTATCAAGCAGTCACAAAGATATGCAAGAGAAAATAAACAAGCTAACTCAGAATGCAAATAACATAGGTCTAAAGATCAACAGGAAAGACAAAGTTAATGAAACAAAATGTGAACAACAGAAATGTACTCAGAGTAGATAACAAGTTAGTGGAGGAGGTCAACAAATTTGTATACCTTGGCAGCAGAGTAGTAGAAAATGGAGACAGCACAGAGGACATCAACAGCAGACTTACTAGAGCAAACCAGGCTTTTGCAATGCTGCAGACTATATGGAAATCAAAAAGACTAAGCATAAATATGAAAATCAGGATATTTAAGAGTAATGTTCTAAGTGTACTACTCTATGGAACTGAATGCTGGAAAATCACCAAAACCATAGAAAACAAGTTAAATTCTTTCCAGACTAAATGTTTACGAAGAATTAGAAAAATATTTTGGCCAAACACCATAAGAAATAACATCTTATTAGCAGAAATGCAGATGAAACCACTGACAACAATTATTGAGGAAAGACGCTGGCGATGGTTGGGACATGTGCTCCGAATGACTGACAACTCACTACCAAAAATAGCACTTAGATGGACACCACAGGGGAACAGAAGTAAGGGTAGACCAAAAGAGACATGGAGAAGAACAACAGACAGGATGTTGAGCAATAGAGGGCTCACCTGGGCAAGAGCAGAAAAAAAGGCGAAGGACAGGCATTTGTGGAAAACCCTTGCGGAAGCCCCATGTGCCCTGGGCACATAAGGTTCGGAGAGAGAGAAAGAGATTTCACTGCCTCTATTGTCATTTCTTTTTACCTTTATCTCTGTATGTGTGTGTGTGAGTGAGTGAGAGAGAGTGAGAAAGAGAGAGAGAGAGAAAAACTGCACCATACACCTCTGACTACATCCAATGAACCAAAACCCATTTACCAGTTCTCAGCTCATCTCGCTGAAGATAAGCACTACTAACTTCTTCTTGCTGACATTCCTGTTACCCATTCATTCTAATTGCTATCTCAAATGAGATGTCATACCCTTCAGTCAAGTGTTTACCATCATCCAGAATAATCCTAGGAACAGCTTTATTAGATAACAAGCACACATTTGTAATATTTCAAAGTTTCATGGTAAAGTGCATCAGACAGAGTTGCAATTTTTAAGTGTTTTTAACTAAAAAAAATGTTCTCCTAAATGTTGCTTCTGAACTTCAGCCTAAATGCGGTATATAAAATTGATCTACTGTGCGGCCCGCAACATGCACCAAATTTTCAAATTGGCCTGCAACTTCCGAAAGCTGTGCACAGACATACCGTGACTAAGATAATCATATTAACAGGTGATTCAAACATCTTCCTTCTGGCGTGGACTGTTGAGGTAATATCCTTTCAATGACATGGCAATGCCATCTTTCAGTGACAGCTGATATGACAATGTCTTGTGACAATGCAATCAGGCTGAGCTACTAAAGACCTTTACCTGCCATTACCATCCAACATTATGATTCTGCATACTCAAACAGCCAACCCATACAAAATGTGGTTGCATACTTACAATACATATTTACTTTTTGTAAAATTACAACAAAGTTGCTGTTCACTTACGATAAATACACTAAAGTTTGTCAAAACTGACAGTAGAACAGAACTTCAACTAGCCAGACTCTTTTTCGAATCCGCCGCTTTCCATCTACTTCCGGTGTGGTCAAAGTTTAGCCAAAGTAGAAAACAAAAATTAACAATTAAGTAAAACTTCTGAAATATTTCTGTATACGAAACTGTCTACAGGAAAAAAATAATTACTTAACATTCATAATATGAACTGTACTGTATAAATAAACTTTTAATGCACCAAATATTCCAAATGATTGTAAACGCCTACCTGGCCAGATGCATGTGACGTTTGCCCTCCATATGGAAGAGTTCTCATCATCATCATCAGGTGCCTTGCCGATTGGCGTTGGCTATTATGCTTCTCCAGAGTACGCTATCCTTCGTGCAGGCCATCAGCTCAGTTGGTACTCTCCTCTCACACCATCCCGTCAGACTGTCCAGTATCACTCTCTTGGTCTTCCTCTTGATCTTCTTCCTTCTATTTTTCCTGCTGTTATAATATTTTCAATGCCCTTTCTTGTCATTGCATTGAAAGTATGCTGTCTCTCTCTTATTTTTTTTTTTTTACAAGATTTTTTTTTTTGTCTCTCCAGCTCTTCTCATGCATTTTTCAATAGCTATTTTTGCTGTCCAGGGGATTCGCAACATTCTTCTAATAAACCACATTTCTGCTGCTTTCGATGAGTTTTGTGCAGACCTGCCTATTGTGCATGATTCACTTCCATATAACAAGATAGGTTCAATATAGCATTTTAGGACTCGTTTTCTAACATTCATTGATAAAGATGTGTTGCATAATATATTTCTCATTCTCTAAAATACAGTCTTTGCTTGGCCTCTTCTGTTCCTAATTTCTGTTTTGTATTTCCCGTCTGAAATTATTACTGCTCCAAGGTATTTGAATTTCTGTACCTGCATTAGAATAGTTCCGTTTAATTTTATACTGCATGTTGGTGGATTCTGTTTCTTAGATATAACCAGTCTCGTGTCTTTTTGATGTTCAAAGTAAGGCCTTTCTGTTCACTTTCTTTGGCGAATTTATCCAAGAGATTTTGCAGGTCTTGTTGGTTCTCAGCTATCAGTACTGTGTCGTCAGCATGCCGAAGGTTGTTTTAATATTATATCCTCCAGTTTTTGTGTCTGGTTCTGTGATGATCATTCTTAGAATATTTTCGCTGTACAGAGAAAAAAGTTCTGGAGATAGTACACATCCTTGTCGCACCCTTTGTTTTATAGGGTGGTTACAGGGAAGTAATGAAAGTAGATGGGTGTGTAATGGGAAGTAATGAAAGTAGGTGGATGTGTACATTGAAGTAATGAAAGTAGATGGATGTATACAGGGACATAATGAAAGTAAATGGAGGTGCACAGGGAAGTCATGAAAGTAGGTGGAGGTGTGGAGTGAAGTAATGAAAGTAGATGTATCTGTATAGGGAAGTCATGAGAGTAGATATATGTGTACGGGGAAGTAAAGAAAGTAGGTGGATGTGTACAGGGAAGTCATTAAAATAGATGGATGTGGACAGGTAAGTCATGAAAGTAGACGGATATGTACAAGGAAGTCATGAAAGTAGACGGATGTGTACAGGGAACTCATGAAACTAGATGGAGATGTACGGGGAAGTCATGAAAGTAGATGGATGGGTACAGGGAAGTCATGAAGATAGATGGATATATACGGGGAAGTCATGAAAGAGATGAATGTGTACGGAGAAGTAAAGAAAGTAGGTGGATGTGTACAGGGGAGTCATGAAAGTAAATGGAGGTGTACAGGGAAGTAATGAAAGTAGGTGGATGTGTACAGGGAAGTAATGAAAGTAGGTAGACGAAAGTAACTTGGTTATTCACTGCTAGCTAAACTCTAGACGGGAGTTTGGGGGGGGGGGGTAGAATTACGGGTAGTGGTATGTAAATAAAATGTGATTTTTACTTTAAACTGTGCAAGTTTTATTGAATTATAATATGTATAAATGTATTTAATCAGGACATTCTTCATAACAAAAACTTCTTGTGTCTTAATATTTCTGTGTCCGAATATCAAGCAATACACTTTCACACAGGTCAAATAATGCAAGCCATGCTTCATTAAAGTCAAATATCGCTAATTCATGTAATTAATCACCACAAAAAAATAGCCAAAACTAAAATTATAATAGATCAGAGCTAGTTATCGCGTTAACAGCAATTACCGGTAAAGTATCGATTAAAAAAGAGAAAAACCGAAACTTCTGAAGGTCGTCAGTTATTGTAACCGGTTTATATTACCATAAACCTAGTACATAGCAATAAGCGAAATCGCTTGCAGAATAGTCCGGCCAGTAGGATGATGATGCTCAATTTACGTGGAGGAGAATCAGCCATTTTTGACTTTGGTTCAGCCTCAAATAAGACAATAATATTTCACACGAACATTTACTTCCCACTAATGTTTGTAAAGTCTGTTTAATTTTACATAAAAAAAGTAAAAGTATCAAATAATGTGTTGAGAAAACCAGTATTTCAAAAAGAATTTCATGCAAGGTGAAAGCTTTACCGGTTTTCATAAATCCTTGCCTGATTACTACCAGAAATCATTAGTTTTAGAGTGTCAACAGTTTAATAGGGCGAAAACACTTGTCTTGGGGTGTGTGTGGGGGGGTTGGGGGGGGGGGGGGAATTACATCTCTGATGATCTGAAGGAGCTGTGTTGTTGTTCCGCTCTCTACAGTAGAGAATTTCCTGCATGCATACATGAAACATAGCACAGGAGCTACATAGACCAGGATGGTGACACTAGAAAGAAAGTTAGGATCAGAATTTCAAAAGCAGCATCAATCTTCAAGAATTTTGAGAACATATGGAATTCAATAGTTATAAGCACAAAAACCAAGTTAAGACTATTCAATTCAAATGTAATATCCACCCTCATTTATGCATGTGAAAGCTGGAAAACAACTAAAGAAATAGAAACGAAATTAGACTCTTTTGAAAACAAATGCATAAGGAAAATACTCGGCATCAAGTGGAATGAATTCAAGAACAATGCAGAGATAAGACAGATGACTGAACAACAACCAGTCTCATGGGTGATCCAAAAAAAAAGGAGATGGACATATGTTGGTCACATGATGAGAAGAAATGATCAGAAAATCCCAAAACAAGCTATCAAGTGGAACACAACAGGCCAAAGCAAAAGAGGCAGACCGCATGAAACTCTGAAGAGGACATTGTTAAGAGAGGCCAAATTAACAGGCATAAAATCCTTTGATGAGGTTGAAAGACTCGCCGAAGACAGGAAAAATTGGCGAACTACTTTGCGAGCCCTATGTGACGTTTAACGGCACGGGAAGGACATAAGATATAAGATAAGACACATGAAACATCTGTCAGATGTCATAATCAATAAAATAAATTATATAGTAAATTGAGTGGATTTCTTTGTAACAAGAAGGGAAGAAGGAGAGTATATAAGGCGCATGGCAAAAAATTAATTGTTCCTCTCTTGCCCGTAGATCAAAACGCTATCAGCATGTGCTCTTTCTTGGCACACACATTCGTTATCCCGGCAATGTAAACATTTAATTAAAGGCGAAAGAGAAGACACCAGCAGAAGATATGAAGCCAAATCTCATCTTCATTTCTTGTGAAGTGAGCATGAAAAATATCCACTGCACGACCCACAGGTCTGCTCCAGCATCATTTAGAAGTATAAACAAGACCATAAAAGTTAATCCTGCTGTAGGCATTCTCGTGATGTACAACCGGAATCGATCGCTGAGTAAAATATATTCAATCAAATGTGTAGTAAGACAGACGTAAGATGATCATTGCATATATTCAACCAAATGTGCAGTAAGACAGACGTAAGATGATCATTGCATATATTCAACCAAATGTGCAGTAAGACAGACGTAAGATGATCATTGCATATATTCAATCAAATGTGTAGTAAGACAGACGTAAGATGATCATTGCATATATTCAATCAAATGTGTAGTAAGACAGACGTAAGATGATCATTGCACATATTCAATCAAATGTGTAGTAAGACAAACGTAAGATGATCATTGCATATATTCAATCAAATGTGTAGTAAGACAGACGTAAGATGATCATTGCATATATTCAATCAAATGTGTAGTAAGACAGACGTAAGATGATCATTGCATATATTCAACCAAATGTGTAGTAAGACAGACGTAAGATGACCATTGCATATATTCAATCAAATGTGTAGTAAGACAAACGTAAGATGATCATTGCATATATTCAATCAAATGTGTAGTAAGACAAACGTAAGATGATCATTGCATATATTCAACCGGCAGGCAGGCAGGCAGGCAGGCAGGCAGGCAGACAGACAGACAAATAGATAGATAGAGCAAGGGATTAATTCGACACCCACATTTTTTTACCCGTTTACATTTGCGCAGTTTTTTCAAATACTTTAACTAAGGTGGATAAAACAGAAATATGTCATTTGTTTGAGATGGTTTGTTTCACGAATTAATGAAGACATGAACAATCATCATCATCATCAGGTGCAGTGCTGACTGGCGTTGGCTATTATGCTTCTCCAGAGTACCCGATCCTTCATGCAGGCCATCAGTTCAGTTGATGATCTCCTCTCACACCATCCCGTCAGACTGTCCAGTATCATTTCTCTTGGTCTTCCTCTTGATCTTCTTCCTTCTATTTTTCCTGTTGTTATAATATTTTCAATGCCCCCTCTTCTCATTGCATGTCCTATGAAAGTACATTGTCTCTCTCTTATCTATATGACAAGGTTTGTTGTCTCTCCAGCTCTTCTCATACATTCTTCATTAGTTATTTTTGCTGTCCAGGGGATTCGCAACATTCTTCTAATAAACCACATTTCTGCTGCTTCCAATGATTTTTGTGCAGACTTGCCTATTGTCCATGATTCACTTCCATATAACAAGATAGGTTCAATATAGCATTTTAGGACTCGTTTTCTAACATTCATTGATAAAGATGTGTTAGCTAATATGTTTCTCATTCTCTGAAATGCAGTCTTTGCTTGACCTATTCTGTTCCTAATTTCTGTTCTGCATTTCCCATCTGAAGTTATTACTGCTCCAAGGTATTTGAATTTCTGCACCTGCTTTAGAATGGTTCCGTTTAATTTAATACTGCATGCTGGTGGATTCTGTTTCTTAGATATAACCATAGTCTCTGTCTTTTTGATGTTCAAAGTAAGGCCTTTCTGTTCACTTTCTTTAGCGACTTTATCCAAGAGATTTTGCAGGTCTTGTTGGTTCTCAGCTATCAGTACTGTGTCGTCAGCATATCGAAGGTTGTTAATATTGTATAATCCAATTTTTATGCCTGGTTATCTGATGATTGTTCTTAGAATATTCTCGCTGTACAGAGAAAAAAGGTCTGGAGATAGTACACATCCTTGTCGCACCCCATGTTTTATAGGTCGATATTTTCCAATTCTATTTTCAACTCGAACTGCTGCTTCTTGCTGCCAGTATAGATGTTTTACAATCCTCAAGTCTTTGCCGTCTATATTGATGTCTTCAAGCATTTTAATAATTTCATTATGTTTCACCTTGTCAAATGCCTTGGTGTAATCAATGAAGCATAAGTAGAGATCTTTCTGTACTTCTAAAGCTCTTTCTGTTAGTGTTCGTAAAGCATAAATGGCATTGTGTGTTCCCTTTCCTTCAACAAATCCAGACTGTTCATCTGCTATTTCCATTTTTATCTTTTTCCTTGTTCTTCTCATAATGATTCTCAGAAGTAGCTTCGTTATGTGACATGAGAGGCTGATAGTCCGGTGGTCGTCACATTCCTTTGCACCTGGTTTCTTTGGTAGTGCTATAAACGTGGATGTAATCAGGTCACTGGGAATATAACCACTGTTGTAAATATCATTCAGTAACTTGGTTATTATTTTTATTCCTGTCTCCTCTAGTGCCTCTATTTCTTCTATTGTTATATTATCAGGCCCAGTCGCTTTTCCTTTCTTCATGTGTTTGATGGCATCTATGATTTCATCTTCAAGTATTGGCGGTTCATCACAGTTTTCAGTATATGGTGTTAATTCTGGTCTTTCTCCTCCATATAGCTCACCGATATACTCTGTCCACAATGTCTTCTTTTCCCATTAATATTTTACCTTCTTTCGATTTCAGGCATCCTGTGGTATATTTTATTTTCCTGCCTGTGAATTCATTAATTCGTTTATGCATGTTTTTGCTGTCTTTATTATGAGCGTCCTCTATCTGTCTGCACTGTTCATTTAACCACACTTCTTTTGCTTCTCTGCATTTGCGTCTTATTTCTTTATTTATCTTGCTATATTTTTCCTCGTTATTTTTACTCCTCCTCCTCTTGTCCATCAGTCCTAAGATGTTGTCTGTCATCCATTTATTTTTAGGGGCTTCTTTTTTCGGTGGTATTATCTCCTTAACAGTTTGGTGGATAGAACCTCTTAACATTTCCCATTGTTCATCTATACTATTTATCTTTGCTATTGCATTGTATCTATTTGTTATAATAACTTTGTATTGTTCTCGCAGTTCTTGGTCATTTTTAAGAAGTTCTGTATTCAGTTTGATGTTTCTCACTTTTCTGCCTGCTTTCTTTAGTTTTATTCTAACTTTTCCACAGAGTGGATCATGGTCACTATTGCAGTCAGCTCCTGGCATGGGTTTTGTTGTCAGTAATGCATTGCGGAATCGTTTGTTGATTAATATGTAGTCTATCTGGTTAAATGTCTTTTTGTCTGGGCTGCACCACGTTGCCAGTCTTCGAGGATGTTGTTTAAACCAGGTGTTTCCTACAACCATGCTATGTATTCTTGCCCATTCAATTAATTTTAACCTCTGTCATTCCTCTCCCTCAGTCCATAGTCACCAACGATGTCTGAAGTTCTTCCTTTACCAACTTTGGCATTAAAATCTCGCATGACTATGGTAACTTCATGTGACTTTGTGTGTTTTAGGGCTGTCTCTATGTCATTATAAAATATCTGTATATCTTCCTCAGAACTTTCAGATGTTGGAGCATACACTTGTATAATATTTATGTTTATTGGTTGTCCTTTCAGTTGGGCTAGCAGGACTCTGTCCGAGATGTTCAAATATCCTATAATTGTCCTTGCCGTTTTTTCATCAAATATAATTTCTACTCCTCGTTCATGCTTCTCATTTCCTGAATATATTATTGTATATTTATCAGAGTTTATCTTTCCTGCACCTGTCCATCTAACTTCACTCATTCCTAATATGTTGATCTTCATCCTTTCCATTTCCATCTTTACATTTTCTAATTTTCCAGCCTGGAATAAAGTTCTAACATTCCATGTTGCTATTTTGAACATGAACAATACTAGTATTTAAACAATGTAAGAATAGTTAGTTTGAGAATGGCGTTTTAATTTATGCAGCCTCATAGACTGATATGATCAAGACACTAAAATATTAATTATTTTTCATCTCATCGCAGCGCAAAACTATATTACAGATTAGCCATCATCAACCTTTTTTTTTTCGGCTTTCCCTAAACATTTTGTTATAGTTTCTGTGTGGATCCCTCGAAAATATTTTAATCTCATTAATAAGTATGTTGCAAATTTTATTTTTCAGTTTCTTTTGCTTATCATACGAAGATAAAAAAACAAACAATAATAAAACATTTATGTTTTTAAGTGCGAAATAAATAATCAGAAATAATAATGATTGTATTATTGTTGTTAGCTTTCTCTCTGAACCGTTATGTGGTCAGTTATTTGCTTGGTCCACTAAAATAACTGAATGAACAGAGGAACGTTAAAAACAAGAAACAATATGAAATATTGCGGAAAAAAATAACAATGAAAAATAAGAAAGTCAAAAGTAATGATTCGTGGTGGTTAATAAAGTGTAAACAGTCAAAGTGGGTGGAGGAGGGGTGGAGGATAAGCTTTCCACTCCAATTATATGTCTCCAAAGCGTGTGTCTCAAATCGCGGCGGAAGGGGCGAAAGGCGAATATCTGGCGCCTGAAAACCGGACACTACGGTAGATGAGACTCGTTAGTCTTTGTTGGTAGCTCATTCAGGAGAACGAAAACTCCGATTTCACACTCCCTGCTGCCTTGTAGTGTGGGCTCTGGCCAGAGCCAAAGGCTAGTGGAGTAAACTATAAACAAACCGGCGGAAGGCTAGGGGAAACCAACACTGTACATTCCCAAGAATAATCATGACAATTCACAATTCTTTGATTCATAACGACGTTAATGGGGGTTCTAGTGGAACCACCTCGTCCGGTAGTGACTATAACGTGCGACAGGTGATACCAGATCGTCATCCAACTACTGTTCGCAAAGAAAACACAAATAACACCACAGTAATTGCAACATGGAACATTATAATACCAACAGAACTTGGAAAACTGGAAAACATCAAACAAGAAATGAAAAGAATGGAAATTAACATCCTTGGTTTGTGTGAAATGAGATGGACTGGAGCAGGAAGCAGAGATCATAAAGAATTCAAAATAATATATTCTGGGGGAAACCAGCATAAAAATGGAGTTGGCATAATATTGGATAAGAAGACAGCAAAAACTGTGAAAGGCTTCTGGTGCACATCAGACAGAGTGTTAATGGTTAAATTACAGGGCCAACCAGTAGGCACAAATCTCATCCAAGTATATGCACCAACTTCAGAAAGCTCTGATGGTGAGATAAAAGAATTTTACAACAATCTGGACATGGCAATGAAACAGTGCAAACCATGGGAAGTAAACTTTGTGCTCACGCAGAAACGTCACAACTTTGTAATCGTTAAGTAATAAAGCTGCTCCTACTTTTTTCCGATTTTATACATAAACTTTGTGCTGGGTGATTTAAACGCGAAAGTAGGGACTGAACAAGACAATGAAGCTACTGGCAAGTATGGACTAGGTATCAGAAACAAAAGAGGAGAAATGTTGATTGAGTGGGCAGAAAAAAATAAAATGATAATAGGAAATACTTAGTTTCAACAACAACCTAGCCAACTATGGACATGCAAAACCCCAAATAATAACATACGTAACCAGACAGATTACATTATGACCAACAGAAGATTCAGGAACTCACTAATATCAGTGAAAACAAGACCAAGCACAGATTGCAACAGTGACCACATCCCAGTCATAGGAAAAGTGAGAATCAGGCTAAAGAGGTTAAAGGTAGCAGCTAAAAACAAAGAACTAAACAGAGATCTGTTACAGAAAGATAAAGCAATACAAGAATAATATAGGACCATAGTAAATAATAGATATATTGCTATAGAGAAAATTGAAATGACTGATGAACAATAAAATATGCTCAAAGACTCTATTTAGCAAACATCTATTGAAATCCTACCCCCAAATAAAAGACACACTAAATACGGGTGGACAACAGAAGAAATTTTGCAACTAGTGGATCGGAGAAGTCTTAAGGAAGATAAAGAAGAATATGACAAAATAAATAAAGAAATAAGACACAAATACAATAAAGCTAAAGAAGAGTGGCTAAATAAGAAAGTGAAATAGAGACACACCATGATAGAAACTCAAGAGATATTTATAAACAAATAAAACAGTTAACAAACAAAACGGCATACCACAAGACTGGTTGCTTGAAGTCAAAGGAGGAGCATACAATAATGGACAGAGATGAAATAATGACACGATGGTGTGAATACATTAGAGAACTCTATGAGGACAATAGAAATGAAATAGGTATATGAAATAATAATGAAGGGCCTCACAGATTAAAACCAGAAGTGGAAGAAGCCATCAAACACATGAAGAATAACAAAGCACCAGGACCAGATAATATCACCAAGGAAGAATTGGAAGCATTAGGAGAGCTTGGCATAGAAATAATTACCAGACTGCTGATTGACATCTATAACAGTAACTATGTCCCATCAGACCTTTTGCAATCAGTTTTCAAAGAAACAAGGTGCAGTTAAATGTGAAGACCATCGAACCATTAGTCTTATGAGCCATGTTACCAAAATCCTGCTTTGTATTGTCATGAGAAGAGTCAGGGGAAAATAAAACCAGAAATTGCTGAAGAACAGTGTGGCTTCGTCACAGGAAAAGGTACAAGACTGATAGCATTGATGGAAAGATCAATAGAAGTAAAGATGGATCTATACTTATGCTTCATAGAATACTGTAAAGCATTTGATAAAGTGAGACACGCAGAAATTATAAGAATGCTTGAAGACATCAACATAGATGGGAAAGATCTGAAACTTATCAAAAACATATACTGGCAGCAATCAGCAGCAATGACGGTTAAGAACCAAATAGGAGCATTCCAAGACATAAAATTAGGAGTGAGACAAGGATATGTTCTATCTCCTGATCTCTTCTCCTTGTACAGTTAAAACATAATGAGAAATATAGAGAGCTTGCCAGAAATATCAATTGGCTGGTACAACCATAATAACTTAAGATATGCAGACGACACGGTTCTGATTGCTAAAAATGAAGGGGTGCTACAGGTTCTTCTCAAAGAAAAGAATACCACCAAAATGTAGCATTACCATTGATGGCACAGAACTGAAACAAGTTGATAGATTCAAGTACTTAGGAACAATTACAACAGCTGATGGGAAATGTCACAACAAAATAAAAAGCAGACGTGTTCAGGCCAAGTCAGCATTCAAGAAAATGAGAAACATCTTGTGCAACAGATCCATATCAAAGGAAACAAGATTCCGAGTACTTAAATGTTACATCAAGCCAATTTTGTTTTATGGATGTGAAGCATGGTCCATTAATAAGAGAGTACAGCAAGAAATGGAGGCCATGGAAATGTGGTTCATAAGGAGGGTGTTGAAAGTACCATGGACAGCTAAGAAAACCAATGAAGAAGTCTTAAGAGAGGCTGGAGTTAAAAGGCAAATTACAGCAAAGATCAGAGACAGACAAACGAGATTTGTAGGACATTTTCTGAGAAGAAGAAAACTGGAACACATTGTGGCAATTGGAAAAACTGAGGGAAGAAGAGAGAGAGGAAGACAGAGAGAGAAGTTGCTGGATGGGGTGTCAATGTGGCTAGGAGGAAAGTCACCGGTGGATCTCATAATCAAGTCTAAAGACAGGTAATCGTGGAGAGAAATGATTGTCTATGCCACTCGGCATGGCACCCGATTGATTGAAAGAGTAAAAAAAAAATAATATATCAATCCAAAACAAAAACAAACCAAGCCCATTAAGGAAGTTTATTTATTTCTCTAAAATACCATTTAATACATTTCTTTAAAAAATCCCTCCAAACATCACCCTGTGTCCTTTACCCTGAAGGTTAGGTTTGGGTAGTCCTTGAGGCTAGGTTACTGGTACTAGACCAGGCCTTGGAGTAGAGATTACTGATATTAGACCAGATCTTGGGGTAGAGGTTTCTGGTATTAAACCAGACCTTGGAGTACAGGTTACTGGTATTAGACCAGATCTTGGGGTAGAGATTACTGGTATTAGACCAGGTTTTGGAGTAGAGGTTACTGGTATTAGACCAGGTCTTGTGGTAGAGGTTACTGGTATTAGATCAGACCTTAGAGTACTGGTATTAGACCAAGCCTTTGAGTACAGGTTACTGGTATTAGACCAGGCCTTGGAGTAGAGATTACTGGTATTAGACCAGGGCTTGGGGTAGAGGTTACTGGTATTAGATCAGGTCTTGGGGTAGAGGTTACTGGTAGCAGACCAGGTCTTGGCTTAGAGGTTATTGGTATTAGACCAGACCTTGGAGTACAGGTTGCTGTAATTAGACCAAGCCTTTAAGTAAAGGTTACTGGTATTAGACCAAACCTTGGAGTAGAGGTTACTGGTATTAGACCAGGGCTTAGGTTAGAGGTTACTAGTATTAGATCAGGTCTTGGGGTATAGGTTACTGGTATTAGACCAGGTCTTGGAGTGGTAGAGGTTACTGATATTAGACCAGGTTTTGGGGTAGAATTTACTGGTATTAGACCAGACCTTGTACAGAGTACAGGTTACTGGTATTAGACAAGGCTTTGGAGTACAAATTACTAGTATTAGTATCACACAATAATTAGTATATAGGCATACAACTATACACAAAGCACTGCAGTAAATCTGTTGTACCAAAATGTATAAACTAGGAAAAAAGTGGAAATCAAATAAACTAAGCATAAATATGAAAATCAGGATATTTAAGAGTAATGTTCTAAGTGTACTACTCTATGGAAGTGAATGCTGGAAAATCACCAAAACCATAGAAAACAAGTTGAATTCTTTCCATACTAAATGTTTACGTAGAATTAGAAAAATATTTTGGCCAAACACCATAAGAAATAATATCTTATTGGCAGAAATGCAGATGAAACCACTGACAACAATTATTGAGGAAAGACGCTGGCGATGGTTGGGACATGTGCTCCGAATGACTGACAACTCACTACCAAAAATAGCACTAAGATGGACACCACAGGGGAGCAGAAGTAAGGGTAGACCAAAAGAGACATGGAGAAGAACAACAGAAAGGATGTTGAGCAATAGAGGGCTCACCTGGGCAAGAGCAGAAAAAAAGGCGAAAGACAGGCATTTGTGGAAAACCCTTGCGGAAGCCCCATGTGCCCTGGGCACTTAAGGTTCAGAGAGAGAGGAAAAAAGTAAGAACAGCTTTATTATTTAATGATAACATGCTTGTGACATTTCAGCATGAGCCTTCTTCAAACAAAAACAAACAGGACGATTTTTGTGTAGACCTGCCTATTGTCCATGATTCACTTCCATATAACAAGATAGGTTTTTTACAGCATTTTAGGACTCATTTTATAACATTCATTGATAAGGATGTGTTGCATAATATGTTTCTCATTCTCTGAAATGCAGTCTTTGCTTGGCCTCTTCTGTTCCTAATTTCTGTTTTGTATTTCCCGTCTGAAATTATTACTGCTCCAAGGTATTTGAATTTCTGTGCCTGCTTTAGAATAGCTCCATTTAATTTTATACTGCATATTGGTGGATTCTGTTTCTTAGATATAACCATAGTCTCTGTCTTTAGTAAGGCCTTTCTGTTCACTTTCTGTGGCGACTTTATCCAAGAGATTTTGCAGGTCTTGTTGGTTCTCAGCTATCAGTACTGTGTCGTCAGTATGCTGAAGGTTGTTAATATTGTATAATCCAATTTTTATGCCTGGTTCTGTGATGATCATTCTTAGAATATTCTCATTGTACAGAGAAAAAAGTTCTGGAGATAGTACACATCCTTGTCGCACCCCTTGTTTTATAGGTTGATATTTTCCAGTTCTATTTTCAACTCGAATTGTTGCTTCTTGCTGCCAGTATAGATGTTTTGCAATCTACAGGTCTTTGCCATTTATATTGATGTCTTCAAGCATTTTAATAATTTCATTATGTTTCACCTTGTCGAATGCCTTGGTGTAACCAATGAAGCATAAGTAGAGATCTTTCTGTACTTCTAAAGCTCTTCTGTTAGTGTTCGTAAAGCATAAATGGCATTGTGTTCTTCTCATAATTATTCTCAGAAGTAGCTTCGTTATGTGACACGAGAGGCTGATAGTCCGGTGGTCATCACATTACTTAGCACCTGGTTTCTTTGGTAGTGCTATAAATGTGGATTTAAGCAAGTCACTGGGCATATAACCACTGTTCAGTAACTTGGTTATTATTTTTATTACTATCTCCTCTAGCACCTCTATTTCTTCTATTGTTATATTATCAGGCCTAGTCGCTTTTCCTTTCTTCATGTGTTTGATGGCATCTATGATTTCATCTTCAAGTATTGGTGGTCCATCACAGTTTTCAGTATCTGGTCTTTCTCCTCCATATAGCTCACCGATATACTCTGTCCACCTGTCCACAATGTCTTCTTTTCCCATTAACATTTTACCTTCTTTTGATTTCAGGTATCCTGTGGTATATTTTGTTTTCCTGCCTGTGAGTTCACTAATTTGTTTGTGCATGTTTTTGCTGTCTTTATTATGAGAGTCCTCTATCTGTCTGCACTGTTCATTTAACCACACTTCTTTTGCTTCTCTGCATTTGCGTTTTATTTCTTTATTTATCTTGCTATATTTTTCTTGGTTTTTTTTACTCCTCCTCCTCTTGTCCATCAGTCCTAAGATGTTGTCTGTCATCCATTTATTTTTTGGGCTTCTTTTTCCATGGTATTACCTCCTTAACATTTTGGTGGATAGAATCTCTTAACATTGCCCATTGTTCATCTATACTATTTATCTTTGCTATTGCATTATATCTATTTGTTATAATCTCTCTCTCTCTCTCCGAACCTTATGTGCCCAGGGCACATGGGGCTTCTGCAAGGGTTTTCCACAAATACCTGTCCTTTGCCTTTTTTTTTGCTCTTGCCCAGGTGAGCCCTCTATTGCTCAACATTCTTTCTGCTGTTCTTCTCCATGTCTCTTTTGGTCTACCCTTACTTCTATTCCCCTGTGGTGTCCATCTTAGTGCTATTTTTGGTAGTGAGTTGTCAGTCATTCGGACCACATGTCCCAACCATCACCAGCGTCTTTCCTCAATAATTCCTGTCAGTGGCTTCATCTGCTTTTCTGCCAACAAGATGTTATTTCTTATGGTGTTTGGCCAAAATATTTTTCTAATTCTTCGTAAACATTTAGTCTGGAAAGAATTCAACTTGTCTACTGCCAAGATAAATAATGTTGGTGATAGTACACATCCCTGCTTCACTCCTTTTTGTACCCTAAAGCTGCTGGAGGTATGTTCTCCACAGATCACTTTGCACTGAAAACCCTCGTATAGGGCTTTGATTACAATCACTATCTTATGAGTGAGGCCATGCCATCTTAGGATTTTCCACAGTGCATCTCTGTTGACACTGTCAAAGGCTTTCTCAAAATCTATAAACATTTGTTATAATAACTTTGTATTATTCTCACAGTTCTTGGTCATTTTTAAGGAGTTACACTATTCAGCTTGATGTTTCTCACTTGTCTGCTTGCTTTCTTTAGCTTTATTCTAATTTTTCCACAGAGTGGGTCATGGTCACTATTGCAGTCAGCTCCTGGCACGGTTTTTGTTGTTAGTAATGCATTCCGGAATCGTTTGTTGATTAATATGTAGTCTATTAATATGTAGTCTATCTGATTAAAAGTCTTTTTGTCTGGGCTGCACCACGTTGCTAGTCTTCAGGGATGTTGTTTAAACCAGGTGTTTCTTACAACCATGCTATGTGTTCTTGCCCATTTAATTAATTTACAACCTCTGTCATACCTCTCCCCTAGTCCATAGTCACCAACAATGTCTGAAGTTCTTCCTTTACCAACTTTGGCATTAAAATCTCGCATGACTATCGCAACTTCATGTGACTTTGTGTGTTTTAGGGCTGTCTCTATGTCATTATAAAATAGCTGTACATCTTCTTCAGAACTTTCAGATGTTGGAGTTTACACTTGTATAATATTTATGTTTATTGGTTGTCCTTTCAGTTGGACTAGCAGGACTCGGTCCGAGATGTTCAAATATCCTACAACTGTCCTTGCTGTTTGTTTGTCAAATATTATTCCTACTCCTCATTCATGTTTCTCACTTCCTGAATATATTATTGTATATTTATCAGAGTTTATCTTCCCTGCACCTGTCCATCTAACTTCACTCATTCCTAATATGTTGATCTTCATCTTTTCCATTTCTCTCTTCATATTTTCTAATTTTCCAGCCTGGAATAAAGTTCTAACATTCCATGTTGCTATTTTGAACTTGTTAGTTTTGCCACCAGTAGCTTGATGACAATCTGGCCTCACCTGTGGCTCATAATCTACCCTACGGGACGAGGCTGTTCCAGAGGAACATCCATTAACGTCGTTCATGACAAATCTATTACTCTGAATAAGCGTAATTGTTCTTGGGAGCTACAACAGTGGATTCCCGTTGCCTTCTGTCGGTTTGTGTACGGACTCTCTGCTAGCCTTTGGACTCCCTGTCCTACTCGGAAGGCAGTGGGAAGGTTACTCCTCTCCAGTTATTGCAGTCACTAAGGTTGCCATTTGTTTTTTGGTATTTTAACAATGATTCCTTGTTTCCATTTAGAGCTTTTCTTCTTTCCAAATTTTATTAAACATTCTCTGTAGTTGGCTCATGTTGTCACTGTTAATCGCTTTTAACATTGTGACTGTTATTTCATCTTCACCTGCAACTTTGTTGTTAGCCATTAGATCCACTGCTGTTTCAGTTGCATTCAGTGTAATTTCATTTAAGTTGACATTTAGTTGTGGACTGGTAAATTGGTTTCAAGATTTATTAATTCATTTGGATGTGGCCGATTAAGTATTTCTTGGAAGTGTCTTTGCTTTTGGTCTTTACTTGTTTTTATAGGTTGCAAGTTTTGCTAAAGACTGGTCTTTCTCTGGAGGTAATAGCACATGTTAGCTTCTTCTGTATGTTATATAGAGTTTTGCTATCCTCTGTTTTTTCTGCATTTTCTGCTTCTTTTGTCATATTGTCCATATATTCTCTTTTGTCTCTTCTAGATGAACTTTTTACTTTATTGTCTAGTTCTTTGTATGTTGCTTTTGCCAAAACTTTTCCAAGATCTCTCTTTAAACTCAACATGGCTAATTTGGCTGCTTGTCTTTCATGTATATATTTCCATGTGTTTTCCAATATCCATACTTTTCTATTTATTTTTTGCAGTCCATAACCTACTTTTGCAATATCAATACCAACAGGGAAATTCTCAAGCAATTACAGAGTGGAGGCAGATGACCTCAAAGCTGCAGCAGAAGCTATCATGAGAGAACAAACTGTCAAAGAAAACAGTATCTCTCTTGTCAGAGTCATAGAAACAAAGAAATCAGTGACCTACAAATAGAAATGTGCCAGCTATACACATGCTTCAAAAGAGTGGTAATGCAGTGGATCCTGTCCCATTGTGGGATGCCTAGAAATGAAACAGCAGACATCTTAGTGAAAGAAAGATGTAAACTACCACAGACAGATACCAGCATATCATTTGAGGAGGCCAAAATGCTGCTAAATCTCAGCTACAAGAACAACTGAGAGAAAGCATCCTGAATACCAAAGAATGCCTACTATCAGCTAAACAGACCACAAGCCATCATCCTAAGGCTATGTACCAGGCAAAACAGGCTAAGATACCAACCATACAACAAATTCAGGGTAGGATCAACTGACGAATGTGCATGTGGCATTAATTAGATGACAGCAGACCACATGCTGCAGGAGTGCCTAATATATCTAATATATGAGCAACAGAGAAGGCAAATGTGGCCAACAACCACACCAGCCCAGAATAAACTGTATGGGGATGTCCACACCCTCCAGATGACCAACTACTTCAAAAGTCAACATCTGAAACTGTTCAAAGAAGAAGAAAAAGACAGCAAATGTAATTTATTATTAAAGACTATTTTATCTGCCTTTTTGTGGGTAGTTAGTGTTATAATAACAGAGGTGAATCAACATAAGGCGGATTTTTAAATCGCTTAAGAAAGTGTTGAGACCTTTAGTGTAAATGAGGGGATAGTAGGCAAGTCATTTACAAATCTTAATTTCAGTTGTCCATTTATTCTGTCTGTGAAACATGGAAGATAAATATATCATTTAAAGAAGAAGACAAATATTTAATTTAAAAGATGGTAAAACAAATGTATCATTTAAAGTCTGATAAGAGAAATATTTAAAATAATAAGTCAAATGCATCATTTAATGGATGATAAGACAAGTGTGTCATTTAATGGATGATAAGACAAATGTGTCATTTAAAGTCTGATAAAAGAAATATTTAAAACAATAAGTCAAATGTGTCATTTAATGGATGATAAGACAAATGTGTCATTTAATGGATGATAAGACAAATGTGTAAGTTATAAGAAATGTCCTCCAAGTCCAACTGGAGTAAAGGATAACAAACCTAGAAATCATCCTGAGAAAATTGCTTTGAAAGAGAAAGAGGAAGAAAAGACTGATAATGTCCATAAACTCTTACGCCGTGATATAAATAATCATATGGTTTTGCTCCATAGTTGAGAGTTCATAATTTTAAACTGCCATAAACACTTAAGAATAAACTTCATACCATTTCCCATTGAAACATAGTGACCATCATAAATGATGACCAAAAATGTTGAAGTTTTTTTGGTGTTTTTCAGCAGAGTTCAGGTGTGTAAGAAAAAGAGATCTTTAAGATGCTGAAAATGGATTATTTCAGGTCAAGAGATTGAATCACTGTTCTGAAAGGTTTGGTGAAAAATTGTCAATAACAGTGGGAAAAGTAGGACAAATATTGAATGAACTGATATGGCTCAGGGAGGCAGGTCTGAATGCAGGTACTTGTATCATGTCCTTTGTGCTACAAGAGATGTACACTTTTTTCCAAAACATGGAAATCAGTCTGAATCCTGTCAGTAATGCAGTCATGAATTTAAACATTTTTTTAAAATTTAGGGATGAAAAAAGTTTTGAGAATTAAAATGTTTTTTAAAGTTGAGACTGAAAATTTGATGTTAAAATCTTGACAGGATATGGATAGCTGAATGGTCAAGTATTCACTTCCTGAGCTGGACTGTGTCCTCAAATCAGCAGTGTTTGAGACTAAGGCTTTCTTACCAGCTGCTTCCTTCCAGTTTCATGAGTTGTAAAACTGGATGCCTAGCATTTGACATTTGAGAGTCTCTAACTGTAAGACACCTAAAAATACATAATAGCTGTTTATGGTCTGGATTATTATCACTGCATTCTGGACATGTCCATAGGTGCTCAGATTCTCCCCTCATCATATCCATCATTGTCCTACAACTAATAGTGTCCATCCTGTGTTGGTTGACAAGTCCTCTTGTGCTTCAAGTGTGGCTCTCATTTCTGGCCATGCCAATCTGTACTCCCAGCTCCCTTAGTCCATGCAGTGATGTGGATTTGCTGCTCTTGAAGTCCTCCACTCTGTCTATCTCTCTGAGTGCATTAACAATATCAGCTTGATCCAGTGGTTGTCCATCTGTGATGATGGCAGAGCCAGCCAGCCTATCAGTTCTCTCATCTCCCTGGATGTCTGCATGTCCAGGGACATATATGAGGGTGACATTGTGGATTGTTGATTTCTGCAATGACTCAAGCCACTGCTTGAGTACAGATCTTACCTCAACCTTCTGGATCATATTCATCGAATCACTTAGTATGCAGATCAGGGCATAGTCCTGTGACTTAAGCCAGACGAATGCTTTCATCACTTCCATCACCTCCATTGTCATGTTGTTTGTAGTCATACTGAAAGCACTGCTGCCTTCCTGGATTTATCTGCCCACTGAGCATGCTTTGAATGCCCATGCATTCCTTTGATGTCATACAGTGGAGCCATCTGTGTAAATGACAATGTCTGCCCCATTGGAGTTTTCATTGATAAGGGCATTCACAGCAAGTGTATTCTGCTCTGCATTCACAGCAAGTGTATTCTGCTCTGCATTCACAGCAAGTGTATTCTGCTCTGCATTCACAGCAAGTGTATTCTGCTCTGCATTCACAGCAAGTGTATTCTGCTCCCTGCTTCTCTTGTCAAATCTGACAATGCAAGAGATGTCCCTGAACACTGGAGGCACAGGTACCCATTCCTCACTGGGGTTGTTGATGTTAGGTTCACAGACCTGCTTGATAACATCTGCATGACCCATTCATGATTTTCTGCTCTTTAGCCTGTCACCCTTTTCTTTCAAGAAGATCTTGGTGTAATGGATGCTCGTTATCTAAGCTTATCTTGAGGTATGCATATGCATTCCATATACATTCATATACATATATATGTGATTCATGGTTGGGAGATCAAGGAGGTATCTCATCGCTACACAGGAAGTGCCTCTTGTAAACCCCAAGATAACATGCATGGCTCCATTTTGCACCTTTTTGAGTTTTTCTATCTGTGCAGGGTTGATAGTGAGGATGGCGAGGGTGCACTCAGTGGGTGCAAGGACCAGTCCCTGGTACAGAAGTAATAATAATGACTTTGCTCATAACAGCTGCATGTGTAGTAAAGTCTACAAACATAAACTTTTGCTTTACTGAATGTTTATGATTACATAACTTTTATGTCATAGAACATCTTAAAAAATGAAAATTCAATATTGTTGACTACATTTTATTTCTAAAATTTTAATAAAACTTGTAAGACTCAGACTTTTTCTTGAGTTTCCTCACTCTCTAGTTAGCTAATTCTTCAATCATTCATTTGCATGTCCCTTGAGGAATTTTGCCTCCCTAACAGCACTCCTGTAGGCCTCTCGGTTGTGAGCAAGATGGCCTGCTGATGCATCCATTTGCAGATCATCAGCGATGTCTTGCAGCCATCTTCGCATTTGGTCTTCCTCTCTTTCTTTTTTCCCATTATGTACCCTTCCAGGATGGTCTTCTCTAGATTATCATGACGTTTAATGTGTCCAAAATATTTAAGTTTTCTCTCTTTAATCCTTTTTTACTAGCCAGCCTTCTTCAATATTTAGTTCTTATAGTATCAATATATTTGTTCGTCTTTGTGTCCATGATATTTGAAGAAATCTTCTGTAACATTTACATTCAAAGGCATTTATGTGTTTTTCAGCTGTTTTATTAAGTGTCCAGGTCTCACAGGCATATGTTGTGATGAGAAAGATGCATTCCCTTAAAAATCTTATTTTTGTAGTTCTATCTGTTCTTCTTTATAGCTTCTTTAGTTGTTTTACTTTCTGAAGAGCAATAGATGTCCTCCTTTTAATTTCCCTCATTGTACCTCCATTGTTAGTTAGTAGTGATCCAAGATATTCAAAATTCTCCACTTCTTCCAATTTTTCCTCACTGATACATATTTCAGCTGCCTTGTTTGTTTTGACATCGCTGACGATCTGGAAATGGATACAACAGCAGCAGGCCATCTTGCTCACAACCGAGAGGCCTACAGGAGTGCTGTTTGGGAGGCAAAGTTCCACAAGGGACATGCAAATGAATGAATGAATGTTTGTTTTGTCAGTTGTCATCAATTTAGTTTTCTTCACATTAAGATAGAGATTTTGCTCTTCGCTGTTCTTACAGACTGACATAATTAGTTTTTCCATTCCTTTTTGTGTTGTGGACAGTAATACTGTGTCATCAGCATATCTAATCTCTGGTATTTCATAACCTTTAATTGTTATGGCATCATAATATTCTTTGTCTATATCTTCTCTAACATTTCTCATTATATTTTCAGTATACAAGTTAAATAAGTAAGGTGACAATATGCACCCCTGATGGATCCCCTTGTTTTATGTCAAACCAAGTTGTTGTTTCACCATTTATTCTTACTGCTGCCTGTTGGTCTAGATACAACAGTGATGTTAATTGTATCAAATGTGTTGGAAATCTCATTTTTTCCATTATTTCCCAAAGTTTCTAGTGTTGTACACAATCAAATGCCTTCGACTAGTCTATAAAAGATAAATATAGATTCACATTAAACTCTCTGCATTTCTCTATTATTAATCTTATATTGAATATATGATCTCTTGATCCTTTTCCTTGCCTGAAACCAGCTTGGTCCATATTGACTTCTTCTTCTATTTTCTTACGAAGTCTACCCATTATGATTTTTAACAGAATTTTGCTGGCATGACTAATCAGGGCAACAGTTCTGTAGTTTGTGCATAATTTTAGGTTACCCTTTTTTTGGCAGTGGTATGAATACAGTTCTTTCCCATTATTTTGGCCAAATCCCAGAATGCCATATCTTTTTACATAGTTCAAGATAGATTGTTGCACATTCCTTTCCTCCTGCTTTAATAAATGCAGCTGTTATCTCATCACATCCTGGTGATTTACCATTTTTCAGATTCTTTATTGCCCATAAACTTCTTCTGTTGTCGGTTCTGGTCCTTTCTCTTCCAATAATAATTCACACTATTGATTTCTGCTTTCACAGTCGGTTGTTTCATACATACCTCTGCAATATTCCTTCCATCTTTCTAGAATTTCCTCTGTCTCTGTCACAAATTACATTTAGCTTAGGTATGACATTCCTCGTCAATGTCTTCATTTCTTTAAACATTTCACTATCTCTTCCACACTTCTGATGTTCTTCTATTCTCTCACAACAATCTTGTGTGTATTTTTTTTGGTCTTTTCTTATGTTTCTTCTTACTTCTTTTGTTAAAGATTTATAATCCTCTTTGTTGTTGTTTGTCACTTTCCATTATGTCTTCATTTCTCTACATTGTTTTATTAGTTCTAGTGTGCCTTCTGTAATTCATCCATTCTTTTGTGTTTTCTTTACTGGAACAGTAACAACAGCTGTTGTTATTAAGATACCTCTGGTCTTCATAAGCTAATTTATCTGGTGTCATCTCCTCCTGTACAGCCATCAGGATTTCGAAACGGTTCTTCACTTATATACCGTATTGTTCTGGTATTTTTGTAAGGTCAAAGCGGAGCGGTCTTGATTCCCTAGCTGTCTTTTTTATCTTTATCCTCATGTCTGCTATTAATAACTCATGGTCCATGTCATAATCGGGACCTGGTAAAATTTTTGCTGATGTTATATTTGATCTCCACCTTCTTTGCAATAAAATGTAATCTATTTGATTCTTGGTTTTCCCATCATGTGATGTCCATGTGTAAAGTCTTCTTGGATGTAGCTAATTCTAGGAGAAGCAAAATCATGAAACTAAGTACTTTCTTCAGTTTCCTCACTTTCCAATTAGCTAATTCTAGGAGAAGCAAAATCATGAAACTAAGTACTTTCTTCAGTTTCCTCACTCTCTAGTTAGCTAATTCTAGGAGAAGTAAAATCATGAAACTAAGTACTTTCTTCAGTTTCCTCACTCTCCAATTAGCTAATTCTAGGAGAAGCAAAATCATGAAACTAAGTACTTTCTTCAGTTTCTTCACTCTCTAGTTAGCTAATTCTAGGAGAAGCAAAATCATGAAACTAAGTACTTTCTTCAGTTTCCTCACTCTCTAGTTAGCTAATTCTAGGAGAAGCAAAATCATGAAACTAAGTACTTTCTTCAGTTTCCTCACTTTCCAATTAGCTAATTCTAGGAGAAGCAAAATCATGAAACTAAGTACTTTCTTCAGTTTCCTCACTCTCTAGTTAGCTAATTCTAGGAGAAGTAAAATCATGAAACTAAGTACTTTCTTCAGTTTCCTCACTCTCCAATTAGCTAATTCTAGGAGAAGCAAAATCATGAAACTAAGTACTTTCTTCAGTTTCTTCACTCTCTAGTTAGCTAATTCTAGGAGAAGCAAAATCATGAAACTAAGTACTTTCTTCAGTTTCCTCACTCTCTAGTTAGCTAATTCTAGGAGAAGCAAAATCATGAAACTAAGTACTTTCTTCAGTTTCCTCACTCTCTAGTTAGCTAATTCTAGGAGAAGTAAAATCATGAAACTAAGTACTTTCTTCAGTTTCCTCACTCTCCAGTTAGCTAATTCTAGGAGAAGTAAATCATGAAACTAAGTACTTTCTTCAGTTTCCTCACTCTCTAATTAGCTAATTCTAGGAGAAGCAAAATCATGAAACTAAGTACTTTCTTCATTTTCCTCACTCTCTAGTTAGCTAATTCTAGGAGAAGCAAAATCATGAAACTAAGTACTTTCTTCAGTTTCCTCACTCTCTAGTTAGCTAATTCTAGGAGAAGTAAAATCATGAAACTAAGTACTTTCTTCAGTTTCCTCACTCTCTAGTTAGCTAATTCTAGGAGAAGCAAAATCATGAAACTAAGTGCTTTCTTCAGTTTCCTCACTCTCTAGTTAGCTAATTCTAGGAGAAGCAAAATCATGAAACTAAGTACTTTCTTCAGTTTCCTCACTCTCTAGTTAGCTAATTCTAGGAGAAGTAAAATCAACCATAAAAAGCAATTCAAAATTTTCACATGATAATAGAGCACCACAGTATGGAAAAAGGGCTTGAATTTGTTTTATTAGCTTTTAGCTTTGTATAATGTTTTTCAAAAGAAAAACTGATTTTGTCTAGGGTCAAGGTCACACTGGAGTGTAGGCTGCTATTCTTCCTCTTGTAATGACACACCCATCAATTTCTGTCCCAGAACTGTCAAAGTTGCTGAAAACCAAACATAAGGAATGTTATCAAACTTGAAACAGATGAAACTTTTTAACATGAAAACTATTTTTAAAAATGAAGGTAGATTAAATAATTTAACACAAAAAAAATATAACTAAATGGAAACAGACCAAATGCACTGAACATGAAAAATATTACCAACTTGAAAGTCGATAAAATTGTTCAATATGAGAAAGTCGATAAAATTGTTCAATATGAGAAATTACATGCTGTGCCAGACAGTATTGGCGATTATGTATTTCCATTTTGCATGATTCTTGGCATTTTCAATAAGTTCAGATATTTTTCTTTTTCCATGTCACTTGGTCAGTCTGTTGAGATACTTTTATTTTGGCTTCATTCTCATTCTTTTTCCACTGAATTTTCCAGTCATTAACAAGTTCCCTAACATGTCTTCATATGACACGTCCAAGAAATTCTGGCTGTCTTTTTCCTAAAATTGTAAGTAGTTTTCATTGTTCTGAAACTTCTCTGAGGACCTTTTCAGATAAAAGAAATAATGACTGGGTAAAACTGCTTCTAATAATATAGGTAGACAGAGGTGTATGGTACAGTTTTACAAAATGACAGAGGGAATGAGGAAAATTAGAAAAAAACACAAATGGCGGAAAGTGTGAAAGTAAGATGAGAACGTATAAATGAAAAACATACAACATCCAATATTTTGACGTTTTTCAAGGATTACATACAAGAAAAACAACACATAAATAAAAAAGAGGAAAAAAGAATAACTTAGCTTTGTGGCATCCTCCTCCCAGGTACAGAATTGACCAAATATGTCCTAAAAATGGGGAAAAAATAGAGGGATGGAGTGGATGTTAGCAGGCACTTAGGTGGTGAAGAGGAGAGAACAATATATGAGGGGGGGGGAATGACAGGAAAGGGGAGGAGGATGGCATAAAGCTAAGTTTTTCATTTTTCCTCTTTTTATTTATGTGTTTTGTTATTCTTGTATGTAATCCCTGAAAAAGGGTGATGCCTAAATGTTGGATGTTGTATGTTTTTCATTCGTATATTCTCATCTTAGTTTCATACTTTCTGTTTTTTTTCCTCATTTTCCTCATTCCCTCTGTCATTTTGTAAAACTGAACCATACACCTCTGTCTAATTTTATTACTGAGGACCTTTTCATTTGTTTTTATGATTGTCCAGGGTATTGCTGCATTTTCCTACAAGGTCACATTTCTGTTGCTTTCATTTTTTTATTATCTATTAATTGTCAGTTTCACAACCATTAAATAATATTGGCTTTATAAGCACTATAATACTGTTTTCATCATTTTTAGGAACATCCTCTTGTTAGTATCTTCTTCAAGTCATGGGGGACAACCCTGTCCTTTCATCAAGTGGTTTAACCAGATGGCAGATGGTGGAATTACTTATAGATAATGAGGACAGCTGTGAATATTTGCATAAACACTAAAAAATCAATACAGGCACCTCACCGCCTTGTGAGTAGTCTCTAGACAAAAGCTATAGGAGAAAACTGTAGAAACTGGACCAACAACTACTGTACTTTCATTCCCTTGTCAAATCATGTTTCAAATAGTCCTGCATGTTAATTTTCAGCAAACTTATCATATACTTCCTAACATCAAAAAAATGTTATCAAAGTGAATGTATGAGAGTCGGAAATAAAGTTTGGACACACAGAAAAATACACAAATGTTAGGAATACTTAGAAAACATGCTAAAATCTCTCAGTATGGCATGTAATTAATCAATCAATCAGAACAAAATCAGTTAATTGGTTTCTAAACTAAATATAGTAATATGCGTAAATAAAACTATGTAACATGAAACATGCTATCAAACTGGAAGTACATCAAACTACTTAACATGCAACATTCAATCAAACTACTTAACATGAAACATGCTATCAAAGTGGAAGTACATCAGACTACTTGACATTAAACATTCAGTCAAACTACTTAACATGAAACATGCTATCAAACTGGAAATACATCAAACTACTTAACATGAAACATGCTATCAAACTGGAAATACATCAAACTACTTAACATGAAACATTCAATCAAGCTACTTAACATGAAACATATATCAAACTGGAAGTACATCAGAATGTATAAACTAGGAAAAAAGTCGGAGCAGCTTTATTACTTAATGACTACAAGTTGTGACATTTCGGCATGAGCCTTAATCATACAAAAACATACAGGACGAAGAAATAGAGAGAGGAAATAAAGTATAGATTCACATGAATACTATTTAAAAAAAAAAAAATTAAATAGAGTACTTAGCTGTAAATTGTAAGATGTGGCTTGTCCATCGGTGTGTGTCAGGAATGGATTTAGTAGAACATGGAGACTGTTTAAGTGGACACCCACGATATATGGTCTGTGCATTGTAACTGGGGGTGGTGGATGGGGAACCGCGGAGGAGAGAGAGAGTGATACAATGTTGACCTAGCCAGGATAAGATGAAATAGATGATTAGAGAAGAGGGGTTGTAAAGTGATGCTGTGAGGAGGTTTTGAACTATGTGTGACAAGTAATAAGGGGGTAGAGCTTAGTGGAGAGGTACTATGATGATTGAAGAGAATGTTAAGTGTAGCTGAACAGCGAGTTTAATCCATGTGGCTCCAGCGTCCCATAATTTTGAATGCAGCGGTTCTCAAGTGCCAGGTGGCGTGTGTCATCTGTGTGACATTGTTTGATGGTTGTTACCAGAAAATCAGATTTGCCTCTGTGGTTGGGGCCATTGAAATGATTTGGGACTGGTTTTGAAGCATTCTGGGTGATGTCGTACAGATGTTTTTGCATGCGGTCCCCTAATCTGAGGTCAGTCTCACCAATATACGTTATCCTGCATCTTTTGCAAACTATGACATATATCACATTATGGGACTCGCAATTGAATCCCTCATGAAGAGTGAGGATAGTTTTGGGAAAGGTAATCATTTTCGTTTTCCAGACTACTGGGCAGGTAACGCAGCGGGAGCGGTTACATTTTCTGATGCCAACATATGTAAGGGTCTGCTTCAAGTGGCTGTGGACAAGGATGTGCTTAAGGTTTGGCTCACGTTTGTATGCCATCAGGGGTGGATCAGAGAAAATGTCACGAGTGTTGGAGTTGAGTTGGATTAGCGGCAGATGATGATAAAGAATTTTCCTTATCTGCATGCAAAAAACATCTGTACGATATCACCCAGAATGCTTCAAAACCAGTCCCAAATCATTTCAATGGCCCCAACCACAGAGGCAAATCTGATTTTCTGGTAACAACCATCAAACAATGTCACACAGATGACACAAGCCACCTGGCGCTTGAGAACCGCTGCATTCAAAATTATGGGATGCTGGAGCCACACAGGTTAAACTCGCCGTTCAGCTACACTTAATATTCTTTTCATTCATCATAGTACCTCTCCACTAAGCTCTTGTGTTTCAAGGTGAAACATAATGAAATTATTAAAATGCTTGAAGACATCAGTATAGATGGCAAAGACCTGAGGATTGTAAAACATCTGTACTGGCAGCAAGAAGCAATAATTCGAGTTGAAAATAGAACTGGAAAATATCATCCTATAAAACAAGGGGTGTAACAAGGATGTGTACTATCTCCAGACCTTTTTTTTCTGTATAGCGAGAATATTCTAAGAACAATCATCACAGAACCAGGCACAAAAATTGAAGGATACAATATTAATAACCTTCGGTATGCTGACGACACAGTACTGATAGCTGAGAACCAACAAGACCTGCAAAATCTCTTGGATAAAGTCGCTAAAGAAAGTGAACAGAAAGGCCTTACTTTGAACATCAAAAAGACAGAGACTATGGTTATATCTAAGAAACAGAATCCACCAGCATGCAGTATTAAATTAAACGGAACCATTCTAAAGCAGGTGCAGAAATTCAAATACCTTGGACCAGTAATAACTTCAGATGGGAAATGCAGAACAGAAATTAGGAACAGAATAGGCCAAGCAAAGACTACATTTCAGAGAATGAGAAACATATTAACTAACACATCTTTATCAATGAATGTTAGAAAACGAGTCCTAAAATGCTATATTGAACCTATCTTGTTATATGGAAGTGAATCATGGACAATAGGCAAGTCTGCACAAAAATCATTGGAAGCAGCAGAATTGTGGTTTATTAGAAGAATGTTGCGAATCCCCTGGACAGCAAAAATAACTAATGAAGAATGTATGAGAAGAACTGGAGAGACAAAAAAACCTTGTCATAAAGATAAGAGAGAGACAATGTACTTTCATAGGACATGCAATGGGAAGAGGGGGCATTGAAAATATTATAACAACAGGAAAAATAGAAGGAAGAAGATCAAGAGGAAGACCAAGAGAAATGATACTGGACAGTCTGACGGGATGGTGTGAGAGGAGATCACCAACTGAACTGATGGCTTGCATGAAGGATCGGGTACTCTGGAGAAGCATAATAGCCCACGCCAGTCGGCACAGCACATGATGATGATGATGACTAAGCTCTACCCCCTTATTACTTGTCACACATGTCATGTCTTTCTTGATATTTTAATACTTTTGATATCAAAGCAACCCAGCTTTCATGATATTCATGCTGCTGTCTACTGTTGATTTAAATAATGACACTTTTTGTTGTTTTCAGACAGTCTGAAGCAGAAAAAAGTTAGCTGTTGTCCTATTCTGCTAGCCAGTGAAGTCAGGGTATCTTGTTTTTTCTTGCACTGAATTTACATTTTCACTGATAAGAGCCATGTCATCTTCAAAATCAAGATCTTCTAGTTGAGTCCCATGTCAATGCCCTTTTTAGCTGTACAGCAATTCCAAAAAGCAATGGAGATAGTATACAACCTTGTTTCATGCCTATTTCAGTCTGAAATCATTTGCTCATTCCTTCTTCTGTGTTGACTGCACAAACATATCTGTTATAGAGATCCTTAATGATGTTGACAATTTTAGATGGTATTCCATCATTATCATTAAACGTCATGATAATCTAGAGAAGACCATCTTGGAAGGGTAAATAATGGGAAAAAGAAAGAGAGGAAGACCAAGGCAAAGATGGCTGCAAGACATCGTTGATGATCTGCAAATGGATGTATCACCAGCAGGTCATCTTGCTCACAACCAAGAGGCCTACAGGAGTTCTGTTAGGGAGGCAAAGTTCAGCAAGAGACATGCAAAATAAATAAATGAGTTCCATACAGTCTTAAAACTCTTCACAATGAACCTCTGTGTATGCTATCAAATGCCTTTTTAAAGTCTATGAAGTTCAGGATTAATGGTTTTTGCTTTTCAATATGTTCTTTTGGATACTGCAATGAGAGAAGAACATGCAGGATTTTTAAAAAGGGAGAAGCTGCCTTGACCAGATTTTTACTCTCTTAAAAAAAAAAAAATCTAAAATCCAGAGTAAAAATCCAGATTAAAAATCTGGTCAAGGCAGCTTCTCCCTTTTTAAAAATCCTGCATGTTCTTCTCTCATTGCAGTATCCACTATTTCTATTCAGAATGACTTTGGAAAATACTTTTGACACAACTGATAGTAAGTTACTCCTCTCCAATTATTGCAGTTGCTAAGGTTGCCTTTTGTTTTTTTGGTATTTTAACAATGATTCCCCTTTTCTTCTTTCCAAACTTTATTAAACATTCTCTTTAGTTGTCCCATGTTGTCACTGTTAATAGCTTTTAACATTTAGGCTGTTATTTCATCTTCACCTGCAGCTTTGTCGTTAGCCATTAGATTCACTGCTGTTTCAATTTCATTCAATGTAATTTCATCTAGGTTGACATTTGTTGTGGGACTGGTAAGTCAGTTTCAAAGTTTATCAATTCTTTTGGGTGTGGTCAATTAAGTATTTCTTAGAAGTGTTCAGCCCATCTTTGGTTTTGGTCTTTATTTGATGTTAACAGGGTGCCAGTTTTGCTGAAGAATAGTCTTCTTTGGATTTAATAGTACCAGTTAACCTCTTTTGTATGTTATATAAGGCTACATATAACCTCTTAAATGTATTATTTAAGGTCCATATCCAATGATCTTGGCAGGGAACAGATACATCCTGCATGTCATAGACCAGCTTATGACTTGGCTGAAATGTTTTGCTACATTGCAGCAGGTTATCTTCCACCATTCTACTTCATCAGTAGCAGTGACAGATAATAGTTCTAAGTTTGTGAACAAGTCATTAAAAATCTAGAAAAATTTTCTGAAAGGCTAAGCATGAAACATCTGTGGCATGTACAGATGTGCATATTTTTTTCTTTGCATTTGCTATTAGTGTCCACATTTTTAAACAATCCACCATGTTTGACCAATACTAATGGGATGCTAAGACTGCACAAACTTTGTCCTTCCCCTTATGGGCATTTTCTTTATGAAACTGCGAGAACATGTAGTTCTTGTGTTGGTCAGGGACATATAAATCATAGTCATGCCTCTGGGTCACTGAGGTTGGACAGAATGTATACCCAATTCTAATGCAGAATGAAATTCTTTTTACTTTGTGGTTTGTAACCTTTTGTTACTTAGTGTTACCTTCATCTTTGCTATCTCTGGGTCCTGTTCCTGCTCTTCCACTATATTAAAGTAATGTATATTTATGGGAAGTTCTTTGGCTTTCCAAATCTGATGCTAGAAACCTGTATGATAACTGACCAGGTAATTTGTAGGTATTTTTGTGCCTATCTCTTTGGCATTCTCATCAGGCTCTCCTACATCAGTAGGCACCACTAGGTCAGGACTCTCAATTCTGGAGAATAAATCAGCTGAAAAATTTCTACAACCTTTGGTATATCTAACCTCAACCTATAAGTTGCCAAGAGTCAATAACCACCTCTGCACTTTGGTATTTTGAATCTCCTGTGTGCTATTAAATGGGGTATATGATCCATCTTAAGATCAATTGAAATATGTGAATTCTAACAGAGGGCATGATCATTGGAGGAACAATATTTCCAAACAAAGAAATACATAAAACAGTATGGATATTTCCAGATGATAGAACCAGAAACCAGATAGATAATTTTTGTATTAGAAAACAATTCAGAACATCTCTGATAGATGTAAGAGCATATGGGGGTGCAGATGTCAAGAGTGACCACAACCTGTGTATAGGGAAGATAAGACTTAAACTGAAAAGCCAAGACAAGAAAGCAGTACTAAGAAAGATAAACAGTCATAGATACAAGAAGAAAATACCAACAGTAATTTCAATCTGGAACTTACCAAACATTTCACAGCACTCATCAAGGTAAACAAGACGGATATAGATGAACTATGGAATTCATACAGCATAGCCATAATCATGGCAGCAAAAGCAAGTGCTGGACTGCAATCAACAAGTAGAAAAGCATGGATATCAGATAAGACATGGAAATACATACATGAAAGACGACCAGCCAAATTAGCCATGTTGAATGTAAAGACAGATCTTGGAAAAGTTTTGGCAAAAGCAACGAACTAGACAATGAAGTGAAAAGTTCAGCTAGAAGGAAAAAAGAGAATATATGGACAATATGACAAAAGAAGCAGAAAATGCAGCAAAAACAGAAAACAGCAAAACTCTATATAACACACAGAAGAAGCTTACAGGTGCTATTACCTCTGGAGAAAGACCAGTCTTTAGCAAAACTGGCACCCTGTTAACATCAAGTAAAGACCAAAATTCTTCCTTGGTGATTTTATCTGGTCTTGGTGCTTTGTTGTTTTTCATGTGTTTGATGGCTTCTTCCACTTCTGCTTTTAATATGTGAGGTTCTTCATTACTATTCTGTATATCTATTTTGCTTCTATTGTCTTTATAGAGTTCTCTAATGTATTTACTCCATCTTGCCATTATTTCATCTCTGTCCATTACTGTATGTCCCTCCTTTGACTTCAGGCAACCAGTCTTGTGGTATGTCCTTTTGTTTGTTAACTCCTTTATTTGTTTGTACATATCTCTTGTGTTTCCATCATGGTGTGTCTCTATTTCATTACATTTCTTATTTAGCCACTCTTCTTTAGCTTTATTGGATTTGTGTCTTATTTCTTTATTTATTTTGTCATATTCATCTTTATCTTCCTTAAGACTTCTTCTCTGATCTATTAGTTGCAAAATTTCTTCTTTCATCCACCCCTGTTTAGCGTGTCTTTTATTTGGAGGCATGATTTCGACAGATGTTTGCTAAATAGTGTCTTTGAGTATATTTTATTGTTCATCAATCGTTTCAATCTTCTCTATAGCATTATCTATTATGTACTATGGTCCTATATTGTTATTGTATTACTTTATCTTTCTGTAACAGCTCTTTAACTAGTTCTTTATTTTTAGCTGCTACCTTTAACCTCTTTAGCCTGATCCTCACTTTTCCTGCGACTGGGATGTGGTCACTGTTGCAATATGTGCTTGGTCTTGTTTTCACAGATATTAGTGAGTTCCTGAATCTTCTGTTGGTCATACTGTAATCTGTCTGGTTACGTATGTTATTATTTGGGCTTTTCCATGTCCATAGTTGGCTAGGGTGTTTTTGAAACTAAGTATTTCCTATTATCATTTTACTCTTTTCTGCCCACTCAATCAACATCTCTCCTCTTTTGTTTCTGATACCGAGTCCATACTTGATAGTAGCTTTATTGTCTTGCTCAGTCCCTACTTTCACGTTTAAATCACCCAGCACAAAGTTTACTTCCCATGGTTTGCATTGATTCATTGCCATGTCCAGATTATTGCAAAATTCTTTTATCTCATCATCAGAGCTTTCTGAAGTTGGTGTGTATACTTGGATGAGATTTGTGTCTATTGTGTGGCCCTATAATTTAACCATTAACACTCTGTCTGATATGCACCAGAAACCTTTCACAGTTCTTGCTGACATCTTATCCAATATTATGCAAACTCCATTTCTATACTGGTTTCCCCCAGAATATATTATTTTGAAGTCTTTATGATCTCTGCTTCCTGCTCCAGTCCATCTCATTTCACACAAACCAAGGATGTTAATTTCCATTCTTTTCATTTTTTGTTCAATTTTTCCAGTTTTCCAAGTTCTGTTAGTGTGCTAATGATCCATGTCGCAATTATTGTGGTGTTATTTGTGTTTTCTTCGCAAGGAAGAATTAGAAGCATTAGGAGATCTTGGGACAGAAATAATTACTAGATTGTTGAATGACATCTATAACAGTAATTATGTCCTATCAGACCTTTTGCAATCAGTTTTCATTGCCCTACCAAAGAATCAAGGTGCAGTTGAATGTGGAGACCACTGAATCATTAGTCTTATGAACCATGTTACCAAAATCCTGCTTCGTATTGTTATGAGAAGAGTCAGAAGCAAAATAAAACCAGAAATCACTGAAGAAAAGTGTGGCTTCGTCGAAGGAAAAGGTACAAGTAACGCCATATATATAATAAGAACATTGATGGAGAGATCAACAGAAGTAAAGACAGACCTATACTTATGCTTCATAGACTACTGTAAAGCATTTGATAAAGTGAGACACACAGAAATTATAAGAATACTGGAAGGCATCAACACAGATGGGAAAGATCTGAAACTTATTAAAAACATATATTGGCAGCAATCAGCACCAATGAGGGTTGAGAACCAAATATAAGCATTCCAAGACGTAAAATTAGGAGTGAAACAAGGATGTGTTTATCTCTTGACCTCTTCTCCTTTTACAGCAAAAGCATAATGAGAAATATAGAGAATATGTCAGGAATATCAATTGGCAGGTACAAATGTAACAACTTAAGATATGCAGATGACACAGTCCTGATTGCTAAAAGTGAAGGGGAGCTACAGGTTCTTCTGTATGTCATGGTTCGTGAAAGTATAAATAAAGATCTCAGTTTGAACAAAAAGAATACTGAAGTGATGGTCATCTCAAAGAAAAGAATACCACCAAAATGTAGCATTTACCATCGATGGCACAAATCTGAAACAAATTGATAGATTCAAGTACTTAGGAACAATTATAACATGTGATGGGAAATGTCACAACAAAATAAAAAGCACACATGCTCAGGCCAAGTCAGCATTCAAGAAAATGAGAAACATCTTGTGCAACAGATCCATATCAATGGAAACAAGATTCTGAGTACTTAAATGTTACATCGAGCCAATTTTGTTTTATAGATGTGAAGCATGGTCTATGAATAAGAGGGTACAGTGAGAAATGGAGGCCATTGAGATGTGATTTATAAGAAGGATGTTGAAGGTACCATGGGCAGCCAAGAAAACCAATGAAGAAGTCTTAAGAGAGGCTAGAGTTAAAAAGCAAATTATAGCAAAGATCAGAGGCAGACAAGTGAGATTTATAGGACATTTTCTGAGAAGAGGAAAATTAGAACACACTGTGGCAACTGGAAAAATTGAAGGAAGAAGAGACAGAGGAAGACAGAGAGAGAAGTTACTGGATGGGCTCTCGGTGTGGCTAGGAAGAAAGTCACTGGTAGATCTCATAATCAAGTCTAAAGACAGAGAATTGTAGAGAGAAATGATCACCTATGCCACGCGACATGGCACTTGAATTGAAAGACCAAAAGCAAAGATGAGCTGAACACTTCCAAGAAGTACTTAATCAATCACATTCATATGAATTAATAAATCTTGAAACTGATTTACCACTTCCACAACTAAATGTCAACTTAGATGAAATTACATTGAGTGAAACTGAAACAGCAGCGAATCTAATGGCTAACAACAAAGCTGCACTTGAAGATGAAGTAACAGTCGCAGTGTTAAAAGCTGTTAACAGTGACAACATGAGACAACTATTGAGAATTTTTAATAAAATTTGGAAAGAAGAAAAGGTCCTTTCTAAATGGAAACAAAGAATCATTGTTAAAATACCCAATTAAGGCAACCTCAGTGATTGCAATAACTGAAGGGATGTAACTTTACCATCAGCTGTGTCAAAGGTGTTTTGTAAAGTGATTCTGAATATAATTAAGGATGTAGTGAATACTGCAGTGAGAGAAGAACAGGCAGGATTTCAAAAAGGGAGAAGTTGTCTTGACTAGATTTTTACTCAGAGAATAACATTTGAAGGAAATATTGAAAAGCAAAAACCATTAATCCTGAACTTACAGACTTTGAAAAGGCATTTGATAGCATACACTGATATTCATTGTGGAGAATTTTACGACTATATGGAATACCATCTAAAACTGTCAACATCATTTGAGACCTCTACAACAGATATGTTTGTGCAGTCAAGGCAGAAGAAGGAATGAGCAAATAGTTTCAGATTGAAACAGGCGTGAAACATGAATGTATATTATCTCCCTTGCTTTTTGGAATTGCCATAGGCTTTATAATGAAAAGATGCTATACAGGTAAAAAGGGTATTGATTGATTACATGGGACCCAAATAGAGGATCTTGATTTTGCAGATGACATAACTCTTATCAGTAACAATGTGAAATCAATGCAGGAAAAAAAAGAGATTCATTGTCTTCCTTGGCTAGAAAATAGGTCTTGAAATTAACAAAGACAAAACAAAAATTTCTCATTATTCAAGAGGGAAAAATATACGTAGAAAGGACAGCTGTTGAAGAAGTAAACCAATTTGCATACCTTGGCAGCTATGTAGACCTGGATGGTAACACCAGAAAGGAAGTTAGAAGTAGAATTGCAAAAGCAGCATTGACCTTCAAAAATCTTTAGAAGATATGGAATTCAAAAGTTATAAGCACAAAAACCAAGTTAAGATTATTCAGTTCAAATGTGATATCCACTTTCATTTATGCATGTGAAGGTTGGAAATCAACTAAAGAAATAGACAAGAAATTATACTCTTTTGAAAACACATGCCTCAGGAAAATACTTGATATAAAATGGAATGAATTTAAGAACAACACAGAGATAAGACAGATGAGCAAACAACAACCTGTCTCATGGGTGATCAGAAAAAAGAAGATGGACATATATGATGAAAAGAAACAATCAGAGAATACCAAAACAAGCTATCAAGTGGAACACAACAGGCCAAAGAAAATGAAGTCAACCACGTGAAACTCCAAAGAGGACATTGTTAAGAGAAGCCAATTTAGTGGGCATAACATCCCTTAATAGGAAAAGAAGACATTGTGGACAGGTGGACAGAGTATATCGGTGAGCTATATGGAAAGACCAGAATTAACACCAGATACTGAAAACTGTGATGGACCGCCAGTACTTGAAGATGAAATCATAGATGCTATCAAACACATGAAGAAAGGAAAAGCGACTGGGCCTGATAATATAACAATAGAAGAAATAGAGGCACTAGAGGAGACAGGAATAAAAATAATAACCAAGTTACTGAATGATATTTACAACAGTGGTTATATTCCCAGTGACCTGATTAAATCCACGTTTATAGCACTACCAAAGAAACCAGGTGCAAAGGAATGTGACGACCACCGGACTATCAGCCTCTCATGTCACATAACGAAGCTACTTCTGAGAATAATTATGAGAAGAACAAGGAAAAAGATAAAAATGGAAATAGCAGATGAACAGTTTGGATTTGTTGAAGGAAAGGGAACACACAATGCCATTTATGCTTTACGAACACTAACAGAAAGAGCTTTAGAAGTACAGAAAGATCTCTACTTATGCTTCATTGATTACACCAAGGCATTTGACAAGGTGAAACATAATGAAATTATTAAAATGCTTGAAGACATCAATATAGACGGCAAAGACTTGAGGATTGTAAAACATCTATACTGGCAGCAAGAAGCAGCAGTTCAAGTTGAAAATGGAATTGGAAAATACCAACCTATAAAACAAGGGGTGCGACAAGGATGTGTACTATCTCCAGACCTTTTTTCTCTGTATAGCGAGAATATTCTAAGAACAATCATCACAGAACCAGGCATAAAAATTGAAGGATACAATATTAACAACCTTCGGTATGCTGATGACACAGTACTGATAGCGGAGAAGCAACAAGACCTGCAAAATCTCTTGGATAAAGTGGCCAAAGAAAGTGAACAGAAAGGCCTTACTTTGAACATCAAAAAGACAGAGACTATGGTTATATCTAAGAAACAGAATCCACCAGCATGCAGTATTAAATTAAACGGAACCATTCTAAAGCAGGTGCAGAAATTCAAATACCTTGGACCAGTAATAACTTCAGATGGGAAATGCAAAACAGAAATTAGGAACAGAATAGGCCAAGCAAAGACTGCATTTCAGAGAATGAGAAACATATTAGCTAACACATCGTTATCAATGAATGTTAGAAAACGAGTCCTAAAATGCTATATTGAACCTATCTTGTTATATGGAAGTGAATCATGGACAATAGGCAAGTCTGCACAAAAATCATTGGAAGCAGCAGAAATGTGGTTTATTAGAAGAATGTTGCGAATCCCCTGGACAGCAAAAATAACTAATGAAGAATGTATGAGAAGAGCTGGCGAGACAAAAAAACCTTGTCAGAAAGATAAGAGAGAGACAATGTACTTTCATAGGACATGCAATGAGAAGAGGGGGCATTGAAAATATTATAACAACAGGAAAAATAGAAGGAAGAAGATCAAGAGGAAGACCAAGAGAAATGATACTGGACAGTCTGACGGGATGGTGTGAGAGGAGATCACCAACTGAACTGATGGCCTGCATGAAGGATTGGGTACTCTGGAGAAGCATAATAGCCAACGCCAGTCGGCACGGCACCTGATGATGATGATGGTGAAGCTGAAAATCTTGCTTAAAACAGGAAAACTTGGCAAACATTTATGCGAGCCCTATGTGATGTTTAACGGCACAGGAAGGATGTAAGATGTAAGATGATCAATCTTGAGTACAAAGCATCTAGTTGTCAGGAAATATTTCAACTCCTGAGTGGCATAATTGATTGCGCACACTCCTCTTTTGAAAACAGACCACTTTGTGCTCTCGACAGCTTCTGCACAAGAAAATACAATGGCTCTTCCACTGAGAAGCCATCAGCATCTATTGCTATCTGCACTAAATAGGCAGCAAGAGTAAAGTCATTTGTATATGTGGTAAGTGGTTTGGTGAGATTTCTTGATAACTCATGATATGCAGACAGTAAAATGTGAAGTTACTGTATAAGACAGTTATCAGACTATTTTAACTGTTTATCTGATTGACAGATAATAATTTATATAATCTGATCCCAATCTGTCTAGAACATAACAAATGAAAGTTATAGTTACATTATGACTCTCTTAGACAAGACAGAATAAAATATAGTTACATTATGACTCTCTTAGACAAGACAGAGTACATTATAATCATATCATGGCTATTTTAGATATGAGAAAGTAAATTGAGATCAAATTATAATTAGAGTTTGTAACACTCAGTCATTAGATTTTACTTTTACTTTATCCTTCCATGAGGTGTCATTAGACAACACTGTAAAATTAGACATTTATACAAATAGGAAACAACAAAGGGTTTCACACAGTAAAATAACAAAGCACAGTATTGTTTGGTTAAATCTTGAAAATAAAATCGTAAACAAAACACTTTTAGATGTGAGAATTACCTGGGACTTGAACTCTTGTCATTTTTCTTTCTCTCATGTCCATTTTATGTTCATGATTTTTTTTTTCAAGATCTAACCATACAATACTGTGCTCTGTTACATTATTGTACAATTAAACATTGAAATAGTGATGGCTAAACAATGGAACACTGCAACACTAGATATTGTAATGCTGTAGTAACAGACATTGTTATATAAGATATTATAACATTAAAATAGTAGACACTGTAACAGTGTAACACTAGACATTGTAATATTATTACACAATTGGGCTCTAAGAATTTTCTAACAGTTGTTTCTGTTGCCTTGCTCAAGCTAAAAGTTAAAAGCTAATGTTTGAATTAGTTTCTTTCCTCTACAATTACTACAATTTAAAATAGCTTTACCCTATATTTTTTCACATTAAAAATTAGTATGTTTTACATAGTAATTTTTAATGACATTAATGGGGGTTCCAATGGAACCACTTTGTCCAGTAGGGACCATCACTTGTGACAGGTGATACCAGATCATCATCCAACTACTGTACACAAAAAAAAACATAAACAACACCATAGTAATTGCAACATGGAATATTAGAACATTAACAAAACTTGGAAAACTGGAAAACATTAAACAAAAGATAGAAAGAATGAAAATTTACATCCTTGGTTTATGTGAAATGAGATGGATTGGAGCAGGAAGCAGAGATCGTAAAGACTTAAAATAACGTATTCCAGGGAAAACCAGCATAAACATGGAGTTAGCATAATATTGGATAAGAAGACAGCAAGAACTGTGAAAGGCTTCTGGCACACATATAACAGAGTGTTAATGGAGGGAAACCCAGTAGACTCAAATTTCATTCAAGTATAAACACCAACTTCAGAAAGCTCTGATGATGAGATAAAAGAATTTTACAACAATCTGGACATGGCAATGAAACAGTGCAAACCATGGGAAGTAAACTTTGTGCTAGGTGATTTAAACATGAAAGTAGAAACTGGGCAAGACAATGAAGCTACTGGCAAGCAATGTTCCCTCTAAGGGTTTGCGGTCTGTGTGCAAAATGTTCAGCTCATGTGCAAAAAAAATATTTTGTGTGCAAATGTGCATAGTAACTAAAAAGGTCTGTACATTTAATAACAGGATAAACCTGCTGTACTTTTCAGTTACAAGGATTTAGTTAATTGTAATGATTTCTTTATTTACTTATTCAGTGATTCTGCTACAGTACTACCAAAACTACATGATAAAAGCCCAGTTGAAACATCTCATCTTGAAAGTCATTTCTCAACAAGAAAGAAACAATGAAGGAAAAACATGTACCATCATTGTATTTTTCTTGATCGCAATTATAGCACGGAGTAATATCTGGAAACTTGAAAATAAAAGTAGCAGTTTAATTTTTCTCTTTGTGCACCTCCAAAGATTTTGTGCGCAGTATGATTTTTTTTCTGTGCGTGGCCGTGCAGCTCAGAGGGAACAGTGCTGGCAAATATGGACTAGGTATCAGAAATAAAAGGAGAGATGTTGATTGAGTGGGCAGAAAAAAATAAAATGATGCTAGGAAATACTTGGTTTCAACAATGCTCAAGATGACTATGGACATGGAAAAGCCCAAATAATAACATACGTAACCAGATAGATTACATTATGATCAACAGAAAATTCAGGAACTCACTAATATCCATGAAAACAAGACCAAGCACAGATTGCAATAGTGACTACATCCCAGTCATAGGAAAAGTGAGAATAAGGCTAAAGAGGTTAAAGGTAGCAGCTAAAAACAAATAACTAGAGAGCTGTTATGGAATGATAAAGCAATACAATAACAATATAGGACCATAGTACGTAATATGTACAACGCTATGGAGATATGCTTAAAGACTATATTCAACAAACATCTATCGAAGTCATACTTCCAAATAAAAGACACGTTAAACAGGGGTGGATGAAAGAATAAATTTTGCAACTAATGGACTGGAGAAGAAGTCCTAAGGAAGATAAAGATGAATAAATAAAATAAATAAAGAATTAAGACACAAATCCAATAAAGCTAAGGAGGAGGAGATAAACAGGAAATGTAGTGAAAGAGAGACTCACCATCATGGAAACACAAGAGATATATACCAACAAATAAAGGAGTTAACAAACAAAAGGACATACCACAAGACTGGTTGCCTGAAGTCAAAGGAGGGACATGCAATAATGGACAGAGATAAAATAATGGCGAGATGGTGTGAATACATTAGAGAACTCTATGAGGACAATAGAAGTGAAATAGATATATGAAATAATAATGAAGGGCCTCACATATTAAAAGCAGAAGAAGAATGAAGAACAACAAAGCACCAGGACCAGATAAAATCACCAAGGAATAATTGGAAGCATTAGGAAAGCTGGGATAGACATAATTACTAGATTGCTAAATGATATCTATAATGGTAACTATGCCCCATCATACCTTTGCAATAAGTTTTCATCAGCCTACCAAAGAAACAAGGTGTAGTTGAATGTGAGGACCATCGAACCGTTAGTTTTATGAGCCATTTTACCAAAATCCTGCTTCATATTGTCATGAGATGAGTCTGGGGCAAAATAAAACCAGAAATCGCTGAAGAACAGTGCAGTTTCATCGAAGGTAAAGGTGCAAGTAATGCCATATATATAATGAGATTATTGATGGAGAGATCAAAAGAAGTAAAGACAGACCTATACTTATGCTTCATAGACTACTGTAAAGCATTTGATAAAATGAGACACACAGAAATTATAAGAATGCTGGAAGACATCAACACAGATGGGAAAGATCTGAAACTCATCAAAAATATATATTGGCAGCAATCAGCACCAATGAGGGTTGAGAACCAAATAGGAGCATTCCAAGACTTAAAATTGGGAGTAAGACAAGGATGTGTTTTATCTCTTGACCTCTTCTCCTTGTACAGCAAAAACATAATGAGAAATATAGAGAACATGGCAGGAGTATCAATTGGCAGGTACAAATGTAACAACTTAAGATATGGAGATGATACAGTTCTGATTGCTAAAAGTGAAGGGGAGCTACAGGCTCTTCTGGCCATCAAGGTCTCAGCCTGAACAAAAAGAATACCAAAGTGATGGTCATCTCAAAGGAAAGAATGAAATCAAAATATAGCATTAACATGACACAAATCTGAAACAAGTTGATAGATTCAAGTACTTAGAAATGAATATAACAACTAATGGGAAATGTCCTATTGAAATAAAAAGCAGACATGCTTAGGTCAAGTCAGCATTCCAGAAAATGAGACACATCTTGTGCAATAGATCCATATCAATGGAAACAAGATTCCAAATTCTTAAATATTACATTGAGTCAATTCTGTTTTATGGGTGTGAAGCATGTTCTATGAATAAAAGAGTACAGCGAGAAATGGAGGACATGGAAATGTGGTGTATAAGAAGAATGTTGAAAGTACCGTGGACAGCCAAGAAAACCAATTAAGAAGTCTTAAGAGAGGCTGAAGTTAAATGGCAAATTATAGCAAAGATCAGAGGCAGACAAGCAAGATTTATAGGGCATTTCCTGAGAAGAAAAAATTAGAACACGCACTGGCAACTGGAAAAATTGAGGTAAAAAGAGACAGAGGAATACAGAGAGAGAACTTACTGGATGAGCTGTCAGTGTGGCTAGAAACAAAGTCACCGGTGGAGCTTATAATCAACTCAAAAGACAAGGAGTTGTGGAGAGAAATGATCACCTACACCATGCTACATGGCACTTTATTGATTAATGTATTACATACATTTAATTTTACAGATTCTTTGTACTATATCATGATATTAAAATACATTTTAAAATCACTGCATTCAGCTTGGTAAGTTTATCTAGGCTTAATCATTATTTACTATTCAGCATATACTGTGTCATAGGAACATACTTTTATTGGTCTTGGCATATCAGGTCTAGTAAACCTGAGATAAACCATTCCTGCAATGGATGCTCCCACAGACAGCCACTGGCCAAAGCTTAAGTAGTTGATAAGAGAGTATATATTATCAGATATCAGCATGACCAATGACATTCCACCCTGAAAGAAAAAATATATATTATCAGATATCAGCATGACCAATGACATTCCACCCTGAAAAAAAAAATATGTTTATATATCTATATATATATAAATATATCTTATATCTTATATCCTTCCCATGCCGTTAAACGTCACATAGGGCTCGCAAAGTAGTTCGCCAATTTTTCCTGTCTTCAGCGAGTCTTTCAACCTCATCAAAGGATTTTATGCCTGTTAATTTGGCCTCTCTTAACAATGTCCTCTTCAGATTTTCACGCGGTCTGCCTCTTTTTCTTTGGCCTGTAATGTTCCACTTCATAGCTTGTTTTGGGATTCTCTGATCATTTCTTCTCATCATGTGACCAACATATGTCCATCTCCTTTTTTTTGATCACCCATGAGACTGGTTGTTGTTCAGTCATCTGTCTTATCTCTGCATTGTTCTTGAATTCATTCCACTTGATGCCGAGTATTTTTCTTATGCATTTGTTTTCAAAAGAGTCTAATTTCTTTTCTATTTCTTTAGTTGTTTTCCAGCTTTCGCATGCATAAATGAGGGTGGATATTACATTTGAATTGAATAGTCTTAACTTGGTTTTTGTGCTTATAACTTTTGAATTCCATATGTTCTCAAGATTCTTGAAGATTGATGCTGCTTTTGCAATTCTGATCCTAACTTCCTTTCTAGTGTCACCATCCTGGTCTATGTAGCTGCCAAGGTATGCAAATTGATTGACTTCTTCAATATCTGTCCATTCTATGTGTATTTTTCCATTTTGATTAAGGGGAATTTTCATTATTTTTGTTTTGTCCTTGTTAATTTCAAGTCCTATTTTGCTAGCCAGTGAAGACAGGCTGTCTGTTTTTTCTTGCATGGAATTCACATTATTACTGATAAGAGTTATGTCATCAGCAAAATCAAGATCTTCTAGTTGGGTCCCATGTACCCAGTCGATACCTATGTTACCTGTGCAGCATTTTTTCATTATGAAGTCTATTGTAATCCCAAAAAGTAAACGAGACAGTATACATCCTTGTTTCACACTTGTTTCAATCTGGAACCATTCACTCATCCCTTCTTCTGTCTTGAATGCACAAACATATCCATTGTATAAGTCCTAATGATGTTGACAATTTTAGATGGTATTCCATACAGACTTAAAATTCTCCATAATGAATCTCTGTGTATGCTATCAAATGCCTTTTTAAAATCTATGAAGTTCAGTATTAATGGTTTCTGCTTTTCAATATGTTCTTCAAGTATTATTCTGAGAGTAAAGATCTGATCAAGACAGCTTCTCCCTTTTTGAAATCCTGCTTGTTCTTCTCTCATTGCAGTATCCACTATATCTTTAAGTCTATTCAAAATGACCTTGCAAAATACTTTTGACACAACTGATACTAAAGTTACTCCTCTCCAGTTGTTACAATCACTAAGGTTGCTTTTTTTAGTATTTTAACAATGATTCATTTTTTCCAGTTAGAAGAGACCTTTTCTTCTTTCCAAATCTTGTTAAACATTCTCTGTAGTTGTCTCATGTTGTCACTATTGATAGCTTTTAGCATTTTGGCTGTTATTTCATCTTAACCTGCAGTTTTATTGTTAGCCATTAAATTCACTGCTATTTCAATTTCATGCAATTTAATTTCATCTAGGTTGACATTTAGTTGTGGGGCTGGTAAGTCAGTTTCAAGGTTTAACAATTCTTTTGGGTGTGGTTGATTAAGTGTTTCTTGGAAGTGTTCAGCCCATCTTTGGTTTTTGTCTTTATTTGATGTTAATAGGGTTCCAGTTTTGCTAAGGATTGGTCTTTCTTTAGATGTAATAGTACCTGTTAGCCTCTTTTGTATGTTATATAAAGTTTTGCTGTCTCCTGTTTTTGCTGCTTTTTCTGCCTCTTTTGCCATATTGTCTATTCTCTTTTATCCCTTCTAGCTGAACTTTTTACTTTCTTGTCTATTTCTTTGTATGTTGCTTTCGCCAGATCTTTTCCAAGATCTGTTTTTGCATTCAACATGTCTAATTTGACTGCTCGTCTTTCATGTATATACTTCCATGTTTTATCTGATATTCATGCTTTTCTATCTGGTTTTTCCAGTCCAGCGCTTATTTTTGCTGCTGTGATTATGGCTGTGCTGTAAGAATTCCATAACTCATCTATACCTATCTCCTCAACTTTACTGGGTGTTTTGGAATGATTGGCAAGTTCCTGATTGAAATTAATGTTAGTATTTTCTTCTTGTAGGCTGTGGCTACAAGTCTTTCTGTGTACTGATTTCTTGTGTTGGCTTTTCAATTTTAGTTTTATTTTCCCTATGCACAGGTTGTGATCACTGTTGACATCTGCACCCCTATAATCCCTTACATCTATGAGAGATGTTCTGTATTGCTTTCTAATACAAAAATGATCTATCTGGTTTCTAGTTCTATCATATATTCATTCATTCCTTTGCATGTCCCTTGCGGAACTTTGCCTCCCAAACAGCACTCCTGTAGGCCTCTCGGTTGTGAGCAAAATGGCCTGCTGCTGCTGCATCCATTTCCAGATCGTCAACGATGTCTTGCAGCCATCTTCGTTTTGGTCTTCCTCTTTTTCTTTTTCCCATGTATCCTTCCAATATGGTCTTCTCTAAATTATCATGACGTTTAATGTGTCCAAAATATTTAAGTTTTCTATCTTTAATCCTCTTTACTAGCCAGCCTTCTTCAATATTAAGCTCTTGTAGTATAGATATATTTGTTCTTTTTTGTGTCCACGATATTTGGAGAACTCTTCTGTAGCATTTACATTCAAAGGCATTTATGTGTTTCTCAGCTGTTTTGTTAAGTGTCCAGGTCTCACAGGCATATGTTGCGATGGGAAAGACGCATGCCCTTAAAAATCTTATTTTTGTGGTTCTGTCTGCTCCTCTCCACAGATTCTTCATTTGTTTTACTTATATATATATATATATATATATATATAATAGTGGATACTGCAATGAAAGAAGAACAGGCAGGATTTCAAAAAGGGAGAAGCTGTCTTGATCAGATCTTTACTCTTAGAATAATACTTGAAGAACATATTGAAAAGCAAAAACCATTAATTCTGAACTTCATAAACTTTAAAAGGTCATTTGCTTGCATAACAGAGATTCATCGTGGAATTTTAAGAATATATGGAATACCATCTAAAATTGTCAACATCATTAAAGATCTCTACAATGGATGTGTTGTGCAGTCAAAACAGAAGAAGGAATGAGCGAATGGTTCCAGACTGAAACAGGCATGAAACAAGGATGTATATTATCTCCCTTGCTTTTTGGAATTGCCATAGACTTCATAATGAAAAAATGCCTCATGGGTAAAACAGGGATTGATTTTCTATATGGGACTCAACTAGAAGATCTTGATTTTGCAGATGACATAACTCTTATCAGTAACAATGTGAAATCAATGCAAGAAACAACAGATGCCCTGTCTTCACTGGCTAGTAAAACAGAACTTAAAATTTACAAAGACAAAACAAAAATAATGAAACTTCTCATTGCTCACGAAGGAAAAATATACACAGAAGGAACAGCTGTTGAAGAAATAAACCATTTTGCATACCTAGACAACTACACAGACCATGATGGTGACACCAGAAAGGAAGTTAAAATTGCAAAAGCAGCATTGACCTTCAAGAATCTTGAGAATATATGACATTCAAGTTATAAGCACAAAAACCAAGTTAAGATTATTCATTTCAAATGTAATATCCATTCTCATTTATGGATGCAAAATCAGGAAAACAATTTAAAAAATGGACAAGAAATTATACTCTTTTAAAAACAAATGCTCAAGGAAAATAGTATAAAGTGGAACAAAGTCAAGAACAATAAAGCAATACATCCATCCAGAGAAGGAGCGTACAGTGCGCATCGAGCCACAGAAAGAGGAGGAACAAGTCAGAAAAGTGGAGGTCATGGATGCACCAATCACATGCAGTGAGTTAGACCTAGCAGTTAGTAAACTGAAACCAAGGAAATCACCAGGACCAGATGGAGTGTCCAATGAAATGATCAAGAACCTGGGAATGGCAGCAATGGGAAAGCTGTTGGATATTTTCAATATGTGCTGGAGCACAGGTAAGTTACCTCAAATCTGGAAGGAAGCAAGCATGGTACCACTGCTAAAACCAGGGAAAAACAGTGATACTGCCTCCAGCTACAGGCCAACCAGTCTCACTAGCTGCCTATGCAAAACGATGGAACGCATCATTGACCTGAGGCTAAAATGGTACCTAGAAAGTGAAAACCTTCTCGTTCCACAACAAGCAGGATTTAGGCAGTACTACAGTACGGAAGATCAAGTGACCTATCTCTCTCAAGAGATTGAGGATGCATTCCAAGAGAAAAACCTTGTACTACTTGGATAGACCTGAAGAAAGCCTTTGATAAAGTATGGAAAAAAGGTCTGCTGTGGAAACTAAGAAACTGCAATGTGAATGGAAGACTGTACAACTGGATAAAGTCCTATTTACACAATAGAAGAGCTAGAGTAGTAATGGATGGACACAACAGCCAGAAAGTACTTCTGCGACACGGTGTACCACAAGGAGGAGTCCTTTCGCCTACACTATTCCTTGTATTCATTAATGACCTGGTCAAGGAACTTCCCTATGGAATCAAAGCGGCACTGTATGCAGATGATCTGGTCATGTGGTGTACAGATGAATATGCGACAGTTGCTACACAGAGACTCCAAAGAGCAGCAGACATCTTGACATCATGGACAAACAAATGGTGTGTAAGTATCAACACAGAGAAATCAAGTACCACTCTGTTCACCCTCTCATCTAAACAGAAAGCAGGTAAGATCTTTGTAAATGAAATACCCTTAAGGATGGACAACCAACCCACTTACTTAGGAGTGACTCTTGACTCAAAACTGACGTGGAAGCAACACATCAACAGTGCAGAAGCAAAAGCCAGAAGAAAACTAGCCATATTAAGAAAATTGAGTGGAACTACATGGGGAGCTAGTGAAAGAATCCTCAAGAATGTATATCAGCAAAGTATTCTATCACATTTAGAATATGGCTCAACATCTTCGTGCACAGCATCAAACACTACGCTGCATAATCTAGACAAGGTTCAAAATCAGTCACTACGGATTATCACAGGTGCCATGAGGTCCACACCAATAGTAGAAATGCAGAAAATAGTTGGTGTTCAAGCGCTAAAGGAACGTAGAGACACAAAGGTCATGACCATGGGAGAAAAATTTCTTAGCTCTGTAAGCCATCCCCTGAAGGAGAGATTCAATAACTTGGCATTAGAACTGGAGAGGCATTACCCTACTGCCACTCACTAGTAAAGTATTTTGCAGAATAATCATCAACAGAATTGTACCAACACTTGAGGAAAAACTTCGGAAAGAGCAGGCAGGATTTAGGAAAGGAAGATCATGCATAGACCATATATTTGTACTTAGACAAATATTAGAACAGGCAAATGAGTGGCATAGCACAACATATGCATTATTCATAGATTTTGAGAAAGCCTTTGACAGTGTCAACAGAGATGCACTGTGGAAAATCCTAAGATGGCATGGCCTCCCCCATAAAATAGTTAATGTAATCAAAGCCCTATACGAGGGTTTTCAGTGCAAAGTTATCTGTGGAGAACATACCTCCAGCAGCTTTAGGGTACAAACAGGAGTGAAACAGGGATGTGTACTATCACCAACATTATTTATCTTGGCAGTAGACTGGTTAATGAAGGAGGCAACATCAGACAAACGCAGAGGATTACAATGGACCCTTAACACAGTGCTGAAGGACTTTGACTTTGCGGACGACATTTGTCTATTATCAACAGTCACAAAGATATGCAAGATAAAATAAACAAGTTAACCCAGAATGCAAACAACATAGGACTAAAGATCAACGTAGGAAAGACAAAGTTAATGAAGCAAAATGTGAACAACAGAAATGTACTCAGAGTAGATAACAAGTTAGTGGAGGAGGTCAACGAATTTGTATACCTTGGCAGCAGAGTAGTAGAAAATGGAGACAGCATAGAGGACATCAACAGCAGACTTACTAGAGCAAACCAGGCTTTTGCAATGCTACAGAATATATGGAAATCAAATAAACTAAGCATAAATATGAAAATCAGGATATTTAAGAGTAATGTTCTAAGTGTACTACTCTATGGAAGTGAATGCTGGAAAATCACCAAAACCATAGAAAACAAGTTGAATTCTTTCCAGACTAAATGTTTACGTAGAATTAAAAAAATATTTTGGCCAAACACCATAAGAAATAACATCTTATTGGCAGAAATGCAGATGAAACCACTGACAACAATTATTGAGGAAAGACGCTGGCGATGGTTGGGACATGTGCTCCGAATGACTGACAACTCACTACCAAAAATAGCACTAAGATGGACACCACAGGGGAGCAGAAGTAAGGGTAAACCAAAAGAGACATGGAGAAGAACAACAGAAAGGATGTTGAGCAATAGAGGGCTCACCTGGGCAAGAGCAAAAAAAAGGCGAAAGACAGGCATTTGTGGAAAACCCTTGCAGAAGCCCCATGTGCCCTGGGCACTTAAGGTTCAGAGAGAGAGAGAGAGGACGGCTTAAAAGAAGCAGCTTCATTCATCAGGCCAAGCGTATGCGTAAGCTGATACCTGACTTTCCAACTGTAGTCGCTCCATTATCATCTGTACCAGAGCATACACCATGGAAAGAAGCAGATTATACACAGATATCTATTCAGACTGAAGTGAAAGGTGTGCAGAATGGTGAGATGCAGAGCAGTCTTGTAAGATCAACAGCCACACTTTGTGTTCTAGATGACAAATATCCATGTGACACCTGGATACGTGTGTATACAGATGGATCAGCACATAATGCCATAAAGAATGGAGGGGCAGGAGCATATATTGAATATCCAAACAACACCATTGACAAGATTTCCATACCCACTGGTAAATACTGCAACAACTATGATGCAGAAGTTAGGGCAATTATTGCTGCAGTTGAAAAACTATCAGACTCCAGAATTGATACATGTCCTGTAGTAATTCTCACAGATGCAAGATCAGTACTGGAGGCTCTTCAGTGCAACAAACTACCAGACCTTAAGGATGCCTTGTCAAAAATTGGCTTACAACATGGAGTCACTTTGCAATGGATTCCCTCCCACTGTGGGATACTAGGCAATGAGAAAGCTGACCAACTGGCCAAAGAGGGCACTGAAATGGAGCAACCAGACATACCAATCACTTATAATCAGAAGAAAAGCATGATAAAAACCTACAGGAAGCCACAAACACCACCACATGATGACTATCACATGCTAAACAGAAAGGAACAAGTCACCATCTTCCGTCTCCGAACAGGACACAGCCGACTCCGAAGTCATATGTATACAAAGTTTAAGGTTGGTACTACTAATCTGTGTACATGTGCCCAGGTGCCCCAAACTGTGGAACATATCCTCCAGAACTGCATCAACTACGAGTCACTGAGAAATAATTACCGGCCCAGTGAAACCACTAAAGAAGATAAGCTCTATGGTTCCATACATGAATTACAAAAAACAGTGAAATTTTTCCAAGAGACAGGACTGCAGATATAGACAGACAGTGCGAACGAAGAAGAAGAAGAAGAAGTAAAGCAATACAGAGATAAAACAGATGAACAAACAACAACTTGTCTCATGGGTAATCAGAAAAAAAAGATGGGCATATATCAGTCATGTAATGAGAAGAAACAATCAGAGAATCCCAAAACAAGCTATCAAGTGGAACACAACAGGGTGAAGAAAAAGAGGTCGACCACGTGAAACTCTAAAGAGGACATTGTTAAGTGAAGCCAGTTTAGTGGGCATAACATCCCTTGATGAGGTTGAAAAGCTTGCTGAAAACAGGAAAAACAGGAAAATTTGGCAAACTACAATGCAAGCCCTATGTGACATATAACAGCACAGGAAGAATGTAATATATATATATATATATATATATATATATATATATATATATAACTCTGTCTATGTATGGTTTAATATAAAAAAAAACAATGGTCTACTGACTTACTACAGTAAGATGTCTATGTATGGTTTAATATAAAAAACAGTGGTCTACTGACTTACTACAGTAAGATGTCTATGTATGGTTTAATATAAAAAAACAGTGGTCTACTGACTTACTACAGTAAGATGTCTATGTATGGTTTAATATAAAAAAAACAGTGGTTTACTGACTTACTACAGTAAGATGTCTATGTATGGTTTAATATTAAAAAAAACCAGTGGTCTACTGACTTACTACAGTAAGATGTCTATGTATGGTTTAATATAAAAAAACAGTGGTTTACTGACTTACTACAGTAAGATGTCTATGTATGGTTTAATATAAAAAAACAGTGGTCTACTGACTTACTACAGTAAGATGTCTATGTATGGTTTAATATAAAAAAACAGTGGTTTACTGACTTACTACAGTAAGATGTCTATGTATGGTTTAATATTAAAAAAAACAGTGGTCTACTGACTTACTACAGTAAGATGTCTATGTATGGTTTAATATAAAAAAAACAGTGGTCTACTGACTTACTACAGTAAGATGTCTATGTATGGTTTAATATAAAAAAAAACCAGTGGTCTACTGACTTACTACAGTAAGATGTCTATGTATGGTTTAATATAAAAAAAACAGTGGTCTACTGACTTACTACAGTAAGACTGTGGAATTTCCTAAAAAATTGCACGTTTTAGCTTGAACTAGAGAAAAGAGATGAAGAATATTTCAGATATGCAGACCCTGAGACAGACAAGATGAAACAGGAATAATATTTCATATGTGCAGACCCTGAGACAGACAAGATGAAACAGGAATAATATTTCATATGTGCAGATCCTGAGACAGACAAGATGAAACAGGAATAATATTTCATATGTGCAGAATCTGAGACAGACAAGATGAAACGGGAATAATATTTCATATGTGCAGATCCTGAGACAGACAAGATGAATCAAGAAACAGATTTCAGATATGCAGACCTGGATACACACAAACGAAACAAGAGTCAAATTTTGGAAAGGTAGATTTTGAAATCTGAAGAGTGTATATTCAATGACCTGCAGTATTAAATGTGTAACATACACTAAAATAACCATTGTATTTAACAGTATTAAATGTGTAACATACACTAAAATAACCATTGTATTTAACAGTATTAAATGTGTAACATACACTAAAATAACCATTGTATTTAAATGCACAGTGAAAATAAAATTGGACATAATCAGTGTAGCAGTACCAAACATATCATGAGTGACTGAAAGTAAATTATAAAAACTGTAATAAACAACTGAAAGTAACAAAATGAAATTGATCATAAATAAAACACAACTGTTGGAACAATATATTTCTAAATAAAGCAGTAAAACTGAGACATGGCAACATCAACAACAAGGTTTGGTGTGAAACATAAAACAAAAAATGAATAGTTATTGTCTATAGGTACAAGTATATAAAACTAAATATATAAATATACACTAACAAAATGCAGTAATGCTACAATAAAAGAAATTTCTAAATTCAGTCCATATGGTTCCAGAGTCTCAAATTCATATATATGAAGTGTTTTTTGAGAGCTCGTTATTTTTTTATGTTGTGATGATGCTTCATTGTTCACTTTAATTTGGTTATTTTAAGGATTGGAACAACTTTATTCATTCATGGACTGTATCATTTTGGCTTTTGCCTTATTTGTATGAAAACATACAGGATGAAGAATATAAAATCTAAATATACAATGCATAATTTATAACATAGATGAATGAAAGAGAAAAAAGAGTTACTTATCTTGTGACTCACTTCAGGAAGTGTCTGTTGGATTTTAATACTTGTATGAAAAACTGAGAATTGTGATACCAATCTGATTGACTGTTAGTAAAGAAGGGGTGGGGAAATGGGGGCAGGGGAGAGAGGGATGCAATGGCTGCCAGGCTGAGATAAAGATAGGATGAACAGATTAAATGAATATGGTTGAAGTGAAGGACCTTGAATAATACAAGGGTCACACCGAAAGTTGTAAGCAAAAAAGTTTTTAAAAATCAGAATAGAGAAAATATAAATGTATCACCTTAACTGCACCCTTTTCTTCACCTTTCAACGTAATCTCCATTTCTCTACACACATTTTTCCCATCGCTCCTCAAGTTTGAAAATACCCTCCCGGTAGAATTCAGTTTCGGCTGACTGGTGGCACAGACACACTGCTTTATGGACATTCTCTCCTGTGGGACCCAGCGGGCACAAACTTTTCTATAGCCTAGGGTTTCAATCATTTCCTGTACTGCATTGTGTCCTATTCCAAGATTTAGTGATTTCAGATACTGTGACATGTCTGTCTTCTTTAATGATGTCATCAACCCTTTCCATGTTGCATTCAGTGGAGGAAGTTCAAGGGCGACCACTGTGAGGCATATCTTCGATACTCGTGCTTCCATCTGTGAAATGTTTCCCTCACCTCCTAACACTGCTAGCACACATACACACATCTCCCTAAGCAATCTGAAGTCTTTGGTGAATTTCAGCAGCAAGGATTTCCTCTTTAACGAGGAACTCTATAACAGCACGTTGACAAAAAAAAACTTCAGCACCCACCATTTTATTTATGGTCCGTGTGGTCACATGACACATGATGGTGATGTCATGCTACCTCTACATGAAGTGCAAAGGATGCAGATTAAGGTGATACATTTATATTTTCTCTATCTATAAATTCTGATTTAAAAAATTTTGCTCAAGACTTTTGGTATGACCCTCATAAGTAACAGGTGAGAAAAGAGTACATGAGAATCCTTAGTGGGGAAACAGTGTTGTATTGAGTATTGAGATTATATGACTGTTGAAGAGGGAAGACTAGGTAAAGCTGAATTCTGAATTTAATCCATATAGTTCAGTCTCAAATTCATATATGATGCAGCTTTTCACAGCCATGCAACTTCTGTCATCAGAGTGATACTGTTTGATGGTTGTCACTTGGAAGTCAGACTTACCTCTGTGGTCGAACATATTTAAATTGTTGGGAAGTGTCTTGGAAGCATTTTGGGAAATGTCAAAAATGTGTTTCTGAGAATAATCTCCCCAGAATGCACTATCATATATGGTTTTTTTTTTTTTTACAGTGGCACATATTGCCTCACATGACTCACAAGTGAATCCGTCATGGAATGTGAGAACAATTTTTGGCAAGGCAACCAATTCTGGACTAGTTTTCTAGACTACAAGGTAGGTGAATAGTGAAGGTGGGTGCACTTTTTGGTTCCAAAATAAGTGAGACTGGGATTTATTCTTGTTTGTAGGTTAACAGCAGAGGTTCAGAGCTGATGTACAAGTATTAGGTTCAAGCTTCAGTATTGCTACATGGCAAAAGAGAAATGGAGTCATCTTCCTAAAAACACTGAAGGAAATCCTGATGTCAAAGGCTTAACATATATCCCCTTGTCAAAGGCTTAACACATATCCTGATGTCAAAGGCTTAACACATATCCCGATGTCAAAGGCTTAACACATATCCCGATGTCAAAGGCTTAACACATATCCCGATGTCAAAGGCTTAACACATATCCCGATGTCAAAGGCTTAACACATATCCCGATGTCAAAGGCTTAACACATATCCCGATGTCAAAGGGTTAACACATATCCTGATGTCAAAGGGTTAACACATATGGGCATGCTCTGAGTGTAATGAAGCCACTCCCCAGGACCAGCAACAGGGTGCTAATTGAACTAAGTTTAGATGTTGTGCCAGGCTTTTTGTTCAACGCTTCTTTCTGGATTCAGTTGAAGGCTTCTGGGAGAACTTTTAGATGATACTATCATCACTTGACCATTACAGAAGTGTGCTTTGTTATTGAATAAAGCTGTCCATCCTTGTTAAAATAAGTCCTATTAAAGCAAGCAATGAAACATCACTGTCAAATATATAATATAAAATAATGAGACTGACAGTAAATAACATAAAAACAGATGCCTGTTCACAGCAGAAACATAGTGAAAATAAAAGAACATAAGCTAAATGAAATAATAAATGCACTATGTTACTATAACAAATACAAAGTTAAGACCAAATGTAATGAAAACACAAAAGCTAAATTGGTAGTGAAAAGCATCATTAAAGTGACACTATTCACAGTAAAATAAACAATACCGTTAATATATGTATGGAATAGTGTTAGCTTCAGAGTAAATAAAATAGCACTCAGGCAAAATAAAAAATGAGATGAGCCTTACAGTAAGAAAATAATAAAAAAAAGAAATATCAATAATGAAACCATCACAGCAAAATGTGATTCACGTATATGAGACTATCATAAAATGAAAACAACCTTACTGTAAATAAAATAGCAGGTAAAGGTGTGTGTTTCTTCAAACTTATCATGGCCATAAGAACTGGTAACTGACCCTCTCTTGCTCCAACGAAGCACAGTCTGAAACATTTGCACTTTAATAAGTTTTACTGAGGTAAACTTGATACTTCCATCATTTTTTAGAATACTGTATTTTGAATGCTTACATTGGCCATTTTTTTGTTGGTATGAAACTTAGTTCAAAGAGAAAATCAGACCTGATTACTAATCTGTAAATTGTTTAGTAAAAATATTAACATCTTTTTTCTTTCTTTAGTAACATATAATCCAGGTAAGTCCCTTACACAGCAGTATTGTGTCTGAAAAAAAGTGAAACTACTGAATATAACTATACACAATGAAAATCACCATTTCTGAAAGTGACTGCAGATCATCATTAAAAGACTTTTATCCATTTCACACTATATGAAGCAAAATAAAATAAACTTTCATGATATGATAAAAGACAAGTTTTGTAAAATAACTGTGGTCAACTGACTTACTATAGCAGACAGTGGAATTTCCTCAGCAAAGGTATGTTATGACATTAACTAGATAAATAAACAAGAATATTTTAGATCTGCAGATCCTGAGATACGAGGGGTGACTGATAAGTTCTCGGCATAAGGTACAACAGATTATTTGTGGACAATTTTTTGGGGTCATTTCTTAATATAGTCCCCTTGCAAGTTTATGCACTTAGTCCAGTGATCCTGGAGCATACAGATCTCTTCTTTGTAAAAATCAGCATCTTGTGCCAGTAGAAAGTGGTCTACAGCATGAATGACGTCATCATCTGAAGCAAATTTGCAACTGCTGAGCTCCTTTGGTGAACAGGTAATAGTCCAAGGGGCCAAATCTGGGGAATAAGGAGGATGTTCAAGAAGCTGGAAGCTGCTTTCATGAATGGCAGCCATTGCCACCATCAATTTGTGAACTGGAGCATTGTCTTGATGAAAGATGACTCCTCTCATCAATTTCCCTCAACATTTTTCCTTCAGTTTACTCACAGTTGCTTCACAAGATTAGCATAATAGGCCCCAATGACTGTTTTGCCCTTTTGAAGATAGTTTACCAACAGCACACTCTCTGAATCCCAAAAGATGGAACCCATCACTTTGCCTGCAGACAGAACCACCCTTGTTTTCTTTGGAGGTGGGGATCCATGATGTTTCCACTGCTTTGACTGTTCTTTTGTTTTTGGTTGAAAATGATGAACCCAAGTCTTATCCATAGTCACAAACTGCTGAAGAAACTTTTCAGGATCTGCAAAAAAATGGCCAAGTTTGTCTCCTGACATGTTGAGATGCTGTCGTTTGTGATCAGCTCCAAGAAGTTTCGGGACTCATCGAGCAGAGATCTTTGTCATTTGAAGATCATTGTGAATAATGGCATGAACACATTCCTGGAAGATGCCCAACTCAGTAGCAATATACTGCTCAGTCGATCCTCCATTATCATGTCATGGATTCTTATCTTATCTTATATCTTATATCCTTCCCGTGCCATTAAACGTCACATAGGGCTCGCAAAGTAGTTCTGCCAGTGGTTTAATCGGTGGTTACCATTCTTGGTCTTCCTGACAGGGATCATCTTCCAGACTCTCTCTTCCATGTTTGAATTGAGCTGCCCATTTCTTCACTGTGCTGTAAGAAGGGGCACTCTCCCTAGAGTCTCCACCATATCCTCATGGATCTCCTTTGATGATAAGCCCTTGATGCAGAGGTAGTGAATGACTGCTTGATGAGAAATTTTATCCATTTACTCAATTTCTGGCACCCCTTACCACTTCAGTAGCCTGTAAAAAAAATTGGCTGCAGTTAATTTCTTGAAACTTGGTGTTTAATCTTATATTAACCTGATCTACAAATGCACCTAATATCAACTGTGCATGTCAAGTATTTGTACTTTATGCCCCTTATCAATCACCCCTCATAGTTAAGATGAAACAATAAAAAAATTTTAGATACATATACAAACCCTTGGACAGAAAAGATGAAAAAAAAAACAAGAAGAAGAAGAAGAATTAGACCTCGGATATACAAGTCCTGAGACATTACACTGATTAGTACACTAACACAGCCAAATGTGATTACTATATTTTCACCGATATAAGGCACACGTAATATATATTTTTTTTTACAACCCACGGGCCACATGTGCATTATGCCTGTGAGCATGATATCTACAAACATTTTAACAGGCTGTAGAAGTTTATGAGTAAAATATAAACTGTAGTTTGGCCAATGGTCTTTCAATGAACAATAGAAAAAAAATACAGAAAATGAAATTAAAGTTGGAAAATAATTTTTAAGCACTTGACTTATCCAATACAGAAAATGTCAGCGTGTTCATGGATGATCAAAACAATGAGGCCCGATTTTTTGGCAGGAGTCATAGTTAAAATAATAAACAGGGTAACTGTAGGTTAAGATACAGAAAATTGGTGAGCATTATATACTGCACTTATCTTGTGTGAAACTTGTGAGTTTCATCAAAACAGCAAGTTTCACAAATGTATCTTCAATGAAATTTTGCTCTAAAATCAGACTATTGCTTCCCACTGTAGCTTTGAAAAGGCCATTAGTTTAACCTACTATACCTGGAAAACTGATGTCATTGGAAGTTGGACATTCCAACTTCACATTAACATTAATTTAAGCCAAGCAGTAAAAATCCACAGTTTAATTTAGTTTTTAAAACAGCTGCCCAAAACAAAAATGTAGACCCAGGATGTGTGGAATTACCTATTCCAGCAAGCTATTTAGAAAAATTGATGACATCTGAACCCATGTGAAATTATTTCCTGTAATTTGAAAACTTATCTCTGAAATGACATGTTTGTTACTGGAGGAAACCTAAAGTATTGCAGTGATGGGGAAAAAAATATACAAGAAAAAAGGTAAGATGAGCCAGAATTTCAGTAGAAGAGTAGCAGACAGAATCTGAAGAAGTCCCCCATTTGGAGGAGGACAGTTGTAAGAAATTGTTTTTTCCTAGTATGGAGGAGAAAGACCAGAATTAACACCAGATACTGAAAACTGTGATGGACCACCAATACTTGAAGATGAAATCATAGATGCTATCAAACACATGAAGAAAGGAAAAGCGACTGGGCCTGATAATATAACAATAGAAGAAATAGAGGCACTAGAGGAGACAGGAATAAAAATAATAACCAAGTTACTGAATGATATTTACAACAGTGGTTATATTCCCAGTGACCTGATTAAATCCACGTTTATAGCACTACCAAAGAAACCAGGTGCAAAGGACTGTGACGACCACCGGACTATCAGCCTCTCATGTCACATAACGAAGCTACTTCTGAGAATAATTATGAGAAGAACAAGGAAAAAGATAAAAATGGAAATAGCAGATCAACAGTTTGGATTTGTTGAAGGAAAGGGAACACACAATGCCATTTATGCTTTACGAACACTAACAGAAAGAGCTTTAGAAGTACAGAAAGATCTCTACTTATGCTTCATTGATTACACCAAGGCATTTGACAAGGTGAAACATAGTGAAATTATTAAAATGCTTGAAGACATCAATATAGACGGCAAAGACTTGAGGATTGTAAAACATCTATACTGGCAGCAAGAAGCAGCAGTTCGAGTTGAAAATGGAATTGGAAAATACCAACCTATAAAACAAGGGGTGCGACAAGGATGTGTACTATCTCCAGACCTTTTTTCTCTGTACAGCGAGAATATTCTAAGAACAATCATCACAGAACCAGGCATAAAAATTGGAGGATACAATATTAACAACCTTCGGTATGCTGACGACACAGTACTGATAGCGGAGAAGCAACAAGACCTGCAAAATCTCTTGGATAAAGTGGCCAAAGAAAGTGAACAGAAAGGCCTTACTTTGAACATCAAAAAGACAGAGACTATGGTTATATCTAAGAAACAGAATCCACCAGCATGCAAGTGTTCAATTAAACGGAACCATTCTAAAGCAGGTGCAGAAATTCAAATACCTTGGAGCAGTAATAACTTCATATGGGAAATGCAAAACAGAAATTAGGAACAGAATAGGCCAAGCAAAGACTGCATTTCAGAGAATGAGAAACATATTAGCTAACACATCGTTATCAATGAATGTTAGAAAACGAGTCCTAAAATGCTATATTGAACCTATCTTGTTATATGGAAGTGAATCATGGACAATAGGCAAGACTGCACAAAAATCACTGGAAGCAGCAGAAATGTGGTTTATTAGAAGAATGTTGCGAATCCCCTGGACAGCAAAAATAACTAATGAAGACTGTATGAGAAGAGCTGGAGAGACAAAAAAACCTTGTCAGAAAGATAAGAGAGAGACAATGTACTTTCATAGGACATGCAATGAGAAGAGGGGGCATTGAAAATATTATAACAACAGGAAAAATAGAAGGAAGAAGATCAAGAGGAAGACCAAGAGAAATGATACTGGACAGTCTGATGGGATGGTGTGAGAGGAGATCACCAACTGAACTGATGGCCTGCATGAAGGATCGGGTACTCTGGAGAAGCATAATAGCCAACGCCAGTCGGCACGGCACCTGATGATGATGATGATGATGAGTAAAATTAATAAAATATTTTTGTATTTTTCTTTGGTTTTGTCACATATCATAAAATGTGAGTTGGGCATAAGGCTAATAACCTTATCCTGAGACTCATCTAAAGGCAACTCTAGATGAAGAAAAAAAGCAACTGTTATGGAAACTTGGAGCAAAATCAACCGAGCATCAGGAATACCAACTCAAATGAATGCAGATAAAGATAAAAAAATACATTCATCAGCTCCAAAAATGTGACAAAAAATGGATTCTGGAATGTAAGAACAATAGCATCATCAAAAACTGCTCAGGTAATCCAAGAAATGGATAGATAAAACCTAGATGTACTGGGCATCAGTGAAGTGCGAAGGCCAGAAGCAGGGAAAAGAGTGGCGGAAAACCGTAAGTACATTCAGGCAGAGACGATAGGAAATATCAAGAAGGAGTGGGTATAATTATGTCACCTGCAGCAGCAAAGAGCCTTACAGAATGGGAACCAGTTAAAAATCTTATGCTAAGAGCATGATACAAAATAAGGCACAGAAGAATGACACTCATACAGTGCTATGCACCCACAAATGATGCAAATGATGAAATGAAAGACAATTTCTATCACCAGCTACAACAACTCATTAACAAAGTCCTTAAACACAACATCTTAATTGTTATGGGAGACTTCAATGTCAAGGTAGGAAAAGATAACACTGATGTAAAAAAAATAATGTGGAAAGAAGGAATTGATAAGGTAAATCAGAATGGAGAAAGATTAATTGAAATATGTCATTAGAGGAGCAATATTTCCACACAAAGAGATTAAAAAAACAGCATGGATGTCTCCAGATGATAGAACCAGAAACCAGATAGATCATTTTTGTATTAGAAAACAATTCAGAACATCTCTGATAGATGTAAGACCATACAGGGGTGCAAATGTCAACAGTGATCACAACCAACACAAGAAAGCAGTAATAAGAAAGATAAACAGTCATAGCTACAAGAAGAAAATACCAACAGTAATTTCAATCTGGAACTTACCAAACATTTCGCAGCACTCATCGAGGTAAATAAGACAGATATAGATGAATTATGGAATTCATACAGCACTGTCATAATCACGGCAGCAAAAGCAAGTGCTGGACTGCAATCAACAAGTAGAAAAGCATGGATATCAAATAAGACATGGAAATACATACATGAAAGACGACCAGCCAAATTAGCCATTTTGAATGTAAAGACAGATCTTGGAAAAGTTTTGGCAAAAGCAACATACAAAAAACTAGACAATAAAGTAAAAAATTCAGCTACAAGAGATAAAAGAGAATACATAGACAATATGGTGAAAGAAGCAAAGAAGGCAGCAAAAACAGAAGACAGTAAAACTCTATATAATATACAAAAGAGGCTAACAGATACTGCTGCATCCAAAGAAAGACCAATATTCAGCAAAAATGGCACCCTATTAACATCAAGTAAAGACCAAAAACAAAGATGGGCCAAACACTTCCAAGAAATACTTAACCGACCATGCCAAAATTGATAAACCTTGAAACCGACTTACCAATCTCGCAACAAATATCAATCTAGATGAAATTACATTGAACAAAATTGAAACAGCAGTGAATCTAATGGCTAACAACAAAGCTGCAGGTGAAGATGAAATAACAGCTATAACATTAAAAGCTGTTAACAGTGACAACATGAGACAATTGCAGAGAATGTTTAATAAAATTAGGAAAGACGAAAAGGTCCCTTCTAAATGGAAAAAAGGAATCATTGTTAAAATACCAAAAAAAAGGCAACATTAGTGAATGCAATAACTGGAGAGGAGTAACCTTACTATCAGTTGTGTCAAAAAGTATTTTGCAAAGTTATTCTGAATAGAATTGAAGATATAGTGGATACTGCAATGAGAGAAGAACAAGCAGGATTTTGAAAAGGGAGAAGCTGTCTTGACCAGATCTTTACTCTAAGAATAATACTTGAAAAACATATTGAAAAGCAAAAACTATTAATCCTGAACTTCATAGACTTTAAAAAGAAGGCATTTGATAGCATACATAGAAATTAATTGTGGAGAATTTTAAGGATATATGGAATACCATCTAAAACTGTCAACATCATTAAAGATCTCTACAATGGATATGTTTGCGTAGTCAACACAGAAGAACGAATGAGCGAATGGTTCCAGATTGAAGCAGGTGTGAAACAAGGATGTATACTATCTCCCTTGCTTTTTGGAATTGCCATAGACTTCATAATGAAAAAATGCTTCATGAGTAAAATGAGCATTGGTTGGGCACATGAGACCCAAACAGAAGATGGGACTCAACTAGAAGATCTTGATTTTGCAGATGACATAACTCTTATCATTGACAATGTGAAATCAGTGCAAGAAAAAACAGATACCCTGTCTTCACTGGCTAGTAAAATAGGACTTGAAATTAACAAGTAAAAAACAAAAATAATGAGACTTCTCATTACTCATGAAGAAAAAATATACGTAGAAGGAACAGCTGTTGAAGAAGTAAACCATTTTACATACCTGGGCAACTACATAGACCATGATGGTGACACCAGAAAGGAAGTTAAAATTGCAAAGGCAGCGTTGACCTTCAAAAATCTTGAGAACATATGACATTCAAGTTATAAGCACAAAAACCAAGTTAAGATTATTCAGTTCAAATGTGATATTCACTCTCATTTATGCATGCGAAAGCTGGAAAACAATTAAAGAAATAGACAAGAAATGAGACTGTTTTGAAAACAAATGCCCAAGGAAATTACTCAGTATAAAGTGGAATGAATTCAAGAACAATGCAGAGATAAGACAGATGAGCAAACAACAACTTGTCTCATGGGTAATCAGTAAAAGAAGATGGACATATGTCAGTCATGTGATGAGAAGAAACAGTTAGAGAATCCCAAAACAAGCTATCAAGTGGAACACAACAGGGTGAAGAAAACGAGGCCAACCACATGAAACTCTAAAGAGGACATTGTTAAGAGTGGGCAGTTTAGTGGGCATAACATCCCTTGATGAGGTTGAAAAGCTTGCTGAAAACAGGAAAACTTGGCAAACTACACTGCAAGCCCTATGTGACATATAACAGCACAGGGAGGATGTAAGATGTAAGAAAATTAGATGATAATTTACTTTACATTTTCTCTTATAGGTTTGTGGTGTTTCTAAATTTTCCACAAACTGTGTTTCTTAGTCTGAAAAATCACACATCTCTCTCACTTTATGTTCAAACCAGATAAAATCTGGACTTGATATTCTTTATATTTTTTGTGTGCTATCAGAAGTAATGTTTGATATATACAGGTGTTCATTTAAACAGTTTGCCTTTTCATATGATATATCTTTTATTTTTTAAATCCAACATTGTCTGTAATCAAAATATTCATGTGTAAGATGGTCAAAGAACTATTGCGGAGTGCAAAATGAAATCTTTCATTAACCGTGACTCTTTCTCTCTCTCTATATGCACGTACATGCAAATACACCTGTGCATTCACGTATACAAACATTTGCACATTATACAGGGTGTGCTCATGCCTTTCTTTTTTTTTAAACTAAAAAGAATGGGTTCTTTTATATGAGTGCACTGAATGTGTATGGGTGATATATAATAAAAATAGGTAAATCTCTCAAACTACTAGGACTGGATCAATGCTAAATATATGAATGTTTTTATCATTTTTAAGGTATTGCTATTACTAAATGATAGAAGTAAACTTATTTTACTGTAATGAAGACTACTAACCATATCTGATTGTAAAATAATGTGATGCAGTAAAAATGCATCATAGTCACATATAGTCCTTCAATGAAATATATGACAACTACAAAAGCGTAAGCAAGGACAAGACACAGATTGCTTGCAATGTGCAGAATATAACAAGGAATACAGAAGACAAACAATGTGCAGAATATAACAAGGAATACAGAAGACAAACAATGTGCAGAATATAACAAGGAATACAGAAGACAATGTTCTGTGGAGATCCTGTAGAATAAAAGCTCTCTTAGCTTCTTCCTTTGCATTGTCTTTTGGTGTGTAGCAGATTATGAATGACAGATTTGTGAACTGTGATTTTATTTTTGCATAAAGCATTTTTCTATCATTTGGTTTTCACTCTACTTGTGTTTCATTTTGGTTCATGATTAATATTAGCCCTTCTTGGTAATTATTTTCTCTTCTGACCATAGCATGGTCTCTATTCATCCTTGTACGTTTACTGATTTTTTTTTTACCTGCCCTGTCTTTCATGCTTCTTTAAATGCCAGTAGGTCCAACTTATGTCCCTTGCTTTCTTGTGTTACTTCTTCCAGTTCCTCTGTCTGGTTCAGTGTTCTTATGTTTCAGCTTCCACATTCAAGAACTGTCTTCATTGTCACTATGTTACCACATGGTGTGTTGGTGTCTGGGGATCTCCTGTCACACTATGTTACCACATGGTGTGTTGGTGTCTGAGGATCTCCTGTCACACTATGTTACCACATGGTGTGTTGGTGTCTGAGGATCTCCTGTCACACTATGTTACCACATGGTGTGTTGGTGTCTGAGGATCTCCTGTCACACTATGTTACCACATGGTGTGTTGGTGTCTGGGGATCTCCTGTCACACTATGTTATCACATGGTGTGTTGGTGTCTGAGGATCTCCTGTCACACTATGTTACCACATGGTGTGTTGGCATCTGGGGATCTCTTGTCACACTGTTGACTTCAAGTTTTCACCAACATCTTTCATGATTCAAGTTTCCTAACTTTGCCCTCTCACCGACTTTTTAGATTTTTCTTATACAATTTCTGTAGTTGCTATTTAAAAAAAAAAGAAAGAGAATGGGATTGTTTGCCTCATGCGCCAACCTGCTTAGTTGCCCCTTACTACATGCACAGAAGTTAGCAGAAGCTGAATCTTTACACCCATGTCCAAGCCCTGCAGCCAAATTTTAGAAAGATATATGATATTTACATATTATTCTGCAGTAAAGTTTAAGTGATAACTATACATAGCACTGTAATAAGATACATGTTAATAACATTCATTCATTCATTTGCATGTCCCTTGCAGAACTTTGCCTCCATAACAACACTCCTGTAGGCCTCTCGGTTGTGAGCAAGATGGCCTGCTGCTGATGCATCCATTGGCAGATCGTCAACGATGTATTGCATCCATTTTCGCTTTGGTCTTCCGCTCTTTCTTTTTCCCATTATGTACCCTTCCAAGATGATCTTCTCTAGATTATTATGACGTTTAATGTGTCCAAAATATTTAAATTTTCCCTCGTTAATCCTCTTTACTAGCCAGCCTTCTTCAATATTAAGTTCTTGTAGTATGGATATATTTGTTCTTTTTTGTGTCCATGGTATTTGAAGAACTCTTCTGTAGCATTTACATTCAAAGGTATTTATGTGTTTCTCAGCTGTTTTGTTAAGTGTCCAGGTCTCACAGACATATGTTGCGATGGGAAAGATGCATGCCCTTAAAAGTCTTATTTTTGTAGTTATGTCTGTTCCTCTCCACAGATTCTTTAGTTGTTTTACTTTCTGAAGAGCGATAGATGTCCTCCTTTTAATTTCCCTCATTGTATCTCCATTATTAGTTAGCAGTGAATCCAAGATATTCAAAACTCTCCACTTCTTCCAATTTTTCCTCATTGATACATATATCAGCTGCCTTTTTTGTTTTGTCAGTTGTCATCAGTTTAGTTTTCTTCACATTAAGATAGAGGTTTTGCTCTTCGTTGTTCTTACGGACTGATATAATTAGTTTTTCCATTCCTTTTTGTGTTGTGGGCAGTAATACTGTGTCATCAGCATATCTAATCTCTGGTATTTCATAACCTCCATTTGTTATGGCATCATAATATTCTTTGTCTACATCTTCTCTAACATTCCTTATTATATGATAATAACAATGAGCTGTAAAAAAAGATAGTAATAGTTATACAAACTGCTTTCTGTCTTAATTTGTTGAAATCTAATATCCTAATTCCCCTGGGAACAACTGTGTTAAGAGCACACTTATCTTAACATAGTGTTTGTGAGACAGGGAACATAGATCTGTTTGCCTAAAAACTCTGACCTACCTCTGTAGCCCAGAAACTTGTAGCAATCAACACTAATTGCAATTGTTATTTTTGTAAAATGTAATGTCAGGTTGGTGGATGGATGGGGACATGGAGATCTCTGGCGGGGATGAGGGAAGTCTGGTGTGAAACCAATGAATCCAGGATGTGACAAGCCTATGGGTCTTTACAACAATGGCTATCAGAATGATGTAAACAAAACAGAGCCAGTAGACTATGGGTGGCAGGGAATGGATATCGCTGAAGCACTCATCGGATTCCTTATCTCAAAGTCAGAGTGTCTTTGTGGAACTGTCTCAAAACCATCTGACATGGAGAAGGGGCTTAAGTACAGCCACCAGAGGCTGGAAAACAAAGTTTTGGCCAGGCCAGCCACACTGTCTTCATGGCAGTCCGAGCAAGACCACAGTCTGCCCTAGCAAGGAAAGGTGCTGAAGTCGGAGTTACCCAGCCAAAAGGCGCATCGCAAAAATCAGGGTAACACGCATTATCGCTAATGAAATGTCTCTAAAATATCCTAATTTACCTTCCTGATGTGAAGAGGAGACCATTAACACCTCCAAATGTAGAGAGTGCCACAAAGACTGGAATGATGGCTGCAGCCAAACCAAAGATGTTTTTTCCAAATGTCTAAGAAGATAGAAAAGAACATCTGAACCCACAGAAATGACATATATTACCTTCATTTTGTTTAAGTGATTAAAGTGATTACATTGTGCTTTTCTGCATGAGACATGACAATGCTGATTGAACTCCACAATTCAAACACAAATAAAGCTAACTTTGCTCACCCTCAAAATTCAAACTGAAAATGGAATATTTTCATTTTTTCCCCTATGACTTACCACAGCTGTAGCATAAGACGCTAGCATTTCCTGTGGGGACATGGCAGTAAAGTATGCTACATTGGCCATGACATACACAATAGTCACCAATGGAATAGAGATGTAGATAGCCCGTGGTAAATTTCTGTTACAGAAATACAAATTTTTATTTTTACTACAAGAAAAAATGTTCGTGTTCAGAAATAAATTGCTGTTACAGGTCTTTGGTAGTCAACAATACTTAACAATTACAATACATTTTTTTCTGTATTCTAATGCGAAAATCTTTAATTATAGATGCAAGACAGCACAGCATATATATATATATATATATATATAAAAAATAGAATCTCTCTTAACTGGCAACAATGGGACTTCACCAATTCCAGATATTAGATTTTGTCAGATAACTGAATATATGTTTCGAAGACTTACGTTTTCATGTTTTGTGATGCCATCAATAGAAATTGCAGAATGTGATTTTATTGGTCATGTTTTACAATCTATTGGCCATAATTAAATAACATAAAAAAATCATGCAGATTTTAAAAAATTGAAAACACATACACATAATTTTATATTTCACAAAGTTGTATTTAAGCAGCATTGAAAAATTACAGTACATATTGTTACATGACCATGCAAGAAGTTATGAATTTATTAGTGTGAAGACACAACTTTGAAAGTCTGCATGCTTAGAAGATTGTTTTCTGGAGCTTTATAAATTCATTGTGTTTACAATGAAATTTCACAAGATCATGTGCTGACATAGATGAGCAATGTTTGGCAAATCTTATGAAAGTCTGCAATCCTTCATGAGCTTCCTTCCACTTAACTTTCTTGATCTGTGTGCTGTCGTCCTCATCTTCTTCATCCTCATCACCAGTTTTCTCCTTTCCCAGTACAATTATCTTGTGGTCATCAAGACAGACACAGAGAATGAATGAATGAATAATTTTTATTTTTCAAGGGTAAAGAATTGGGCACGCAGGCCCGTCTTACATTCTGCCCTTCATCACTCCATCTTTCATTCTTCCCACACACTTGATTTAGTAAAAAAAAATACAAATTAAATTAGGAAAAACATATCAAAAGAGTGTAAGATTTAACTATTACATTCAAGGTAAAAGAGAAGAAGTCATTAACCTAATAAAATAGCACTCACGCACACATACACACGCAGACATATACATAAATAAAAATACATTGTAAATCATCTTCTAACATATGTTTTTTTTTTAGCAAACATTAAAATAATTTCTAACAATATCTAACAAGTTGCTTTTCTAACTATGTCATTGAAGTACTTGATGGTTTATGAGCCATGTGTTGAGAGAGTGCTGGCTATTTTCTGGAGGCATATATATTACAAGCAAGTAAATAATGAAACAGGTTTGAGTTAAAGGACGAAGTATTACCAATGGATTTTAAATTGTAGGGGAGGGTGTTCCAGAGCTGTACTGCAGAGTATGCAAGGCTTTTCTTGTACAGATCAATCCTGGGTTTAGGAAGAAGACAGTTTTTTAAACGCTGGCTATGTTTAGTGTTATACGTAAACAGTGACCACAAGTAAGGCGGAGCATTGTGCGACAGAATTCTGTGAACAAATTTAACTTTGTTAAAATGATTCTATTTTTGAGGGGTAGAATTTTGAGTTGTTTGTGTTGATCTACAGTCTGTACTAGGTGTTTGTCACAAATAAGATTTAATGCTCGCTTGTGAAGTGAGTGGAGCCTTTTTGTGTTTGAGACTGAGCGTCCATCCCAGATTGTGGAACAGTAATCTAAGTGTGTTTGTATGTGTGATATATAGTATATTTTTCTTGTGTCTTTGTCGATAAAGTGTTTAATTTTGGCTAATTGGTAAACTTTCTGTGCAATCAAATTTGTTAGGTTATGTACGTGAGAATTCCAAGTTAAATGCTGATCAATGATGAGTCCTAGGGTTTTATGTTCATGAACATTTTCTATTGCCTTAGTCCCAGCACAAAGCTGTAGTGAAGTTTTAGTTGCATTTTGCAGTTTCTGTCTTGTAGTGATGAGCATGGATTTTGTTTTGTTGGTGTTTATCAACATACCATTTTTATTACTCCATTTAATCAAACTGTTTATATCATTTTGGAGCGTTGTCTGTAGTTTATTGATGTCATATTCACTATTGTAAACAGTACAGTCATCAGTGAAAAGATCACATGAAGAGTGCTTTAAATGTAGTGGTAGGTCGTTAATATAGATAGCAAAGAGAAGAGGACCAAGAATGGAGCCTTGAGGAATACCAGTATCAACCACAGACGAGCCAGATATTTTGTTTCTAAAGCAAACTACTTGTTTTCTACCTGAGAGAAAAGATGTAATACATTTTGTTAGGTCAGGGTGTAATCTATAGCCTTCCAGCTTTTTTGCAAGAATTTCATGATCAGTCATATCGAAGGCTTTCTTAAAATCAACAAAGACAGCACCACACAATTTGTCATCATTTATATTAGACAGCCAGCTTTCTGTCATTTTAGTTAATGCTGTGTGGCAGGAGTAATTTGGTCTAAAACCTGACTGACTGTCTATTAGTAGATTGTTTTCTTGCATGTGGAGCAGAGTTAACTTTTGTATATGTTTTTCAAGAGGTTTTGATAGTGATGACAGAATGGATATGGGTCTATAGTTTGAGAGGTCACTAGTCTGTGCAGATTTAAAAAGAGGAAAAACTTTGGCGAGTTTAAAAGCGTCAGGGAAATATTTTTTGTCAATACACAAGTTGTATAAGTATGTTAGTGTGTCTGTGATAACTGGTGCAGTGTAGCGTAGTATCTTGTTACTAATGTCATCACATCCTGCTGAGTTAGTGTTCTTTAAGGACCGGATGTAGTTATAAACCTCACCGACTGTGAGGAAAGGAATATTAGTTTGTTTTAGCTTTACACATTTACTGTCACTGAAAGTTTTCAACACGCTCAGGTCGCAATTAGGGGTCGGTAATGAAGATTTTAGAATACTAATTTCTTCCCTAAAATGTTCACTGAAGTTAGTGCAAGTATGTTCACCATTAAGTGTTTGTGGGTCAGTTTGCTTCCTTTTATTTACAAGAGTATTAATTGCTTTCCAGACTGATTTACTATCAGTTTTGTCTTTCACTAAATTTCTGAAGTAATTTTTCTTTTCCTGCCTAATTAAATACTGCACCTTATTCCTAAGTGAACGATAGCTACTGAAATTTCTGTTTTTGTGAGCATTTATCCCGTTTCCTCATCAGCTGCAATATATCGGGAGTTATCCACGGGGATTTTGTTACGTGTCTTACTCTCATTTCTTTGATGGGGACATGCTTGTCAAAAATATTTCGAAATATCTTGATCCAGTATTCGATAGCCTCATCTGGATTTGTTAACTGGAAAATGTACGTAAGAGGCGAAGCGAGAATGTCTGAAGCCACTCAGCTGTACATATGACAGTTGCCAGAATGCAAACCCATTGCATATTTTTCTTACCTCATAGGCCTAAATTTCTGGTTTAAATTTAGACTTTTGAAAGTGCCTTTGTTTTGGTATATATATATATAACTAGAACATGTTTATTAATACATTGCTCTACTAATCAGTCAAAACATCTTGGTAAAAAGAGACAAACAATGATCAAAACATCTTTGCAAAATGCTGACAGACAATCAAAATATCTTGGTAAAATGAAATAAACAATAAAAATATTTAAAACAAAACACTATGGCCTGAAGACAGATGTTAATGAAATAAATTCTATGAAAACTAAAGCAAAGAATGAGGAGGAAATTAAATCTGAGATGCAAAACCAGAAAACAAGAGGCAAATTCAAGTAGAGAATCAGTCAGTCAGTCAGTTATTTGCACTTCCCTTGCGGAACTTTGCCTCCCTAACAGCTATCCTGTAGGCCTGTTGAATGTAAGCAAGATGGCCTGCTGCTGATGCATCCATTTGCAGATTATCAATCATACACCTCTCTCTATCTTTATTACTCTTATTTTATGTAATAAAGATAGACAGAGATGTATGGTTTAGTTTTATAAAAAGACGGGTGAGGAAAGTGAGCAGAAACACAAGTGCCAGAAAGTATGATGAGAAAGTATAAGTCGTCATTTAGTGCTGTCTTTCAAACTAGGAGGATATCAAAAAGCTAAGTTTTTCATCTATTTTCCATGTTTTTTTATGGCTATATTGTCCTTTTATGTAATCCTTGAAAAGAGCCAACATCAAAATATTAGTAGTTGTATGTTCTTCATTTATATGTTTTCATCTTATTATCTGCTGTTTGTGTTTCTGCTCACATTTCTCACTCTGTCTTTTTGTAAAACTGAATCATACACCTCTGTTACAAAATACAGTATATCAGAATTTGGCTCAAATTTGACACTATGCCTTCCCATCTACATACATGTGTTTGGAGGTCAAGCATAATCTTTCGAAATTGGAGAGCTGTGGGACTGGGTCAGATCCCTGCTGAGACTGCTATCTACTCAAGTTATCTGCTATACTTCTCTTACTGGAAACCCACTGATGAATTGCAGGCTCTACAGGAGTCTGGCTCTGCATGTTTTATTTGTAAAACTTAACATTCATTTGTGCATTTACTGTTGATAAACATGCCTTAGCACCTGCTGATAGTAGGATACTAAACTTGATATCTCCAGAAAGTGAACCAAATGTTGCTATTCTTTATTTTTCCTATCTTTTTTTTTTTTGTGGTGATCAGTGGAGGAGCGTGTCTGAGCCATGCAGCAACCAAAGAACAAATACCAGCAGAAACATCATATTATCATCCTCTCAACATAAGTACACCCTCAGTCTCAAAAGCTACCATTTCTACTTTTGTACTATTGATAGCTTCTTCCACTTCCTCAAGTGTCAATTCTCTAAAGACAGAGGGACATTCAGAGAGAACCGTTGTTCTTGAAATAGCCACCTTTTTTCTTCAGAAGATTTCCATATGTTAGGATCTCACTGTGAGAGACAACAACTATACCACATTCTCAGGCTTGACTTTTATTTTTAATTCCCTTGTTATCCCCACAACATGTTTAATGACCTCTTGTAGTCTTTAAACTTATCCATAATTTAAGGAAACTTAACTTCTTGCAAACATTTTTCATTTTAAAGAATTAGCTTCTTGTACAATTCTTTTGGCTTTAAGGAACTAGTTTTTTTAATAAAGTTTAAAGAATTCTTACATCTTACATTTTTCCCATGCTGTTAAATGGCAAACAGGGCTCACATAGTTGTTTGCCAAGTTTTCCTGTTTTCGGCGAGTTTTTCAACTCAATCAAAGGATGTTATGCCCACTAAACTGGCTTCTCTTAACAATGTCCTCTTCAGAGTTTCACATGGTCGACCTCGTTTTCTTTGGCCTGTTCTGCTCCACTTGATAGGTTGTTTTGGTATTCTCTGATTGTTTCTTTTCATCACATTTGTCCATCTTCTTTTTCTAATCACCCATGAGACAGGTTGTTGTTTGCTCATCTATCTTATCTCTGTGTTGTTCTTAAATTCATTCCACTTTATATCAAGTATTTTCCTGAGGCATTTGTTTTCAAAAGAGTCTAATTTCTAGTTTATTTCTTTAGTTGATTTCCAGCTTTCGCTTGCATAAATGAGGGTGGATATCACATTTGATTTGAATAATCTTAACTTGGTTTTTGTGCTTTTAACTTTTGAACGCCATATCTTCTCAAGATTTTTGAAAGATAATGCTACTTTTGCAATTCTAACTTCCTTCTTGGTGCCACCATTGTGGTCTATTTAGCTGCCAAGGTATGTAAATTGGTTTACTTCATCAACAGTTGTTCCTTCTACGTATATTTTTCCTTCTACGTATATTTTTCCTTCTTGATTGATGAGAAATTTCATAATTTTTAATTTGTCTTTGTTAATTTCAAGACCTATTTTACTAGCCAAGGTGACAAGGAATCTGTTTTTCCTGCATCAATTTCACATTGTCACTGATAAGAGTTATGTCATCTGCAAATTCAAAATCTTCTGTTTGAGTCCCATGTACTCAATTGATGCCTGTTTTACCTGTACGGCATCTTTTCATTATAAAGTCTATATCATCATCATCAGGTGCCGTGCTGACTGGCATTGGCTATTATGCTTCTCCACAGTACACAATCCTTCATGTAGGCCATCAGCTCAGTTGGTGATCTCCTCTCACACCATCCCGTCAGACTGTCCAGTATCATTTCCCTTGGTCTTCATCTTGATCTTCTTCCTTCTATTTTTCCTGTTGTTATAATATTTTCAATGCCCCCTCTTCTCATTACATGTCCTATGAAAGTACATTGTCTCTCTCTTATTTTTTTGACAAGATTTTATTGTCTCTTCAGCTCTTCTCATACATTCTTCATTATTTATTTCTGCTGTCCAGGGGATTCGCAAAACATTCTTCTAATAAACCACATTTCTGCTGCTTCCAATGATTTTTGTGCATACCTGCCTATTGTCCATGATTCACTTCCATATAACAAGATAGGTTAAATTTAGCATTTTAGGACTTGTTTTCTAATATTCATTGATAAGGATGTGTTGGATAATATATATCTTTGGCGACTTTATCCAAGAGATTTTGCAGGTCTTGTTGGTTCTCAGCTATCAGTACTGTGTCGTCAGCATGCTGAAGGTTGTTAATATTGTATAATCCAATTTTTATGCCTGGTTCTGTGATGATCATTCTTAGAATATTCTCGCTGTACAGAGAAAAAAGATCTGGAGATAGTACACATCCTTGTCACACCCCTTGTTTTATAGGTTGATATTTTCCAGTTCTATTTTCAACTCGAACTGCTGCTTCTTGCTGCCAGTATAGATGTTTTACAAACCTCAGATCTTTGCCATCTATATTGATGTCTTCAAGCATTTTAATAATTTCATTATGTTTCACCTTTTCGAATGCCTTGGTGTAATCAATGAAGCATAAGTTAAGGTCTTTCTGTACTTCTAAAGTCTTTCTGTTAATGTTCATAAAGCATAAATGGCATTGTGTGTTCCCTTTCCTTCGACAAATCCGAATTGTTGATCTGCTATTTCCATTTTTATCTTTTTCCTTGTTCTTCTCATAATGATTCTCAGAAGTAGCTTCGTTATGTGACATGAGAGGCTGATAGTCCAGTGGTCATCACAATTCTTTGCACCTGGTTTCTTTGGTAGTGCTATAAATGTGGATTTAAGCAAGTCACTGGGAATATAACCACTGTTGTAAATGTCGTTCAGTAACTTGGTTATTATTTTTATTCCTGTCTCCTCTAGTGCCTCTATTTCTTCTATTGTTATATTGTCAGGCCCAGTCGCTTTTCCTTTCTTTATGTGTTTGATGGCATCTATGATTTCATCTTCAAGTATTGGTGGTCCATCACAGTTTTCAGTATCTGGTGTTAATTCTGGTCTCTCTCCTCCATATAGTTCACCAATATACTCTGTCCACCTATCCACAATGTCTTCTTTTCCCATTAACATTTTACCTTCTTTTGATTTCAGGTATCCTGTGGTATATTTTGTCTTCCTGCTGTGAGTTCACTAATTCGTTTGTGTATGTTTTTGCTGTCTTTATTATGAGAGTCCTCTATCTGTCTGCACTGTTCATTTAACCACACTTCTTTTGCTTCTCTGCATTTGCGTTTTATTTCTTTATTTTTCCTGCTATATTTTTCTTGGTTATTTTTACTCCTCCTCCTCTTGTCTATTAGTCCTAAGATGTTGTCTGTCATGAATTTATTTTTAGGGAATTCTTTTTTCGGTAGTATTATCTCCTTAACAGTTTGGTGGATAGAATCTCTTAACATTGCCCATTGTTCATCTATACTATTTATCTTTGCTATTGCATTGTATCTATTTGTTATAATAACTCTGTATTGTTCTTGCAGTTCTTGGTCATTTTTAAGGAGCTCTGTACTCAGTTTCACTTTTCTGCATGTTTTCTTTAGCTTTATTCTAATTTTTCCACAGTCCATAGCAATTTCAAAAAGCAAGGGAGATAATATACATCCTTGTTTCACGCCTGTTTCAATCTGAAACCATTCACTCATTTCTTCTTTTGCCTTGACTGCACTAACATATCAGTTGCAAAGATCTTTAATGATGTTGACAATTTTAGAATTAGGTTTATGCAAATAGTGTTCAGTTTAAAGAATTAGTTTTATGCAAATGTTTGTCAATTTAAAGAATTAGGTTTATGCAAATATTGTTCAGTTTAAGGAATGAGCTTCTTGCATCCTGTTTATCTGTAATACTTTTAATACAATTAAAAATCATGAAGCCATTCGTTATGACTGACACTGACAGCATTGTATCTTCAGCCTCATTGTATCTCATCCATCCAGAATCTGCCTCGTTTGATGTGTCTGGCATTTATCAACCCCAGCTGTTTATGGAGAAGATGGCTCTTCATAGCAGCAACACTTTACCTGAGCATACTTGTGTTCTGACCTCATGCTCAGCATGTCAAGCAGAAAGCATATGGCTGCTACAGGAATATCCCTGGTGCAACCCAAGACCACTCTCATTGCCTTGTTCTGTAGATGCTCTAGTCTGTTCAGCTGTGTATTTGACAGGGTGAGTAAGCCATATTCCCATGGTGACATAACCAGTGCCTGCACCAGCAAGAATAGAGTGCACTGAAAAAGCTAGCATCCTGTGGTGCTCATTAAATAACAGAATTGTAAGATCTTAAGTTCTGATTGTGAAGTGTCAGGGACAAGATATTAAGAGAACACATTTCATGAGGTATCTAGGGATCACATTTGATCAATCTTACCCTTTGTACAGTATATGGACAATATAGTACAAAAGACCAGGAAACCATTAGGAACAGATAGGCTAATGACTGCAGCAAACTTTCCACATCACACTCTGACATTACTAAAACAACTGTAACTGTAATCAGCGACTGGCATACCCACACTCTGGGCATTCCCATATGTGCTCCACCTTCTTTTCCAACACCCACTGAAGTGTGCACCTGCTGATGGAGCCAGTTGTGGGTAATGCACTAAACCACTTCTTTCAGAAAAATATCCACTTCCCTTTTCTCCCCCAGTTTGAAAATCTTCCGCATGTGATTGTCATCATTCATCCCAATGCCATCCTCCATATACAACCTATCCAAGGTGGGTCTTGCAATCTCCTCCTTGTCCATCCTTAAGGTTCCCTAAATTGATGCCGTGTCTGCCAACTTGTCCACTTTCTCATTGCCTTTTACTCTTGCACGAGCTAGTATATCAAGTATATTCACATCAAACTGGATAACTGAGAGCCCTCTGGAAACTGGACTCACTTTCTGTGAATACTAAAACAAAACCATAATCAAGTGAACAAGTAATGATCCAAATATGTTACAGTTCCCTACAGCTGTTACATATTTTCTCAAAGGACTATCTCTCTCTTTCGGCCCAGGGCACATGGGGCTTCTGCAAGGATTTTCCACAAATGCCTGTCCTTTGCCTTCTTCCTGCTCTTGCCTCAGTGAGCCCTCTACTGCTCAACATCCTCTCTGTTCATCTCCCCCATGTCTCCTTTGGTCTATCCTTACTTCTGTTCCCCAGTGGTGTCCATCTTAGTGTTATTTTTGATAGTGCATCGTCATTCATCCAGGGCACATGTCCCAACCATCGCTAGCATCTTTTCCCCTTGTTTCTGTTTCTGTCTGGGGTAAAGCTGGGGCGACCATCCCCAACCCAGCGCGTCACAGGTGGCAGTTGGTGAAAGTCCTCCAGATCTGGAGGATCCTTGTGAATAAGGAGATATCCAAATAAGCAGGCGCGGACCAACTGGCGGTAGACTCAGAGAGTGAGGTGGGGTAGTAGGTGGCTCTACTACTCCTATAAAGTGCCTCAGGTGCTCAGTGAGGGGAATATCAGGCGGGTAAGAGGCGCCTTAAAACCTCTCGCTCCTTCTGCCTTGCGGGTAGGACAGGGAGTCCAAAGGCTAGCGGAGAGTCCATACACAAACCAACAGAAGCCAACGGGAAACCACTGTTGTAGCTCCCAAGAACAATTATGCATATTCAGAGTAATAGATTTGTCACGAATGACTTTAATGGATGTTCCTGTGGAACAGCCTCATCCGGTAGGGCAGCTCACGAGCCACAGGTGAGGCCAGATCATCATCAAACTAGTGGTGGCAAAACTAACAAGTTCAAAATAGCAACATGGAATGTTAGAACTTTATTCCAGGCTGGAAAATTAGAAATTGTAAAGATAGAAATGGAAAGGATGAAGATCAACATATTAGGAATGAGTGAAGTTAGATGGACAGGTGCAGGGAAGATAAACTCTGATAAATGTACAATAATATATTCAGGAAATGAGAAACATGAACGAGGAGTAGGAATAATATTTGATGAACAAACAGCAAGGACAACTGTAGGATATTTGAACATCTCGGACTGAGTCCTGCTAGCCCAACTGAAAGGACGACCAGTGAACATAAATATTATACAAGTATACGCTCCAACATCTGAAAGTTCTGAAGAAGATGTACAGCTATTTTATAATGACATAGAGACAGCACTAAAACACACAAAGTCACATGAAGTTGCCATAGTCATGGGAGATTTTAATGCCAAAGTTGGTAAAGGAAGAACTTCAGACATCATTGGTGACAATGGACTGGGGGAGAGGAATGACAGAGTTAGTAAATTAATTGAATGGGCAAGAATACATAGCATGGTTGTAGGAAACACCTGGTTTAAACAACATCCCCGAAGACTGGCAACATGGTGCAGCCCAGACAAAAAGACTTTTAACCAGATAGACTACATATTAATCAACAAACGATTCTGCAATGCATTACTGACAACAAAAACCATGCCAGGAGCTGACTGCAATAGTGACCATGACCCACTCTGTGGAAAAATTAGAATAAAGCTAAAGAAAACATGCAGAAAAGTGAGAAACATCAAACCGAATACAGAACTCCTTAAAAATGACCAAGAACTGCGAGAACAATACAAAGTTATTATAACAAATAGATACAATGTAATAGTAAAGATAAATAGTATAGATGAACAATGGGCAATGTTAAGAGATTCTATCCACCAAACTGTTAAGGAGATAATACCATCAAAAAAACGAAGCCCCTAAAAATAAATGGATGACAGACGACATCTTAGGACTGATGGACAAGAGGAGGAGGAGTAAAAATAACGAGAAAAAATATAACAAGATAAATAAAGAAATAAAACGCAAATGCAGAGAAGCAAAAGAAGTGTGGTTAAATGAACAGTGCAGACAGATAGAGGACTCTCATAATAAAGACAGCAAAAACATGCACAAACAAATTAGTGAACTCACAGCAGGAAAACAAAATATACCACAGGATGCCTGAAATCAAAAGAAGGTAAAATGTTAATGGGAAAAGAAGACATTGTGGACAGGTGGACAGAGTATATTGGTGAACTATATGGAGCAGAAAGACCAGAATTAACACCAGATACTGAAAACTGTGATGGACCACCAATACTTGAAGATGAAATCATAGATGCCATCAAACACATGAAGAAAGGAAAAGTGATTGGGCCTGACAATATAACAATAGAAGAAATAGAGGCACTAGAGGAGACAGGAATAAAAATAATAACCAAGTTACTGAACGACATTTACAACAGTGGTTATATTCCCAGTGACTTGCTTAAATCCACATTTATAGCACTACCAAAGAAACCAGGTGCAAAGAATTGTGATGACCACTGGACTATCAGCCTCTCATGTCACATAACGAAGCTACTTCTGAGAATCATTATGAGAAGAACAAGGAAAAAGATAAAAATGGAAATAGCAGATCAACAGTTTGGATTTGTTGAAGGAAAGGGAACACACAATGCCATTTATGCTTTACAAACACTAACAGAAAGAGCTTTAGAAGTACAGAAAGATCTCTACTTATGCTTCATTGATTACACCAAGGCATTTGACAAGATGAAACATAATGAAATTATTAAAATGCTTGAAGACATCAATATAGATGGCAAAGATCTGAGGTTTGTAAAACATCTAAACTGGCAGCAAGAAGCAGCAGTTCGAGTTGAAAATAGAACTGGAAAATATCAACCTATAAAACAAGGGGTGTGACAAGGATGTGTACTATCTCCAGACCTTTTTTCTCTGTATAGCGAGAATATTCTAAGAACGATCATCACAGAACCAGGCATAAAAATTGGAGGATACAACATTAACAACCTTCGGTATGCTGACGACACAGTACTGATAGCTGAGAACCAACAAGACCTGCAAAATCTCTTGGATAAAGTCGCCAAAGAAAGTGAACAGAAAGGCCTTACTTCAAACATAAAAATAACAGAGACTATGGTTATATCTAAGAAACAGAATCCACCAGCATGCAGTATAAAATTAAATGGAACTATTCTAAAGCAGGTGCAGAAATTCAAATACCTTGTAGCAGTAATAACTTCAGATGGGAAATGCAGAACAGAAATTAGGAATAGAACAGGCCACGCAAAGACTGCATTTCGGAGAATGAGAAACATATTATCTAACACATCCTTATCAATGAATGTTAGAAAACAAGTCCTAAAATGCTATATTTAACCTATCTTGTTATATGGAAGTGAATCATAGACAATAGGCAGGTATGCACAAAAATCATTGGAAGCAGCAGACATGTGGTTTACTAGAAGAATGTTGCGAATCCCCTGGACAGCAAAAATAACTAATGAAGAATGTATGAGAAGAGCTGGAGAGACAAAAAAACCTTGTCAAAAAGATAAGAGAGAGACAATGTACTTTCATAGGACATGCAATGAGAAGAGGGGGCATTGAAAATATTATAACAACAGGAAAAAAAAGGAAGAAGATCAAGAGGAAGACCAAGAGAAATGATACTGGACAGTCTGACGGGATGGTGTGAGAGGAGATCACCAACTGAGCTGATGGCCTACATGAAGGATCGTGTACTGTGGAGAAGCATAATAGCCAATGCCAGTCAGCACGGCACCTGATGATGATGATGACTCTATTTCTGTAGCAGTCTGATCGAATTTTTTACTGAATAGGGTTGCTGGCCCTATGCTGAACCCTCCTTAGTTGGCCTTTATGATCATGCTTGGTAGGGTACAGTGGTCCTATTCTTTGCTTCCCAGGCATGTCCCCAGGCCCTATAGTCAAAGAACTATAGGAATCTTTATAGGACTGTTTCTAACCTAGTATCTACATGTAAGTGTTGTTTATGATATTACACAGAAATCCATGCACCATCTCTCTTGATGAATAAATTCATACACAAACAAAAAAAAAGGGTAACTATCACTTTTTGAAACCAAGAAAAGGGGCATAGAACAACAGAACATTGATAATAAAACCAAGATTTTCATCTATCAGACTCATATGCTTAGCACATACTTATACGAGCCTGCAATGTGAACAACAAGAAAAAAAACTTAAGAATAGTGAAGTCAATACTTTTATTTTAAAGTAAAGAAAACTAAATTAACGACAGCTAACAAAACAAATATGGCAAGTAAAAAATACATCATTCATTCATTTGCATGCCCCCTGCAGAACTTTGCCTCCCTAACAGCACTCCTGTAGGCCTCTCAGTTGTGAAAAATACATCAGTAAGAAGAAATTGGAAGTGGTAGAGAATTCTGAATATCTTGAATCATTACTATCAATGGAGATACAATGAGGGAGATTAAAAGGAGGATATCTATTGCTCTTCAGAAGTTAAAACAACTAACAAAGCTATGGAGAGGGACAAACAGAATTACAAAGTTTAGAGTTTTAAGGACATACATTTTTTTTAAAAAGGCATTTTATAGCATACACAGAGATTCATTATGGAGAATTTTAAGTCTATATGGAATACCATCTAAAATTGTCAACATCATTAAGGACTTATACAATGGATATGTTTGTGTAGTCAAGACAGAAGAAGAGATGAGTGAATGGTTCCAGATTGAAACAGGTGTGAAACAAGGATGTATACTGTCTCCTTTACTTTTTGGGATTACAATAGACTTCATAATGAAAAAATACTGCACAGGTAACACAGGCATTGACTGGGTACATGGGACCCAACTAGAAGATCTTGATTTTGCTGATGACATAACTCTTATCAGTAATAATGTGAATTCCATGCAAGAAAAAACAGATAGCCTGTCTTCAATGGCTAGCAAAATAGGACTTGAAAGTAACAAGGACAAAACAAAAATAATGAAAATTCCCTTTAATCAAAATGGAAAAATACACACAGAAGGGACAGATATTGAAGAAGTCAATCAATTTGCATACCCTGGCAGCTACATAGACCAGGATGGTGACACTAGAAAGAAAGTTAGGATCAGAATTTCAAAAGCAGCATCAATCTTCAAGAATCTTGAGAACATATGGAACTCAAAAGTTATAAGCACAAAAACCAAGTTAAGACTATTCAATTCAAATGTAATATCCACCCTCATTTATGTATGTGAAAGCTGGAAAACAACTAAAGAAATAGACAAGAAATTAGACTCTTTTGAAAACAAATACCTAAGGAAAATACTCAGCTCAAGTGGAACGAATTCAAGAACAATGCAGAGATAAGACAGATGACTGAACAACAATAAGTCTCATGGGCGATCAGGAAAAGGAGATGGACATATGTTGGTCACATGATGAGAAGAAATGATCAGAGAATCCCAAAACAAGCTATCAAGTGGAACACAACAGGCCAAAGGAAAAAAGGCAGACTGTGTGAAACTCTGAAGAGGACATTGTTAAGAGAGGCCAAATTAACAGGCATAAAATCCTTTGATGAGGTTGAAAGACTTGCCGAAGAAAGGAAAAATTGGCGAACTACTTTGTGAGCCCTATGTGACGTTTAACGGCACAGGAAGGATATAAGATATAAGATTTTTCCCATCACAACATGTACCTGTGAGACCTGGACATTTTTATAAAACACATAAATGCCTTTGAAAGTAAATGTTATAGAAGAGTCCTTCAAACATCATGGACGCAAGAAAGAACAAATATATCTATACTAGAAGAATTTAATACTGAAGAAGGTTGGTTAGTAAAGAAGATTAAGCAGAAAAAACTTAACTGTCTTGGACACATTAAACATCATGAGAATTTGGAGAAGACAGTCATTGAAGGGTACATAATGGGGAAAAAAAGAGGAAGACCAAGGTGAAGATGGCAACAAGACTTTGCTGATGATTTGCAAATGGATGCATCAGCAGCAGGGCATCTTGCTTACAACTGAGATATAACGATATGAAATATGAAAGATTTTTCAGTCAGCAATGAGGGCTGGGAAACTGGTGAAGGATAAAATGACATGGAGAATCGTTTTGTGTAAAGTGTGAAGCATTATTTGAAGAGGAAGTAAGGACTAAATTGAAAATGCTCAGCTATAAAAGTAAATTGAAAACAAAAGATGCAATCATGAGGACATATATGCTGCTTGCTGCTACTATGGTTATTTGTCCAAATACAGAATTGATAGAATCAGCTATAAGTGCTAAAGATGCTCATCAAAACCCACAGTTAACACATAACTGCTTCAGAGCCATCTTCCAGTATTAAAATTAATTACATGCAAGTGTTGTCATTGATAATGCACACAAGTGTTCTGACTATCACTGTACAAACAAATGTTGTCTGCAGCCACATATCATATGATTTTAGCTTATGCTCATATGCATTAAAGTTAAATATTAATGCACAGATCAAGAACATTATGTTGTAAGGTTCTTGATCCCAGTACATAGAATGACATATTGCCATGACTGTCCCCAGTACTAAAATATATTGAGTAACACACGAATAATGTAATGTTATTCTCCCCCTTCCCCCCAACCCACCTATCATGCATCACAAGTCTTCAGTTAAACATTCTCTACATGCCACCACATTTAAAACAGCTTCTTACCTGGTAGAAATATATTGCTTACCTGTAAGGATCTACCATTTCTTCTGTAACAAAGTTCAGAAAATTCCTGAAAGAAGAAAACAGCATAGACATCCACAAAGGTCATACGAAAAGTCGTGAGCAAAAATTTTTTAAAAATCAGAATTTACAGAAAGAAAAAATATAAATGTATCACCTTAAACTGCATCCTTTTCTTCAATTTTCACCATAATCTCCACTTCTCTGCACACATTTTTCCCATTGCTCTGCAAGTTTGAAAATGCTCTCCTGGCAGAATTCAGTTCCAGCTGACTGAAGGCACAGACTCACTGCTGGACATTCTCTCCTGTGTCGTAGTGATGGCCTCACATTTGTTCTTTCACAAAACCAAAACATGGTAATCACTGGGTGCCAGATCATTGCTATAGGCAGAGTGTGGAAGAATTTCCCAACCAATTTTCTGAGTTTCCTCAGTTGTCTGGCGAGCAGAGTTTTTCTCACAGCTTTGTGATCTTCAGTCAACAAACGTGGGACCCAGCGGGCACAAACTTATCTATAGCCTAGGGTTTCAATCATTTCCTGTACTGCACTGGGTCCTAGATTTACAGCGATTTCAGATACTGGGACACGTCTGTCTTGTTTAATGATGTTGTCAACCCTTTCCAAGTTGCGTTCAGTGGAGGAAGTTCTAGGGCGACTGCTGCGAGGCATATCTTGGATGCTGGTGTTTCCATCTTTGAAATATTTCACCCACCTCTTAACACTGCTAGCACCAATACACACATCTCCATAAGCAATTTGAAGTCTTTGGTGAATTTCAGCAGCTGGGATTTCCTCTATAACGAGGAACTCAATAACAGCACGTTGACGAAACGAAACTTCAGCACCTGCTATTTTGCTTCTGCTCCGCGTGGTCATGTGACACATGATGGTGACATCATGTAACCTCTACATGAAGTGCAAAGGATTCAGATAAGGTGATAGATTTATATTTTATCAATCTATAAATTCTGATTTAAAAACAAAAAAAAACTTTAACACAGCTTTCGGTAAGACCCTCGTATCAACATCTGGTACAGAATTCTATCACTGTTTGATATATAATGAATATTTGTACATTAACTGCATTTCAATTAGTCTTGACATACAGTTGACAGCAAAGTTTTATGAATAGCTTATGTGATTTGAAAGAAAGGGGACTGTGAAAGACAGTAAAATTTAGTAGTGCATTTTCCCATTCTTCATCTCCTTGTCAGTTCCTTGTCAAGTGAAATGCACAAGTAAAGAAATTCTCCAGGTGCAGACTTCATTTGATATAATTTTAGATTATTTTTAACATTTTATATATATGTGTGTGTGTGTGTGTACATGCATGTATGCGTGTGTGCATGATGTGTATGTGCGTATATATATATATATATATATATATATATAGTGAATACAAGCTTTTGTGGCAAGAAATGCCTGTAAGTATCTTTATTTTTGCAGAAGTGTAAACAAAAATTGTTTTAAATTTTAAAATCTTCTAATAAAAGTGACATATGTCTTAGCAGTTTCTATTTATTTTGTTAGTGGTTGTCTTGTGCTAAAAAGTTTACAATATTAGTGGTTGCCTTGTGATAAAAATTTTATAATGTTAGTGGTTGTCTTGTGATAAAAATTTTATAATGTTAGTGGTTGTCTTGTGATAAAAAGTTTATAATGTTAGTGGTTGTCTTGTGATAAAAAGTTTATAATGTTAGTGGTTGTCTTGTGATAAAAAGTTTACAATCATTGGTTTAGAGGCAGATGCAGGTTTTCTTTATCTTTATAATCTATTTTTGTGATATCAGTCTTCAGACATAGAAGTGGTGTATGTTCTGACAGCAGTCAGAAAGTAGAGTATGTTCTGACAGCAGTCAGAAAGTAGAGTATGTTCTAACATCAGTCAGAAAGTAGAGTATGTTCTGACAACAGTCAGAAAGTAGAGTATGTTCTAACATCAGTCAGAAAGTAGAGTATGTTCTGACAACAGTCAGAAAGTAGAGTATATTCTGAGATCAGTCAGAAAGTAGAGTATGCAGTGACATCAGTCAGTAAGTACTTGTCTACACTGATATCTGTAGGCTAGTACTAGTTTGCTATGATTAAACAAGTAGTACTTAAAGCACTTACCAGCCAGCATATGCAAAGAGACCTGAGTAAAGAGCTAGTGAGATGCTACCAACATTAGTATGAGTATCTTGAAATGGGTCTTCCAAGTTCTCTATTTCACCTGATTTATAAAAAATATGAACAATTATGTAACATCAAAATTACATTATAAAAGCCTAAACTCAAATGTAGTTGTTTTAAGTCATGTGTAACTGCTTAAAGTCAAGTGCAGTTTCCTAACATTCATTTGTCCAGGTCTCACAGGCATATGTTGCAATGGGAAAGGTGCACACCCTTAAAAATCTTATTTTTGTAGTCCTATCTGTTCCTTTCCATAGCTATTTTAGTTGTTTTACTTTTTGAAGAGCAATACATATCCTTCTAATTTCCCTCATTGTATCTCCTTTATTAGTTAGTAATGATCGAAGATATTCAAAACTCTCCACTTCTTTCAATTTTTCCTCATTGATATATATATATATATATATATATATAATATATATATATATATATATATATATATATATATATCAGCTGCCTTTTTTGTTTTGTCATCAGTTTAGTTTTCTTTGTATTAAGATAAGGGTTTTACTCTTCACTGTTCTTACGGACTAACATAATTAGTTTTTCCATTCCTTTTTGTGTTGTGGACAGTAATAATGTGTCATCAGCATATCTAATCTCTGGTACTGCATAACTTCCAATTGTTATAGCATCATAATATTTTTTGTCTATATCTCATCTAATATTCCTCATTACATTTTCAGTATACAAGGTATAATGGAGGCAATGGAAATGTGGTTCAGAAGAAGGATGTTGAATGTATGATGGACAGCTAAGAAAACCAAGGAAGAAGTCTTAAGAGAGGCTGGAGTTAAAAGGCAAATTACAGAAAAAGTCAGAGGCAGACAAGTGAGATTTGTATGGTATTTTCTGAGAAGAGGAAAATTGGAACATACTATGGCAACTGGAAAAACTGAGGGAAGACGAGACAGAGGAAGACAGAGAGAGAAGTTACTGGATGTGCTGTCAGAAGAAAGTCACCAGCAGATCTCATCATAATCAAGTCTAAAGACAGGGAATTGTGGAGAGAAATGAGCGCCTATGCCATGCGACACAGCGCTTGATTGATTGATTGATTAACTGATACAAGTTAAATAAGTAAGGCAACAATATGCACCCCTAATGGACCCCTTGTTTTATGTCAAACCAAGTTGTTTCACCATTTATTCATACTGCTACCTTTTGTTCTAGATACAGCAGCAATATTAATTGTATCAAATATGTTGAAAATCTCATTTTTTCCATTATTTCCCAAAGTTTCTGATGTTGTACATAATCAAAAGGCTTTGAATAGTCTATAAAAGACAAATATAGATTCACGTTAAATTCTCTGCATTTCTCTATTATTAATTTTATATTGAATATACGATCTCTTGTTTCTCTTCCCTGTCTAAAACCAGCTTGGACATATTGATTTCTCCTTCTATTTTCTTATGAAGTTTACCCTTTATGATTTTTAATAGAATTTTACTGGCATGACTAATCAAGCCAACAGTTCTGTAGTTGTGCATAATTTCAGGTTACCCTTTTTTGGCAGTGGTATGAATATAGTTCTTTTCTACTCTTTTGGTCAAATACCTGAATGCCATAAATTTCTTACATAGTGCATGATAGACTGTTGCACATTCTTTTCCTCCACTTTAATAAGTTCAGCTGTTATCTCATCACATCCTGGTGATTTACCATTTTTTAGACTCTTTATTGTCTGTAAAACTTCTTCAATTGTCCGTTCAGGTTCTTTCTCCTCCAATAATAATCCACACTGTTGATTTCTGCTTTCACAGTCTGTTGTATCATACATTCCTCTGCAATATTCCTTCCATCTTTCTAGAATTTCCTCTGTCTCTGTCAAGGTCTTTTCCATCTTGTCACAAATTACATTTAGCTTAGGTGTGACATTTCTCGTCAACGTCTTCATTTCTTTAAACATTTCACTATCTCTTCCACACTTCTGATGTCCTTCTATTCTTTCACAACAATTTTGTATGTATTGGTTTTTTTTTTGTCTTTTCTTATGTTTCTTTGTACTTCTTTTGTTAAAGATTTATATTTGTCTTTGTTTTTGTTTGTCACTTTCCACTGTGTCTTCATTTCTCTACATTGTTTTATTAGTTCTAATGTGCCTGTTGTAATCCATTCATTCTTTTGTGTTTTCTTTACTGGAACCATATCTTTAGCTACTGTTATTAAAATATCTCCGGGCTGCGTAGCTATTTCATCTAGTGTCATCTCCTCCTGTACAGCCATCTGTGTCTCAAAACATTTCCTCACTTCTATACCGAATTGTTCTGATATTTTTGTAAGATCAAAGCAGAGTGGTCTTTATCCCCTGTCTTTTTTATCTTCATCTTCATGTCTGCTGTTAATAACTCATGGTCCGTGTCACAATCAGCACCTGGTAGATTTTTTGTTGATGTTATACTTGATCTCAACCTTCTTTGCACCAAAATGTAATGTATTTGATTCTTGGTTTTCCCATCAGGTGATGTCCATGTGTAAAGTCTTCTTGGATGTTGTCTAACAAGTGTGTTAGTGACCATTAGCTCATTTTCCATGCAAAATGCCACTAGATTGTCACCTGCCACATTTCTATGTCCTATACTATAATGACTGCATATAGATGATAATAATAGCAAAAATAAAACACATTTTTTCATCTAAGAAGATGGTTTGAACCAGCAGATATTAACTGTTTCATGTGTTTGTCAAACATCATCTTACTCAGCAATTCTTCTCGTGGCTGACTCTACCAGTTTTAGATTTGCATGACTGGCAACAACTACAATGTTTGCATTGTAAGATCCAGATTCTTTACGCCTGAAACAAATCCAGATTTTTAGTCGGGTCAATACATCTGAAAATATCAGAGTTGCAAAAGATGCCAGGAGGTTAGACAAAAGAAGTGTACCACTGCTTTACCCCTGTTTTTGAATTACTCTCCTAGCCTTTAACTTCCCTGACACAAGGCAGTGGGTTTGATTTGTACTGGTAGTACTCCTTTCTATCATACATTAGAAGGAGAACTCAACCAGACAAAGAGACTGACGAAGAGTTGAAGAAGCAAATGCAAACAGGCTGAAGAAGACTGGCTAGATGAGCTGTGCAGGCAAAGTGAAGACCATCGTTGGAAAAACTCCTAAGAATACACAAATGAATAAATGAACTGACAAGCAGAAGAACAAAAGTAACACAGGTTGCCTGAGAGGCCGAAGGAGGGCACAATGATAATGGGTAAGGAGAACACTGGCGGAGAGAAAGCAGACTTAATGTTAAATATAAACAACCAATGAAGAGGAAGTCTCAGATGCCATCAATGGCATGAAAAGAGGAAAATAACAGGACCTGATAAAATATATGTAGAAGAATTATTCCAGCACTTGGTAAATTTAGTGTAAATCTGAATGACATCATCAGATATATAAATAATGACCTATTAAAGTTAGCTTTCATAGCTTTGCATACACACAAAAAAAAAAAACAAAACACAGGGGCCAAAAAAAAGTGTGAAGATTTCAGAACAATAAGCCTTTCCATCATGTTACAAAACTACAGCTTAAAATTATTACGAAAAAAAGCTAGATGCAGAATAGGGATGGAAATAGGAGATAATGCTGTTTGGAGTTGTAGAAAGAAAAGGAACACATAAATGCACAAGAACTCTATAGAGGGAACTTTAGAAGTATAGAAAGACTTATTTGTATGCTTTATTTACTATACAAAAGCAGTTCATAGTCTGTTTCTGTTCAGTGAACACAAAACCACGGGGACAACCCATAGCCACCATCATGCGGTAATGCTTATAACATGCACTGTTATAACACGAAGAAATAATGAAAATATTTGAGGACATACAATAAAGACCTGAGAGTAGTAATAAGAATTAATTGCAATCAAGAAGCAGTCTTCAGGGTAGAAAATATGGTAGGCAAATATAACTAGTAATGCAAGGAGTTAGCCAATGCTGTGTCCTCTCATCAGAGTTCTCTCACTGTACCATCAAAATATCATGAGAGAAATGAAAAATAAGTCAAGGACTTGAGAGGTTATGTCATAAACAACTTATGGTATACAGATAATACAGCACTAATAGCAAAAAATGAAAAGAGCCTACAGGCATTATTAAATATAATAGTAAAAGAAAGTAAAAAAAAAGGACTCACCCTAATTAGCAACAAGACAGAAACAATGGTTACATCACAGAAGAAAAATTCATTGTGTGTATGATGATAAAGTTATGCGTGACAGAGGAACTGGTGCAGGAAATTTAAGGTTGGGCACACATGACCAAGGGGTACAAGGACAACACTCAAATATGACTGATAAATTCTTCAAAGAATGACCAAGTCAAGCATGAAAAGCCTCATTTCATGATTTCAGACTTTCTAATGAATTTCCTCAAATTTTTATGACTAGTCTGTTTTGAAGTATCACAGAGATACTGGATTACTAAATGTTCTGTCCATGGTGGGTGTCAAACAAAAAAGTGATAACAAAGTTCAAACAACGGGTTCAGCTCTGGCGTTTGTTATCAGGGAAGGGGAGTGATGAATTTATTTACATAACTCTATGACTGAGGATGATACTTGGATTCAGTTCATGAATACATAGATGAATGAACAATCCAAACAGTTGACACATGCTTAGTCTCCAAATAAGGTCAGGAAATTCAAACAAGCTTTTACATACTCAAAAATGATGGTTATGGTGTTCTGGGACCACAAAGGAATTTTATTGACAAAACATGGCATGCTGGATTACAGTAACACTTGAAGTTTATTGTAAAGCATTCATCAAGCTTTAGAAGTTGATCCAAAACAAAACGAGTTATAATATCGTGGAGTAAAAAATAGCCTGTTCTTTTGGTTTGTGTACGGACTCTCCGCTAGCCTTTGGACTCCCTGTTCTACCCGCAAGGCAGCGGGAGTGAGAGGTTTTAAGGCGCCTCTGACCCGCCTGGTATTCCCTTCACTGAGCACCTGAGGCACTTTATAGGAGTAGTAGAGCCACCTACTACCCCACCTCGCTCTCTGAGTCTACCGCCTGTTGGTCCGCGCCTGCTTATTTGGATAACTCCTTATTCACAGGGATCCTCCATATCTGGAGGACTTTCACCATCCGCCACCTGTGACGCGCTGGGTTGGGGATGGTCGCCCCAGCTTTACCCAGTTTACAGGGAGTCCAAAGGCTAGCGGAGAGTCCGTACACAAACCGACAGAAGGCAACGGGAAACCACTGTTGTAATTCCCAAGAATAGTTATGCTTAAACAGAATAATCGATTCATCATGAACGACGTTAATGGATGTTCCTGTGGAACAGCCTCGTCCGGTAGGGCAGCTCACGAGCCACAGGTGAGGCCAGATCGTCATCAAGCTACTGGTGGCAAAACTAACAAGTTCAAAATAGCAACATGGAATGTTAGAAATTTATTCCAGGCTGGAAAATTAGAAAATGTAAAGATGGAAATGGAAAGGATGAAGATCAACATATTAGGAATGAGTGAAGTTAGATGGACAGGTGCAGGCAAGATAAACTCAGATAAATATACAATAATATATTCAGGAAGTGAGAAACATGAACGAGGAGTAGGAATTATATTTGATGAACAAACGGCAAGGACAATTGTAGGATATTTGAACATATCGGACCGAATCCTGCTAGCCCAACTGAAAGGACAACCAATAAACATAAATATTATATAAGTGTACGCTCCAACATCTGGAAGCTCTGAAGAAGATGTACAGCTATTTTATAATGATATAGAGACAGCACTAAAACACACAAAGTCACATGAAGTTACCATAGTCATGGGAGATTTTAATGCCAAAGTTGGTAAAAGAAGAACTTCAGACATCGTTGGTGACTATGGACTGGGGGAGAGGAATGACAGAGGTTATAAATTAATTGAATGGGCAAGAATACACAGCATGGTTGTAGGAAACACCTGGTTTAAACAACATCCTCGAAGACTGGCAACGTGGTGCAGTCCAGACAAAAAGACTTTTAACCAGATAGACTACATATTAATCAACAAACGATTCCGCAATGCATTACTGACAACAAAAACCATGCCAGGAGCTGACTGCAATAGTGACCATGATCCACTCTGTGGAAAAGTTAGAATAAAACTAAAGAAAGCGTGCAGAAAAGTGAGAAACATCAAACTGAATACAGAACTTCTTAAAAATGACCAAGAACTGCGAGAACAATACAAAGTTATTATAACAAATAGATACAACGCAATAGCAAAGATAAATAGTATAGATGAACAATGGGAAATGTTAAGAGATTCTATCCACCAAACTGTTAAGGAGTTAATACCACCAAAAAAAAGAAGCCCCTAAAAATAAATGGATGACAGACGACATCTTAGGACTGATGGACAAGAGGAGGAGGAGTAAAAATAACGAGAAAAAATATAACAAGATAAATAAAGAAATAAGACGCAAATGCAGAGAAGCAAAAGAAGTGTGGTTAAATGAGCAGTGCAGACAGATAGAGGACTCTCATAATAAAGACAGCAAAAACATGCACAAACGAATTAATGAACTCACAGGCAGGAAAATAAAATATACCACAGGATGCCTGAAATCGAAAGAAGGTAAAATGTTAATGGGAAAAGAAGACATTGTGGACAGGTGGACAGAGTATATCGGTGAGCTATATGGAGGAGAAAGACCAGAATTAACACCAGATACTGAAAACTGTGATGGACCACCAATACTTGAAGATGAAATCATAGATGCCATCAAACACATGAAGAAAGGAAAAGCGACTGGGCCTGAAATATAACAATAGAAGAAATAGAGGCACTAGAGGAGACAGGAATAAAAATAATAACCAAGTTACTGAATGATATTTACAACAGTGGTTATATTCCCAGTGACTTGCTTAAATCTACGTTTATAGCACTACCAAAGAAACCAGGTGCAAAGGAATGTGACGACCACCGGACTATCAGCCTCTCATGTCACATAACAAAGCTACTTCTGAGAATAATTATGAGAAGAACAAGGAAAAAGATAAAAATGGAAATAGCAGATCAACAGTTTTGAAGGAAAGGGAACACACAATGCCATTTATGCTTTACAAACACTAACAGAAAGAGCTTTAGAAGTACAGAAAGATCTCTACTTATGCTTCATTGATTACACCAAGGCATTTGACAAGGTGAAGCATAATGAAATTATTAAAATGCTTGAAGACATCAATATAGACGGCAAAGACCTGAGGATTGTAAAACATCTATACTGGCAGCAAGAAGCAGCAGTTCGAGTTGAAAATAGAATTGGAAAATATCAACCTATAAAACAAGGGGTGCGACAAGGATGTGTACTATCTCCAGACCTTTTTTCTCTGTATAGCGAGAATATTCTAAGAACAATCATCACAGAACCAGGCATAAAAATTGGAGGATACAATATTAACAACCTTCGGTATGCTGACGACACAGTTCTGATAGCTGAGAACCAACAAGACCTGCAAAATCTCTTGGATAAAGTGGCCAAAGAAAGTGAACAGAAAGGCCTTACTTTGAACATCAAAAAGACAGAGACTATGGTTATATCTAAGAAACAGAATCCACCAGCATGCAGTATTAAATTAAACGGAACTATTCTAAAGCAGGTGCAGAAATTCAAATACCTTGGAGCAGTAATAATAGCAATAGGCAAGTATGCACAAAAATCATTGGAAGCGGCAGAAATGTGGTTTATTAGAAGAATGTTGCGAATCCCCTGGACAGCAAAATTAACTAATGAAGAATGTATGAGAAGAGCTGGAGAGACAAAAAAAACCTTGTCAAAAAGATAAGAGAGAGACAATGTACTTTCATAGGACATGCAATGAGAAGAGGGGGCATTGAAAATATTATAACAACAGGAAAAATAGAAGGAAGAAGGTCAAGAGGAAGACCAAGAGAAATGATACTGGACAGTCTGACGGGATGGTGTGCGAGGAGATCACCAACTGAGCTGATGGCCTGCATGAAGGATCGGGTACTCTGGAGAACCATAATAGCCAACGCCAGTCGGCACGGCACATGATGATGATGATGAAAAAAAATAGCTATCACATTGAGGGCGGATTGGAATAAATTTAATGCCTTTGACGAGGACTTGTTTTTCATCATCAGAAAGGGGTAAGTCGGGAGGAATACAGACAACATTAGAGGCTGGAGGAAGAGGGAGAGAGGGGATCTCATCTAAGGGTGTGGTATGGGAACTTGAATGTGCTGTGTAATCTGGGAAGGTTGGTCGGGAGGTGTTAAAGAAGTCTGATGGTCAAATGAAATAGAACCCCGTTGGTCAGGTGTAGCAGAAGAGAGGGGCTGATTAGAGAGCGGATTATCTCTAGAAGAAGAAGAGATCGGCTGTGATGGGGGTAAAGGCAGAAGTCGGTTAAGTTTGTGTTCTTTTCCAGAGACATGGAACTGGTAAAGCTGGCGATTTGTGACGTGTGTAATGTGTTTGATAAGAAGAAGGAGAGCATGGTTGTCTGATGTGTGAACATGAAGGCTGCGTTCAAGGCTATCTTTTACCCGATAGAGGTTGGACAAAAGGCGTCTGTAATTCTGAATGATACATCGCATTCTGAGCCGCGAGGGACACCCTGGCAAAGCCATTGTTTGAAAATGGACTGCAGTTGCTGGTTCCATGGTGGACAAGTGCCTGAATTTGGGTGGCGACTATATGAATAGAAATGCAGTTATGTACGTATAGTTTATATGTAAAAAAAGTTTTTTTTCTCTGTTTTTGACACTCTAAACAGCAATTTGGACCATGTCTTGTATTTGTACAGCCAGTAGCTTCAGATGGAAAATGATACTCTGAAATCAAGAATAGAATATGCCAAGCCAAAACAACTTTCAAAGAAATGAGAGGTATCTCTATTCTGAACGTCAGAAAAAAGAATTCTAAAATGCTACATTCAGTTCATCTCACTTTATGGAAATAAGTCATGGGTAATCAACAGATCAATGTGAAGATCATTATAAGTAACACCAATGTGGTATTTTCTTTTCTTCTTTTTGTGGACTTTTACAAAGAAGGGATCTGTATGCTCCAGGATTGTTGGACTACATGCAAAAACCTGCAAGAGGACTATGTTGAGAAATAATCCCCAAAAAGTTGTCCACAAATAGCCGCGAACTTATCAATCACCCCTTGTAAGTTTTTGAAAAAGGTAGAAGAACTTTCATCGGCAGGGCTGACAAAACGGATATTCCAGCGAAACAGTGCACCAAAAGGAAGAGATATCCATAGCGGGGTCGTTAAATTTTATTTGTAGTGTGCGATCGCTAGACAGTTCGGCTAATTCTTCTTGTGCACGACCGGTTAATTCAGAGAATGCACACTGAAAAAAATCCAGTAATACGCTTTAATGTCTTCGGGCGTGAAGTATTTGTCAAAATATTCAGCAAGAGATGTCAGAAGCCGTTTATTACACCAGTGACCCCTTCTAGAATCTCATCATTAACTTCATTGCTCTCTAAAAATTCACAGAACAAATAAAACATGTCTTGTGATTTGTTCTCGAGTCGCGTGCGCCAAAGTCGTAGTTTCTTTTTAAAAGACTGCAACTTTGTCGTATGTCTTGAGTATACTGGCATCTTTACCCTGCAGTGATATGTTCAAACTGTCCAAAGGGCTAAAAATATCAGCAAAATGTGCCAGCATGGCAAGCCACTCAATATCAGCGACCTTATTTGCCAGGTCGAGATTGTGCTCTGTCAAAAACTGCTACAATTCTAAACGAAGCTCAAACACGCTTGCATGAACTTTACTCCGGGCAGCCAACGCACAGCCGTGTGCAATAGGAAATGCTTGTGTTCTGCATCTGACTCAGTACAAAGTTGAGCAAATAATCGACTGTTCACTGTTCTAGATTTTATGAAGTTTACAATCCGAACACAGTCTTCGAGTACACATCCCAGAGTTTCATTCAACTTCTTTGAAGTGAGCGCCTCACGATGGATAATGCAATGGATGCCTACAATCTCGGGTGAAACTTTCTTTATGCAAGTTAAAACACCACTGTTGCGGCTAGTCATTGTGACAGAATCGTCGGTGCAACATCGATGCAATTCGTCCACCGCAGTCCAAAAGTTGTGGAAAAATCGTTTTAAACAGGAAATATTTCATTGGCCGTCGTTCTCGCTGGCAGTGACTTGCAAAAAAGAAATTCCTCTTGCATACTATTTGCCAACAAGCAGCTGTGACTCGCCAGCCATGTCAGGTGATTCATATAATTGAATAGCAACCTTAGTAGATTGTAATCGTTCAATTAGCTGCACATCAATGTCATTTGACATTTCAGATATTCTTCTGCGGACAGTATCGTTCCAGATGGGAATGCTTTTCAGTTTTCTAGCGTATTCTGAGCCGAACAATACGTCACAAATCTCATAACCGACTGACATGATAAGATCTTCTCCAATCTTGTGCGGTTTCTTTGATTTTGCGATTCTCTGGGCAATCGGGTACAGTGCTTTAAGAGCTTTTTTTGTTGAGAGTGGCTCTTGTTTTTAACACTGTCATCTGTTTACTATATTCCTCGGCTTTACGTTCGAAATTCTTTGGTTTTAATCTGTAGATCTGGATGTCTTGTAGTTAGATGACGCAATTTCGTCGGCTGCATTGCCTCATTAGAGAGGATTTGCAAACAAATAACACACTGTGGCGGATTTTGATCATTTGTTGATGGAACGAAACCGCACTTAATATACTCCACATCATTTTTTTGAGCATATTTAGTTTTATTACAAGTATCAACGTTACCGTCGTCTCGATCACAATGACTTTCGTTGCCACTACTATCAATTTGTTTTACGCGAAGTCGAAGGCTTACGTTTCACAAATCGATCCATTTTAAAGCCTAAAGTTTGAACAATAAAAACGGCTATTCGAAAAGGCTCCACGATCACTACGTGTGTAAGTGGAATCCGCTGATTAATCCAACACGAATTACACACAGCACCAATACCGAATAGCGGCTCTCAAACCAACGAAATATGATTTTAAAACTAAAATACAATTGCTGAGAATTATTTTTCAATTCTGCTCTCTCGCAGAATCTACGCCAACTGTTCTCTAAAATTACATTGTAAAACTGCACGTTTCAGCAACAGACAGACGCCGGTGTCGCACTTCAAAAGCGATGCCGTATTTTTATGTACGCCACATTTCTGTTTGATGCTGGAAGAAACGCTGTCTGGACCACCCTTTCTCCAATAGCCGCACTGTGGACATACTAATAAAGCGACCTACAATTCTGCAGCTTGCATCCGTGCAGTCAGTTCCTATGCATTGCGTGAAAAATACGGAATAATTTTTTATTGTATCCACTTTTTTCTCTCTTTTCCGGCTGCTTTGAGATTTCAGCGTGGCCCACAATACTCCCTGCCACGGCCTACCTTTGGGCCGCGGCCTATGGACTGAGAACCACTGGTGTATGAAATATGCCATAGCATAGCACATTTGTGCATGACATGCTATAGCATAGCACATTTGTGAATGATATTTACTGTAGTGTAGCACATTTGTGTATGACATGCTTTAGTGTAGCACATTTGTGTATGACATACTCTAGTGTAGCACATTTTTGTATGACATGCTCTAGTGTAGCACATTTTTGTATGACATGCTCTAGTGTAGCACATTTTTGTATGACATGCTCTAGTGTAGCACATTTGTGTATGACATGCTCTAGTGCAGCACATTTTTGTATGACATACTGTTGTGTAGCACATTTGTGGATGACATATGCTGTAGTGTAGCACATTTGTGGATGACATATGCTGTAGTGTAGCACATTTGTGTATGACATATTCTGTAGTGTAGCACATTTGTGTATGACATATGTTGTAGTGTAGCACATTTGTGTATGACATATGCTGTAGTGTAGCACATTTGTGTATGACATATGCTGTAGTGTAGCACATTTGTGTATGACATATGCTGTAGTATAGCACATTTGTGTATGACATATGCTGTAGTGTAGCACATTTGTGTATGACATATTCTGTAGTGTAGCACATTTGTGTATGACATATGCTGTAGTGTAGCACATTTGTGTATGACATATGCTGTAGTGTAGCACATTTGTGTATGACATATGCTGTATTATCTCACCTAAGCCAATGAGGACAAGACCAGTAATGATGATGATCCCTAGAGCCAACAGTTTGGCTGCTGTAAACAAATCTTGTATTCTTGTGGCTGCTCTGACACTCTCGGCATTGATGTAAGTCAGCAAACCTGAAGCAGAGCAACAATCTCAATTTATAAAAGATGCACATGATGATGATGATATATCAGACACATACAATGACATGCTTGAAGTATGTGCTTCACAAACTTTCACTTCCATGATATCTACTAATTTTCTCTTCTGTAGGCCAAGATATACATCACAAATTCTTACATTTCTGCACATCAGGACAACTGTTTCATAACATTTTTATCTTTATTAATCAATACATCTGCTCTACAAAATGTTTGTTTCTATAGATCAAGACATCTATTTCAAGTAATTTTGACTTATATAAATCAAGATATCTTTTCATAAAAAATTCACCTGTATAGATCATTTGCTTGTTTCAGGGGTACATAATGTTTTCTATACCACAAATCCCTTATAAATATCTTTTGTTTTTGTAGGCCCCCTGCAAATATCTTTTGTTTTTTCCCCTATAAATATCTCTTGTTTTTGTGGACCCTCTTTTAATATCTTTTTTTTTTTGTTTTTGTTTTTGTAGGCCCCTATAAATATCTTTTGTTTTTGTGGATCCCTATAAATATCTTTTATTTTTTGTGGACCCCTATAAATATCTCTTGTTTTGTGGACCTCTATTAATATCTCTTATTTTTGCGGACTCCCTTTAAATAAATGAAGTGTGAATGCTAAAGAGGCAGAAGCTGCAAGGCATACGAGTGAAAAAAAAGGGAAGAGAAGAATGGATAGGTTTACTGAGTATAGTTAAACAGAGGAAAGAATAGTTCCAAAGGAAGCTACATTGAGAGCTGAATGTCCTGTATGCCCTTGTGGGTCCTTTGACTGAGATAATTAGGCATTGATCTTCCAGTTGCCACTGCACTTTGGAGTGCGTCTTTAGCATTTCAAATATCATGGACACAAAAAAAGAACAAATATGTCCATACAACAAGAACTTAATATCGAAGAAGACTGGCTAGTAAAGAGGATTAAAGAGGGAAAATGTAAATATTGTGGACACATTAAACGTCATAATAATCTAGAGAAGACCGTCTTGGAAGGGTACATACTGGGGAAAAAAAAGAGAGGCAGACCAAATGCAAAGATGGCTGCAAGACATCGTTGATGATCTGCAAACTGAATGAATGAATAAATATTTTTTTGTCAGTTGTCATCAATTTAGTTTTCTTTGCATTAAGATAAAGGTTTTGCTCTTAACTGTTCTTATGGGTGACATAATTAGTTTTTACATTCCTTTTTGAGTTGTGGACAGTAATACTATGTCATCAGTCAGTCATTTGCATGTCCCGCGTGTAACTTTGCCTCCCTAACAGCTCTCCTATGGGCCTCTATGTTGTAGGCAAGATGCCCTGATGCTGATGCATCAATTTGCAGATTATCAACGATGTCTTGCAGCCATTTTTGCCTTGGCCTTCTTCTCTTTCTTTTTCCCATTATATACCCTTCCACGACTGTCTTCTCTAAATTATCATGATGTTTAATGTGCCCACAATATTTAAGTTTTCTCTATTTAAGACTGTGTATCTCTTTCATTTGATGTCTATGTATTTGTCGTGGTCTTGTGACCGTGTATCTCTGCCATGAGAGAGATAATGATCCTCTTTACTAGCCAGCATTCTTCAATATTAAGTTCTTGTAGTACGGATACATTTGTTCTTTTTTGTGTTCATGATATTTGAAGAACTTCTCTGTAACATTTAAAGGCATTTATTGTATCTCCATTATTTTTTATAAATAGGAAACTACGAGGTTTTGGTACGGTAAAGTAAGAGAACAAATATTGTAGGATTAAACCTCGAAAAAATCGTAGACAAAGCACTTTAGTGAGACGCGAGAGAAAGAACAATCACAAGACAATTACCTGGGATTCGGACACGGACTCCGGTAGGACGAGCAGCCGTCTAGCCACGAGAGAACAGCGTACTATCAACTTAGCCAACTAGCACCCCAAAAAAGGTGTTTTGTTGACATAGTCTTTAGTAACTGCTCAGCAGACATGAGAGATCGTGACACCCGGAAAGAAACGAGGTCGTGACACACAGAAATTCCATAGCTTAGATTCATTCTCTCTAGCAGGTACCAACTAGACAAACATACACACAGTCTCCTGCCATGTCTGGTGCAAACTTGAACAATAATAACAAACGAACGAATACTTATTACATGAAGTTAGTTTCAGGTATAGTTTTAAGGAACAATTTTTTATAAATAGGAAACTACGAGGTTTTGGTACGGTAAAGTAAGAGAACAAATATTGTAGGATTAAACCTCGAAAAAATCGTAGACAAAGCACTTTAGTAAGACGTGAGAGAAAGAAAAATCACAAGAGAATTACCTGGGATTCGAACACGGACTCCGGTAGGACGAGAATGAATCTAAGCTACGGAATTTCTGTGTGTCACGACCTCGTTTCTTTCCGGGTGTCACGATCTCTCATGTCTGCTGAGCAGTTACTAAAGACTATGTCAACAAAATACCTTTTCTGGGGTGCTAGTTGGCTAAGTTGATAGTTCGCTGTTTTCTCGTGGCTAGACGGCTACTCGTCCTACCGGAGTCCGTGTTCGAATCCCAGGTAATTCTCTCGTGATTTTTCTTTCTCTCACGTCTCACTAAAGTGCTTTGTCTACGATTTTTTCGAGGTTTAATCCTACAATATTTGTTCTCTTACTTTTAACAAAAGAAGTACGAAGAAACATAAGAAAAGACAAAAAACAATACATACAAGATTGTTGTGAAAGAATAGAAGAACATCAGAAGTGTGGAAGAGATAGTGAAATGTTTAAAGAAATGAAGACATTGACGAGAAATGTCACACCTAAGCTAAATGTAATTTGTGATGAGATGGGGAATACCCTGACAGAGACAGAGGAAATTCTAGAAAGATGGAAGGAATATTGCAAAAGAATGTATGAAACAACCGACTGTGGAAGCAGAAATCAACAGTGTGAATTATTATTGGAGGAGAAAGAACCCGAACCGACAATGGAAGAAGTTTTATGGGCAATAAAGAATCTGAAAAATGGTAAATCACCAGGATGTGATGAGATAACAGCTGAATTTATTAAAGCAGGAGGAAAGGAGTGTGCAACAATCTATCATGCACTATGTAAAAAGATATGGCATTCAGGTGTTTGGCCAAAAGAACGGAAAAGAACTGTGTTCATACCATTGCCAAAAAAGGGTAACCTGAAATTATGCACATACTACAGAACTGTTGCCCTGATTAGTCATGCCAGTAAAATTCTGTTAAAAATCATAATGGGTAGACTTCGAAAGAAAATAGAAGAAGAAGTCAATATGTTCCAAGCTAGTTTCAGGCAAGGAAGAGGATCAAGAGATCATATATTCAATCTAAGATTAATAATAGAGAAATGCAGAGAGTTTAATGTGAATCTATATTTATCCTTTATAGACTACTCAAAGGCATTTGATTGTGTACAACACCAGAAACTTTGGGAAATAATGGAAAAAATGGGATTTCCAACACATTTGATACAATTAACATCACTGCTGTATCTAGACCAACAAGCAGCAGTAAGAATAAATGGTGAAACAACAAGTTGGTTTGACATAAAACAATAAAATAAATATTTTGGACACATTAAACGTCATGATAATTTAGAGAAGACCATATTGGAAGGATACATAATGGGAAAAAGAAAAAGAGGAAGACCAAGACGAAGATGGCTGCAAGACATCGTTGACGATCTGGAAATGGATGCAACAGCAGCAGGCCATCTTGCTCACAACCGAGAGGCCTACAGGAGTGCTGTTTGGGAGGCAAAGTTCCGCAAGGGACATGCAAATGAATGAATGAATGACTTTACTGTATCTCCATTAGTGATAGATATCCTGCTTTTAATTTCCATCATTGTATCTCCATTATTAGTTAGTAGTGATCCAAGATATTCAAAACTCTCAACTTCTTACCAGAGTGGGGTCTTGTTTGGAACTGGATATTACATTTTTTTCTGAGTGTACATTTGGTACATAGCACAATCCCTTGAAGGGATGATTGGAAGATGGTTTAGCATTTTACCAAAGTTTACCTATGAAAACTCAAAGATTTCCCTGTTATAAATATGTATAACGGATAGTTGCATATGATTAGAATGGATGATTACATATTATACTTAAAGGTTTACCTGTTCTACTTATAGATAGTTGGATATGATTAGGATGGATGATTATATATTGTACCAGAGTTTTGCCTATTCCACATATGTGTAGCATGTAGTCACATATGATAGGAGTAGATGATTGCATATGAACTTGACAAGGGCTGTGTGTAGCCGCATGTAACAGGAAGAGGATTTTGACTGGTGGAGTTAGAGCATGAAGATGCATGCTTGAGTGAAGAGTTGACTAACGCTAATGTGTGTGCTCTGTATGGAGTTGAGTATTAATTTAAACCCAGACTTGGAGCTATATTATTACTTGCATTCAGTACTTGTTGAAGGGGTTTGTTTTTTTTTTGAGAGCTTTGACAGGCAAACCTCTACTTTTTGGGAGGGGGGAATATTGTGATAGTATTTCTGTTATTCATGGAACATAAGCGGCCGGGAAAAAGCAACGTGGGAAACCAGTGCAGGAGAAAGGGGATCTCGGGATGGCTTTGGTACAGTTGCGGTATAAATACCATGCAGGATTAGTTTAGGAATGAGGCCTTACTTGTTTTGATGCAGAGAGAGAGAGAGAGTCTTACGATGTGTCGGTAAGAGAGTCTCGTTTTGTTTTGGTTAAATAGAGTTTTCAGTAGTAGTAGTTTTTGGCAGAGGCATTTTGAGTAAAGATGTGGATATATGATTAGTTTTTGAGATAGCTGTAGTTGTAGCGGGGTCTTTTTCGGTTGTAACATTGAGAGTATGCCTTAAAAAGATATTAATTATGATGTTTAAAAGATATTAATTATGATGTTTAAAAGATATTAATTAAGATACTACGTTAAAATATCCTGATTTGTTATGGGCAAGCAGAGTGAAGAGTGATATATGGTATATGTTCTGTATCTAAAAAACTAGAGCCGATAGGGGAAAACGTTTGTCATTTTTGGAATCAGCAGGTCAAATATATACCCACCCCCCCCCCAAAAAAAAAACAACAAAAAAACAAACAAATCAAACAAAAAACAAAAACAAAAACAAAACAAAAAAAAGCAAAACAAGTCTAACATTTGAGGTACAAAAATGTGTGTTGGCCAGTGATCTTATGCTTGTTTGTTTTTCTGATGAGGGTTGAAACTTGAATCTAGGAATTCTCAACATCGCACTTGGGGCACACCCATACATGTGTGAAGCGCTCTGTTTTGTTTTGGTTAGGGCTGATCAGAATTAGACTGACTGAATCATGGGACAACAGGTGTTGGGTATATAAGAGGGGTGCGTGTTGTCCAGCAGGTCAGTGTTCTGTGTAGAGAGATACAGCAGGGGTTGTGGTGTCCTGAATTGGAATGTATTCATAGAGAATGTTCATGATGCGTTCTTCATGTAAGTCTACCCCGTACCATCCATAGTTTGTTTCAGTATCGTCAGGTGTCCTATGTGGAGTTTCAAAGTATGTGGAGTGCAGGGTCTATGGTTTGTGATTGTGGTAAGTGTTTCAATTCTTTTTGTTAGGGATCTTCATGACAAGCAATGTCTTCATGGCAAGTACTGTGAGCTGTTTTCATCACGACTAGGAATGTAAATGTAAAGTAATATAATTCGTGATACATCATATATGTTGGGAGAATTACCATGTTGTTAAGAGATTAATGATGAACTAATGATTCCAAAATGTAATACACTCACTTGTGTTATTGGTGGAGCTCCATGAGGTTAAGTGACATGAGATGTATCATAGGGTCTATGATGTTTTGTATGATTTGTGGCCAAGTTTTTGGTGGCTTAAACCGTTCTGTCCTATATAAAATCATATTCGACATTGTAACTTGCAGTCATTCTTATCTTATATCTTATATCCTTCCCGTGCCGTTAAACGTCACATAGGGCTCGCAAAGTAGTTCGCCAATTTTTCCTGTCTTCGGCGAGTCTTTCAACCTCATCAAAGGATTTTATGCCTGTTAACTTGGCCTCTCTTAATAATGTCCTCTTCAGAGTTTCACGCGGTCTGCCCCTTTTTCTTCGGCCTGTTGTGTTCCACTTGATAGCTTGTTTTGGGATTCTCTGATCATTTCTTCTCATCAAGTGACCAACATATGTCCATCTCCTTTTCCTGATCACCCATGAGACTGGTTGTTGTTCAGTCATCTGTCTTATCTCTGCATTGTTCTTGAATTCATTCCACTTGATGCCGAGTATTTTCCTTAGGCATTTGTTTTCAAAAGAGTCTAATTTCTTGTCTATTTCTTTAGTTGTTTTCCAGCTTTCACATGCATAAATGAAGGTGGATATTACATTTGAATTGAATAGTCTTAACTTGGTTTTTGTGCTTATAACTTTTGAATTCCATATGTTCTCAAGATTCTTGAAGATTGATGCTGCTTTTGCAATTCTGATCCTAACTTCCTTTCTAGTGTCACCATCCTGGTCTATGTAGCTGCCAAGGTATGCACATTGATTGACTTCTTCAATATCTGTCCCTTCTATGTGTATTTTTCCATTTTGATTGAGAGGAATTTTCATTATTTTTGTTTTGTCCTTGTTAATTTCAAGTCCTATTTTGCTAGCCAGTGAAGACAGGCTATCTGTTTTTTCTTGCATGGAATTCACATTATTACTGATAAGAGTTATGTCATCAGCAAAATCAAGATCTTCTAGTTGGGTCCCATGTACCCAGTCAATACCTGTGTTACCTGTGCAGCATTTTTTCATGTTGATAAATGTTGATATCTGTGTATGTGAGTCCAGAGACTGGGGCACTAATCTGGGGTTATTAAACGGCTCCACGAGGCCCACATGTTCTCCATGTTATGTTTATGTTTTTCTAGACAATGGTTAATAAGATAAAGTAAGTCTCGACGTTGAGTGTCTAGACCGAGCTGTTGGTACAGCTCATTAGTCAGATGAAGATTGACTTAATGTATTAAATGAAATGATATGTGTTATAAATGTGCATTTTCTTCATGTTCATGTGAAGTATGTTCACCCTTGTTTTGGTGTTGTGTGATAAGTGTAATAAACTGGAATCCAGATATGAAATGGCAGAATTGTATGTTCTCTGTAAAAGTAAATGTTGTGTTGGCATTTAGTGTTGATTGCACAACTTTAAGAGTGTAGATAGCCCGGGGTAGGAAGTCAGTATATATACATATAGTGTTGCGGAACCTGGGAAAGACCACAAAGGGAATTCAAGTCCCGTCGTACTGTTGTACAAAAGAACGGGGAGACTAATGCCATTACCTGATGAACTAAGTTCTCCTTGTAAGGATACAATTAAAGAATTAGTGAATTAAATAGACATGGCACACTAACTGTCAGTTATAAAGTAAAGTAATACAATTGACATTAAAGAAAAAAACATATAATAATATTTTACACATGTTCTGCTCTCTGTTTCAGTAACCACCGAAGAGTATGAACACTAATTGGGCTAGTCAGCTGTTGGTTCAACCTTGAATTTAACCAGTCACCTGGCTCTTCCTCCCCCTCCCATCACATCTCTGTCTTTCATCCTCTGTAGATATATATTATCAACACATGCTCTTTCCTCCCCCCTGCACCAGTTCCTCAGCCATCGACTTCAGTAGACCATATCCATAGGAATCATACATGTTGCAATAGCGTTACAGCCAACATGATCAGCTACATCATTGCCTCTCATTCATTGAATGTAACATCCCTTATAATTCGTTAAGTGATCATTACCCAGTCTGCTGTACTTGGACAAGAAAGGGGTATAAACTTCCTAAACACAATCACATCAGTATGAAATTTAGAAGCTTCAGAAATTTTAACCTAGAATTATTCCTTAATGATTTGCAAGAATCTTCACTTACACACGTGTACCAACTAACTAACCCTGATGAGGCAATAGAATATTGGCTAAAGATCTTCAGAGATATATTATACAAACATGTCCCCATGAAAGAGGTGAGAGTAAAACACCAGACGAAGTCACCTTGGATAACACCTGAAATACTACAATCCATGAGAGAACGTGACCGGGCGCACAAAATCAAGGACTTTATGACCTACCGTTCACTCAGAAACAAAGTTCAATACTTAATAAGACAAGAGAAAAAAAATTACTTCAGGAATCTAATACAGAATAAATCTAACAGTAAATCAATTTGGAAAGCCATAAATACTCTATCAAATAAAAGAAAAGAATTTGATTCTCAAACCATCAATCGTGCATACACTAGCACACATATCAGTACACATTTCAGAGAAGAAATCAACGTTCTTAAATCATCAATATCAGCTCCTGTATGCGACTTACATGAACTACAAACATTCCTGGACAGCAGATGTACTGATTTTAAACAGTTACACATTCCATTCTTAACAGTCAGTGAAGTTCACAGTTATCTCTTAACCTTACAAAACAACAATACAGCTGGGCTTGATGATATTAGTAATAAGATCTTACGTTATGCTTAATATTGAAGAAGGCTGGCTAGTAAAGAGGATTAAAGAGAGAAAACTTAAATATTTTGGCCACATTAAACGTCATGATAATTTAGAGAAGACCGTATTGGAAGGATACATAATGGGAAAAAGAAAAAGAGGAAGACCGAAACGAAGATGGCTGCAAGACATCGTTGATGATCTGGAAATGGATGCAGCAGCAGCAGGCCATCTTGCTCACAACCAAGAGGCCTACAGGAGTGCTGTTTGGGAGGCAAAGTTCCGCAAGGGACATGCAAAGGAATGAATGAATGAATCTTACATTATGCTGCACCTGTCATTTCACATACACTAACATATATTTACAACCAGTGCATTGCAAAATGTTATTTCCCTGAGGCTTTTACAACTGCTAAGGTGTATCCTCGCTTTAAATCTGGCTCATCCAACAATCTTACCAACTATAGACCAATATCCATATTATCGTCATTATCAAAACCACTCGAAAAACACATACACAAAATAACTCTACGACACATGCAAGAGAACAATTTACTCATAGACAGTCAGTCAGGCTTTAGACCCAATCATTCCTGCCACACAGCTCTTACCAAAATGACAGAAAACTGGTTAGTAAATATAAATGACGACAGACTATGTGGTGCCATCTTTGTCGACTTTAAAAAGGCATTTGATATGATTGACCACAATATTCTTGTAAGAAAATAAAGACTTATAAATTGCACCCTAACAACCTAATAAAATTAATTGCATCGTTTCTTTCAGACAGACAACAGGTAGTATTCTTCAACAATTCTCTATAAAATTCTGCTACAGTTGACACTGGTGTTACGCAAGGTTCTATTCTAGGCCCGTTGCTCTTTGCTATCTATATCAATGATCTTCCACTTCATCTTAAACACTCTTCTTGTGACCTTTTTGCCGATGATTGCACAGTCTACACCAGTGACTACGGTTGTGTTAATCTAGAATCAATTCTTCAGGTCGAGTTATACAATTTAATTAGATGGAGCAAAAATAATGGCATGATTATAAACACCGATAAAACAAAATCAATGCTCATAACAACAAGACAGAAACTACAAAACGCAACAAAAACAACACTTCGGCTCTGTACAGAAACATCACAGATAGAAAACGTTAGTGAGCACAAAACACTAGGTCTTATTATTGACCATCTGACCTGGAACTCTCATGTGCAATGTCTAACAAAACTCATCGCACAAAAAGTATACCAATTAGATAAAATTAAGCACTTCATCGATCAAGACACTAGGAAGACATACTACATATCTCATATACAAACACATTTAGATTATTGCTCAACAGTTTGGGATGGTTTCTCAGTGTCAAATACAAAGAGGCTTTGCTCTCTCCAAAAGCGAGCAGTAAAGCTTATTAGTGACAAAGATCAAGCACAAACAACTAACCATCACAAACGTATCAAAATACTGCCTCTTAAGAACAGGTTCCTCTTCAACAAAGCCAAGTTAGTACATCAAATTCTTTCACGGCATGCCCCGCCTTATCTATGGAACCTGTTTAAATTTAGCCCAAAGTGCAGCCAACGCTTGAACAACATATGTCTTCCAAAACCTAGACTTGATCTTTACAAGAACAGCTTTAGTTATTCTGCTGCTCATCTTTGGAATACCCTCCCATCCTATATAAAAAAATATAAATTATACTCCTTCCTACAACTACAAGCTTTCCCAATATCTATTTGATGTCGACTACATGCCTCCATGAATTATAAAGCTTAAAAGTTATCTTAAACTGCTCTTACAGACACCGAATACAATTAATTGTTTTCTGAATAGTCCCGAAAATTTTGTTTAGTAGATAGTCATTTATAATGTATGTAGTTACTTCTGTACTGAGTGAATGTTTTAAGAGCGAAACGTAAATGTTATATTTTATTTTGTGTCTCTCAGCTTCAATGTTAGTTATGTTTGTTATATGAACAGCATATTTGTAGAATGTCTGGAATAGAGTGAAAGATGTATGATAAAGGGCAGAATGTCAGACGGGCCTGGGTGCCCAATTCTTAACCCTTTTGAAATAAAGATCAATCAAGCAATCAATCAATCAATCAATCTCCTACCCCACTCTACATCCAATATGATGATATTCCAAGGATGTTACTGTGGTCCATAAACAGCTTCTAGTGTTTCAACTGTAAGATCATCATCATCATCATCATCATCACTCCTTCTTAGTATAGAGGACTTAGTTGAGGACTGCGGTAAAAGTTATTCTAGTAGAATAGACAGATAAAGCGTACTAACGTCCTAACCTGGAGGATCTCTGCCAGCTAAGTGCTATTTTGTGCTTATTTATTATTTCGTTATTTTTGCCGTCCTTGATAAAAGCATATCGCCCAAATATTGGTTTGTTACTGTTTGTTCTGCACTTCTACGTCTTTATCCCACTGTTTCTTTTGCCATTCTTTTGAACTTGTATCTTGTGGTTCTTTTATGTAAAACTGCAGCATACACCTTTGACTGTCTTTTCTTTTTGGTACGTCTTTCATTTCATTTCGCTTCACTTTCTTGCTTAGCTCATTGCACACATTTAAGATGCAAAATGATCACTGTGTATGTAATCTAAGTAAAGATGGGGTTTCTGACTCGACAATCGATCGTCTTGCACACAGTTTCCCAATTCTCATCTGTGAGGCAAATGATGTGGCCTTTTTTCCCTCTACGCCGAAATTTTGTATTCATGAACTGATTTTGTAGTCAAGATAACATCAAATACAATCGCTTGTGCTAGTCTCGGCATCTTGTAGGTCTCTGTCTCTTCAGTTCTCCCACTCTTTCTTTCTCTTCCTACTTTCTGCTAATTTTATCTAGGTCTCCTCTAATTTCTCTCTCCATCCTCTGATTCTTTATCTCTCTCTCACTCTTACTAAAATGACAGAAAGTTAGACATAAAACATTATTAACACTTCTGGTATAAGGAAATGATTTTGAAGTAGGCAGATACCAGCTGTTGTAGGTTTAGCCAATCATCATCGTCATGTTGCTGAGCGTCTCCTCTCAAGGCTGACTTTACTAATGTTGCATTTGTGTAGTCGGACACTGAAACAGCAGAAACAAATATTTGTGTTGCAGGGTCCAGCTTCCTTGCCCTAGTATCTTTTTAACTTCAAACCTGACCTTCATCTCGTTAAATGATGTGTGCTCTTGGGCATCGTTGTTCTCCATGTGACCCGTTCTTTAACCAGTTCTTATCAGATCTCATGGGTTAACGAAAAGTGTGACACTCAGTATAGATCTATCATGTGGTCTTCTTCCTGCCGTAAGTTCGCTATACAAAACCTGCTTGGCAGTAAAGTTGACAATCATGCTACATGTCCCGGTCGTCTCAATATTCTGATGCTTTGTACTGTCATCACTGATGGAAACTTAGCACGCTGCACAATTAAATATTACGTTGAGTCAAAAATTCGTCACGTTTTTCGATACCCTAATTTCGGTCAAGGTTCTCGCCTTATATGCTGTCCTGGCGTTTGTAACGTCGTGTTGAAACAATGTGTTGTGTATTTCAGAAAACGTGCGTACCTGTTTTTAGCCAATGAATCGCGAGATAAATGATCACCAGATGGAAATATGAGAAATATGATGACAGCAAAACTGTCATTCGCGTCCTCTGACGCATTATTGGAAAAAAAGGTTGAATGCCCTCGCAGCTGCTCGTGAAATACGCAGTGTGGAAGGAGAAGGATAGGCGTGAAGGCAAGAACAAGCAGCAGCACGCACACCTCGAAAACATCTGGATATTAGGCGTCAGGGCGACAGAGAAGAAGGCGGATGGATGAGATGAAAGACACAGGGAGGAAACATAACATGGCAGCTACACAGGCCTTTCACTTTGCTCTGGACTATTGAAACTCCCTGCGACGCTAACCGAATAAGCAGACAGATAAGAAGAAGAAAAGGAAGGAAAATGACAGCATTTCAAGGACGTGGTTCCCAAGATTAAGGTCTGAGGACATCAACATTAAAAAACAAGCCCAGGTCAGTACGTCCTTCAACCATCAATAATCAAATCCTGCCCCAAGTTGTTAAAGACAATCCCAGTACCAATACTCGGCGCTTGTTAGTCCAGATGGGCCCTTGTCAAAACATCATAGTCCGACATTTGCACGTTCTGTGCTTCAGCAGCAGGCAGACTCGACATGTCCGCTAGGAAGCACGGAGACATACTGATGATTGTCACAAACTGTTGGCAAAATCACACCACGTAACGTCACCGGGGGTGACAAAGTTTATTTTCCTGTGGTAACCCAACACAGGTACCCAATGGCTCCAGCCAAGCCAGGTGACAGAGCGTTTGTCCGACGAGGCCGATTTGAGAAGAAGGTTATGCTTTGTATCTTGTAAAAATTCTAGGGCCCGCTTCACTGGGAACTGGCCCCATTTGGTCGCTCTGTGGACAAGAATCTGTATGCTGAGCAGCTAGAGCGGTTGCAGGATATTCTGCGCACCCGATACCCAGCATGCATCAACCGAAAGAGCACAGCAACGCTCCAGCATACACTTCCAGCGTGGTCTGTGGACAACTCACGAAATTGGAGGGAATCGAAGTCCTGCCCCATCCACATTACAGTCCCGACCTTGAACCCTCTGACTACTATCTGTTCCGCGCGAAGGCACACTTCCTCCAAGGGCGAGAATTCAGTTCACTGGAAGAAGTTGAAACGGTTGTGAGAGATTTCTGGGGCTCAAAGCCTTCCTTCCGAGTTGTACTACAAAGGACTCCTCGCATTAGCGGAGAGACGGCAGAAGACCATCGGAAGCTGAGAATTGTATTTTGAAGAGTAAAGTTACATCGTTATTAACATTACCTAGCACCGGAAACATTTACATCTTACATCCTTCCCGCGCCGTTATACGTCGCATAGGGCTCGCATGGTAGTTCGCCAAGTTTTCCTGTTATCGGCAAGCTATTAAACCTCATCAAGGGATTTTATGCCTGCTAGTTTGGCCTCTCCCCCGTGTGGTACCCGGGATCTGCAAAGAATAGGACCACTGTACCCTACCACGCATGATCGTAAAAGGCGACTAAGGAGGGTTCAGCATAGGGCCAGCAACCCTATCTGGTAAAAAACTATCAGACTGCTACAGAAACAGAAGCAAGGGAAAAAGCAAATGCAGGTGGAAGGAGAAATGCGTATCAGGAAACTGAGCCCATGAAGGTTGTGGATGAAAGCCAGCCACTGGAAGTCCCCAGCCCGACTGCAGACCTCCTGGAACCTAAACAAAAGATGCAAATAGGCAGCTGGAATGTAAGAACACTAAACCAGACTGGAAAACTAGCACAAACCATCAAGGAAATGCACAGATACAAACTAGACATACTAGGAATACAAGAAGCAAGATGGACAGGACAAGGCAGAAGGAAATTAACAACACAGCACACAGAAGATACAATAATATGGTCAGGTAAAGAAGATCTTCATGAAGGAGGAGTAGCATTGATTATAACAAAAGAAGCATCAAGAGCATTGCTGAAATGGACCCCAATAAATGAGAGATTATTATATGCACGGTTCAACTCAAGATTCACGAAGCTGTCTATTATAGTTTGTTATGCACCAACAGAAGCAGCTGAAGAGGAATTAAAAGAAGATTTTTACAACAGCCTCCAAGCCACAGTAGAAACAATACCCAAGCATGATATGCTACTCATCTTGGGCGACTTCAATGCAAAAGTAGGTGAAGGAAATGAAGATAGAAGAAGAATCATGGGAAGAGAAGGAATCGGAGAAATAAATGAAAATGGAGAAAGACTGTGCAGTTTCTGTGAAGAAAACATGATGACCATCGGAGGGACAATTTTCCAACACAAAAACATCCATAAGGTGACTTGGAGGTCACCAGATAAAACCACAGAAAACCAAATCGATCACATACTAATAAACAACAAGTGGAAACGGTCACTACAAGATGTGCGAGCAAGGAAAGGAGCAGATATAGGAAGTGATCACAACCTTCTGGTAGCAAAAATAAAACTAAAATTAAGGAAAGCCAGAATCGGAGAACACAGAAAGATACATTTTGATACAAGAAAACTGATAGACCAGCAAACAAGAAATGAATTCTCAATAATACTTAAGAACCGCTTCAGTGTCCTACAAGATGAAGCAGAAATGTCCATATTAGAGTTCAATAAAACACTACAGGAAACAGCAAAAGAGGTGCTGGGATATCGGAAAAGGAGAATTGAGGAATGGATAAGTGAGACCACATGGGAAAAGATAGAGCAAAGAAAAGAAATCAAGAAAAAATTACTGAACACCAAATCACAACGGCTTAAAGAACGAGTTTTAAGTAATTATGCACAAAAAGACAAAGAAGTGAAGGAATCATGCCGTCAAGATAAACGTCAATATTATGACAACTTAGCAGAAACAGCAGAGAAAGCAGCATATACAAATGACATGAAAACCATATATAAAATCACAAAGCAGATGACAGGTAACTTCAATACAAGATGTGAAAGTGCAGTAAGAACACAAAATGGACAACTGGTCAGTGGAGAAAGAGAAAAAATTGAAAGATGGAGGGAACACTTTAACACCCTACTAAACAGAACACAAGCAGCACAAGCAATAGATATACCTGAAGCAAAAGCGGAACTAAACATCAATACAGGACCAATAACAATAAATGAAGTAAAAGAGGCGATAAAGATGCTAAAATCAGACAGGGCACTAGGTGAAGATGAAGTGACTGCTGAGATGTTGAAAGCAGAAGAAACAGAAACACCAAAACAACTTTGCCGGATATTACAACAAATTTGGGATTTAGAAAAAGCCCCAGAGGAGTGGAAAACTGGTCTTATAGTAAAACTACCAAAGAAGGGTGACCTCAGAGATTGCGGGAACTGGAGAGGCATTACCCTACTGCCACTCACTAGTAAAGTATTTTGCAGAATAATCATCAACAGAATTGTACCAACACTTGAGGAAAAACTTCGGAAAGAGCAGGCAGGATTTAGGAAAGGAAGATCATGCATAGACCATATATTTGTACTTAGACAAATGTTAGAACAGGCAAATGAGTGGCATAGCACAACATATGCATTATTCATAGATTTTGAGAAAGCCTTTGACAGTGTCAACAGAGATGCACTGTGGAAAATCCTAAGATGGCATGGCCTCCCCCATAAAATAGTTAATGTAATCAAAGCCCTATACGAAGGTTTTCAGTGCAAAGTTATCTGTGGAGAACATACCTCCAGCAGCTTTAGGGTACAAACAGGAGTGAAACAGGGATATGTACTATCACCAACATTATTTATCTTGGCAGTAGACTGGTTAATGAAGGAGGCAACATCAGACAAACGCAGAGGATTACAATGGACCCTTGACACAGTGCTGGAGGACCTTGACTTTGCTGACGACATTTGTCTATTATCAAGCAGTCACAAAGATATGCAAGATAAAATAAACAAGTTAACCCAGAATGCAAACAACATAGGACTAAAGATCAACGTAGGAAAGACAAAGTTAATGAAGCAAAATGTGAACAACAGAAATGTACTCAGAGTAGATAACAAGTTAGTGGAGGGGTCAACGAATTTGTATACCTTGGCAGCAGAGTAGTAGAAAATGGAGACAGCACAGAGGACATCAACAGCAGACTTACTAGAGCAAACCAGGCTTTTGCAATGCTACAGAATATATGGAAATCAAATAAACTAAGCATAAATATGACAATCAGGATATTTAAGAGTAATGTTCTAAGTGTACTACTCTATGGAAGTGAATGCTGGAAAATCACCAAAACCATAGAAAACAAGTTGAATTCTTTCCATACTAAATGTTTACGTAGAATTAAAAAAATATTTTGGCCAAACACCATAAGAAATAACATCTTATTGGCAGAAATGCAGATGAAACCACTGACAACAATTATTGAGGAAAGACGCTGGCGATGGTTGGGACATGTGCTCCGAATGACTGACAACTCACTACCAAAAATAGCACTAAGATGGACACCACAGGGGAGCAGAAGTAAGGGTAGACCAAAAGAGACATGGAGAAGAACAACAGAAAGGATGTTGAGCAATAGAGGGCTCACCTGGGCAAGAGCAGAAAAAAAGGCGAAAGACAGGCATTTGTGGAAAACCCTTGCGGAAGCCCCATGTGCCCTGGGCACTTAAGGTTCAGAGAGAGAGAGAGTTTGGCTTCTCTTAACAATGTCCTCATTAGAGTTTCATGTGGTCGATCTCTTTTTCTTTGTCCTGTTGTGTTCCACTTGATAGCCTGTTGGGGGGGGGGGGGGAATTCTATAACCGTTTCATCTCATCACGTGACCGTCAGCCGCACAGAGCCGCGCGAGCTGCACAGCGCGGGCTGCTGCTGTTGCGCAGGCCGACCGTTCTTTTGGCGAAAAAGCGCTCTCGAGTTCCATGCGAGACAGGCTTTCGCTCCCTTCCCGGACGGCGAGAGTTAGGTGTTTCGATGCAGAAGCGAGTGGTTTGTCCGTCGAGCGAAGCATATAAAAGGCTAGCCAGCCAGGTTCGTGCTAACGGTGTACTATGGTTTTGTCGACCGATGGTCTCGAAATTGGCCCATCTCTTACAAAGAGTATCGGGTCTGCAGTATGTAATGTGCGTTGGTTGTGGGTGGCCGGGCTTTCTTCTCGTTCGTTAGAGCAGAGAGAGAGAGAGAGAGAGCCGTCGGCCGCCCCCGCCGGTTAAAGGAAATTAAACGCCGCCGGGGTCGAAAGGGATCCGCTCTGAGCAGAGCGCTGTCTCCCTTGTCACGCGTCGGTCTGTCGGCAGATATCCGACTAAGATTCGGTGAAGAAAGCTATCTGGTTGATCCTGCCAGTAGTCATGTTAAACTCGCTGTTTAGTTACACGTAACATCATCTTCTTCAATCATTATAGTACCTCTCCACTAAATCCACCCCTTCTTACTTTTCAAACTTCCTCACAGCATCACTCTGCAACCCTGCTTACTTTTCAAACTTCCTCACAGCATCACTCTGCAACCCCGCTATTTTCTCTGCAACCCCTCTTCCCCAATCATCTGTTTCAATTTCTCCTAGCTAGGTCGGTATTGCGTCACTCTCTCTCCCCTCCCCGGTTCCCCATCCACCACCCCCAGTTACAACCCACTGACCACATGTCACAGGTCTCTATTTAAACAGTCTCCACGTCCCACTAGATCCATTCCTGACACACTCCGCCGGACAAGCCACACCTTGCAATTTACAGCTAAGTACTCTTTTGCAAAAAACAAAAAACAATTTTAATAGTATTCATGTGAATCTATACTTTATCTCTTCTCTCTATTTCTTCGTCCTGTAATGTTTTTGTATGATTAAGGCTCACGCCGAAACGTCACAACTTTGTAATCGTTAAGTAATAAAGCTGCTCCTACTTTTTTCCTATTTTATACATTCTGGTATCACAGCTTTATTGCAGTGCTTCGTGTATAGTTGTATACTTATACACTAATTATTCTGCCAGTAGTCATATGCTTGTCTCCGCTGCTGGCGAGAATTCTTCAGCTGCCGTGCGTGGAGTGGGCTCCTCCCGGCCAATAAAGAAAGGGGCAAATGGGATTGCCTGTGGAAAAGGTGAAAGAAAGGAACATTGCTGGTCTGGGGATCGGCCACGTCGTAAGTGCACTCATATCGGGCGAAATGCCTGAACCGGCTTAACCCAGAGGTTAAGACACTGCTGGCGAGATTCTTCGGATGTCGCGCGTGGAGTGAAGTTTCCGGCCAAGGAAGAAAATGCGGAAAAGCAATCAGGGTTGCTGTGTGGTGCCGATGTAAAAAGGTGATGGAAATGATAAAGTGAAGCTTAATCGGTAAGTCCAGTAGTATCACAGAGAGTTACCCACACCACGGCGCCTCTGCTCTAGAGGTCGGCCACGTCCGAAATACACCCATACTGGTAAAATATGCCTAAACCGGCTTACACCAGGGGTGAAACTTGATGGCTACGCATGTCACGGTACCTCTGCTCTAGAGATCGGTCATGTCCTAAACACGCCCATACTGGGATAATATGTCTAAACCGGCTCAACCCAGGGGTGGAAGTCACTAGTGGCGAGGATTCGTCCTCCTGGACAAAAGCTCCGTCCTGGTCACAACTAGGAAGGGTAGCGGCCACGACCACAAAATGCTGAAGTCGGAGACATTGGACCAGGGCAGTCTGGATAGGCAACCACCTCTCACCCGGTGAGGATGTATGCGTATCCTAATTACGCTGAGGTTTTCCAATGAGAAAGTCCAACGCCGGAATGGAGGGGCAATCACCTCTCACCTGGCGGTGATACACGGGTATCTCAAAACACGTCGAGGTTTTCCGGCGAGAAAGTCCACCTCTAGCCCGGATGGGCTACCACCTCTCACCCAGCGGGGATATACTCATATCCAAATCACGTCGAGGTTTTCCGGTGAGAAAGTCAAACTCTAGATCAGACTGGTGCAACGAAAACCACGGTATCACGCAATCCCGCTTCTGAGACCCACCAAGAATACAGGGTCAAGCCGTGCGATACTCTGAATCTCTTGTGGTCCTATCGGGGACCACGGGGCCTATAGAGGACCACAAGGGTAAATTCAGTAGGATCACAGGGCGGTCTTGGTGGTAGAAGTGAACGAAGATGAGGATCACGTGACCTACATATGCCATCTCCGTTTTTCTGATCACATGTGAAACAGGTTGTTGTTCGCTCATCTTCCATATCTCTGTACCGGAAACACTGCTAAATATATATTCAGGTGCACTGTTTTGTGCAGCATTCAAACACAACAAACATATGGCGAACGTTTGACTCAACCGGGCAATTGGTTAATTTATCTTTCCACTTGATGTTCGTTATTTTGACCAAGTTGTTTTTATTTTGGGCAAGATGGAAACTTCAGTTTTTTTTCTTTGCATGTTTTCCTCGTTTCAGATCTATATATGAGAGTGCTAAACACATAGATCTGATCAATCAGAACCTTTGTCTGCAGTGTTAACCTTCAATTGTTCCATACTTTTCCCCTTAGTTTGTGAAATGTTGTAGCTGTCTTTCATATTCATGGATTTCTTTGTCCAGGAAGATCCAGGACAGCTGAACCTGTTCATTGATGTAGGCAAGTTCCCATTCAGTGTTAGATCGATATGGTTATACCTTGTCCAAAAACAATCTTGTTGATAATTACTCTCTCTCTCTTTCTCTCTCTCTCTCTCTCTCTCTCTCTCTCTCTCTCTACGAGCAATATAGTCTCCTACCGCGAGGACGTGTTTTTTCCCAGCTCCGAATTCTCGGATGTTCTATGTGGTTATACAAGGAAATGTTCTATGTGGTTCTACAAGGAAATGTGTAGTGAAACTTATAACAGTGTATTCATCTTGTGATCGTGATTATGATGAAATATGCGAGAAATATAAAACTGTGTGTTTTTTCTTGAATAATTCCAGAAATATCCTAAGTTCTATTCATCACTTATTAATCACATATTTTCACTGTTTTGCACACGTGGAGAAGCGTGGCCCGGCTAAACCGTTGACTAAAAAAAAAAAAAAGCGAGTGTCAGACAATGGGCGCGGCAAACTAGTGTTCCCATGTTGTAAGTTCCTGCACTTAAGATGATAACATGTGAGGAAGTACCTGCACTTAAGATGATAACATGTGAGGAAGTTCCTACACTTAATATGATAACATGTGAGGAAGTTCCTACACTTAAGTTGATAACATGTGAGGAAGTTCCTACACTTAAGATGATAACATGTGAGGAAGTTCCTACACTTAAGATGATAACATGTGAGGAAGTTCCTACACTTAAGATGATAACATGTGAGGAAGTTCCTACACTTAAGATGATAACATGTGAGGAAGTTCCTACACTTAAGATGATAACATGTGAGGAAGTTCCTACACTTAAGATGATAACATGTGAGGAAGTTCCTACACTTAAGATGATAACATGTGAGGAAGTTCCTACACTTAAGATGATAACATGTGAGGAAGTTCCTACACGTAAGATGATAACGTGTGAGGAAGTTCCTACACTTAAGATGATAACATGTGAGGAAGTTCCTACACTTAAGATGATAACATGTGAGGAAGTTCCTACACTTAATATGATAACATGTGAGGAAGTTCCTACACTTAAGTTGATAACATGTGAGGAAGTTCCTACACTTAAGATGATAACATGTGAGGAAGTTCCTACACTTAAGATGATAACATGTGAGGAAGTTCCTACACTTAAGATGATAACATGTGAGGAAGTTCCTACACTTAAGATGATAACATGTGAGGAAGTTCCTACACTTAAGATGATGACATGTGAGGAAGTTCCTACACTTAAGATGATAACATGTGAGGAAGTTCCTACACTTAAGATGATAACATGTGAGGAAGTTCCTACACTTAAGATGATGACATGTGAGGAAGTTCCTACACTTAAGATGATAACATGTGAGGAAGTTCCTACACTTAAGATGACAACATGTGAGGAAGTTCCTACACGTAAGATGATAACATGTGAGGAAGTTCCTACACTTAAGATGATAACATGTGAGGAAGTTCCTACACGTAAGATGATAACATGTGAGGAGAGGAACTATGTGAGTTTACGAGGGCATGTAGTCGCCGTGATGGACTACGGTCCACGGAGGCTAGAAACTGCAAGCTTAATAAAAAGAAGGCCCTAGAGGCTAAACTCCGACGGTGCGTCAACCAGCCAGGTGTGATAATAAAGCAAATGAGGGACATTGTGTTACCGTCTCCTTTCACAATACTCTTCCAATATGAAAGTATAAAGCAAGCCATGGATGAACGGTATCACACCCACAGAGAAAAACGGACAGACAAAGATGGCGCAAATATAGAAAATATAATAAAAGCACCAAAAACAAAGTGATGGTACAGGTTAAAAAAAAAGGGGGGGGGGGCTGTTGATTCCTGGTTGTCTGGTGAGTTCAATCTTGCAAGAATCAGTCACCAGGACAGAAATATCAGCTGACATGCGTCATACTCAAGACACTCTTCTAGCAGTACTTGACTGCCAGGACAACACACTTGATGCACCAGAAACTTGTCTAGAGAACATGGCTGGAGACCAGCTGAACAATCCTGACACCGAACATGCAGGAGGAATCATGTCAGAGTGGACATCTACACATACTGACGACCACACAGGCCAGCAAGTAACTCCTCTTGTGCTGAAACCACAAGATCTTTGTCTACTTACTACTATCATGTGCATCACAAACCACGGTTGTTCAGAGTCACTTGACGATCGAAATTCTCTGGAAACTTCAACTTCTGGCGAAGGGCCAGAGTTCCAGATATCAGTTCCTTTTAGCCAGGAAATAATAAATGATGTCAATGAGTTGGTAAAGACCCTCATCAAAGACATGGCTGCCGAAATAAAACAGTCTCTCAAATGACAGTCTCGGGAGAGAAATCATGACTCTCAGAGAGGAAAATCATAGCATGAAAAGTTTTATTGATTTGATGTGGCCAGAAACTCTCAGTCAAAATAACATTCAAGAAAAAAAGAATCCAGAAAGTTTCTACAGTTGAAAGTGACAAAAATCAGGAGAGTCATTGTCACCGAGCTCATCAAATAAATCCCAACAGGAACTTGAGCTTACGCCCAGACAGCACAGTCAAGAATCATCAGAAGAACTGAAAGAAGTCAACACAATGTACCCCATCGATGTACACATTAGCAACAGGTTTGAAGTTTTGCAGGACAGTTCAGCAACAAGCAGTCAACAGGTGCCTACATCACCAAAAACAGACATGGTTCACAAGCATTCCTCTCAGCAGCCTCCAAATCGAAATCACCGCCAGCACCATCCCAGTCACCAGCACAACTTCCACATCAAAGAAAACACTAATCATCTGGTGATTGGAGACTCCCTAATGAAAGGAATATATGCTGACCGGTTGTCCACCTCAGCGGAGGACATAGTCTCAGTGATTCCGGTACCAGGGGCTGGTATCTTGAAAATAATAGGAACACTGAGAAGCTTGAACATCGACCATGAAGACAACAGTTCACGTTGGCATCAATGACAGCATGAATGGTTTGACCCTCAGACCCTACGATCTTCATGTCCTGATATCGACAATTAAACAGAAATTTCCAAGCACGTCAATCTTCATATCCTCAATCATACCTGCCTACTCTGGTGCTGGGCGTCGCTTGGCATACAACAACAGAATTCTCAGTACACTGTGCCAACAAAACAACTTAAGTTTCATCGATAACACCCTGTTCTTCTCTTTAGAGTCTGGAACTTCTAAGAAAAGACTTTATCATGACCAGATCTACACAAACAAGATCCGTACTAGCATACTAGCTAAAAATATCAAGTACCCCGCTCGAACACAGTAGGATAGTGCCATCGTCAGGCAACATAAAGCAGTGAAGACAAGTAAAAATCCGTAACACACTGATTACACAAACCCCTGTGTCCCCCAAAACTTCACCTCCTCTCCCCCCCCCCATACCAACTCCTATGTAGTTAAAGACATAAAGTTGATATCAAGCAATATAACCTGCGTACAAAGTAATATTAAGTGAAAAAAATCTATATAAAGTGATACCAAGTGATCTGTTACATATCATGTACCGGGAGTTGGGCATAAGGCTAACAACCTTATCCTGGGACCTATCTAGAGGCAACTCCAGATGGGAAAAAAAGATATCGTTATGGAAACTCGCAGAGAAACCAACCGAGCATCAGGGATGCCAACTCCGAAGAGCTCATTCGTCGGCCCCAAACATGTGACAAAGATCGGATTCTGGAATGTGAGAACGATGGCAGCACCAACAAAAACTACCCAGATCATCAAAGAAATGGAGAGATACCATCTAGACATACTGGGCATCAGCGAAATGCGATGGCCAGAAGCAGGTAAAAGATCGGCGGAAAACGATAAGTTAATTATACATTCAGGTAGAAATGACAATAAATTCCGAGACGGAGTGGGCATTATTATGTCAAATGTAGTTGCAAAGAGCCTTGTAGAATGGGAACCAGTGAACAGTCGTATAATAAGAGCACGATACAACCTACGACACGGAAGAATGACAATAATACAGTGTTACGCACACACGAATGATGCAGATGATGATGTGAAAGACGACTTCTATCACCAACTACAACAAATCATCAACAAAGTCCCTAAACACGACATCCTAATTGCTATGGGGGACTTCAATGCTAAGGTAGGGAAGGATAATACCGACGTTGAAAAAGTGATGGGGAAAGAAGGAATTGACATGGTTAATCAGAATGGAGAAAGATTAATTGAAATATGTCTAACAGAGGGCATGGTCATTGGAGGCACAATATTCCCACACAAAGAGATACATAAAACAACGTGGATATCTCCAGATGATAGAACTAGAAACCAGATAGACCATTTTTGTATTAGAAAGCAATACAGAACATCTCTCATGGATGTAAGGGCTTATAGGGGTGCAGATGTCAACAGTGATCACAACCTGTGCATAGGGAAAATAAAACTAAAATTGAAAAGTCAACACAAGAAATCAGTACACAGAAAGATAAACATCCACAGCCTACAAGAAGAAACTACTAACATTAATTTCAATCAGGAACTTGCCAATCATTCCAAAACACCCAGTGAAGTTGAGGAGATAGATATAGATGAGTTATGGAATTCTTACAGCACAGCCATAATCACAGCAGCAAAAGTAAGTGCTGGATTGGAAAAACCAAATAGAAAAGCATGGATATCAGATAAAACATGGAAGTATATACATGAAAGACGAGCAGTCAAATTAAACATGTTGAATGCAAAAGCAGATCATGAAAGAGATTCGGCAAAAGCAAAATATAAAGACATAGACAAGAAAGTAAAAAGTTCAGCTAGAAGGGATAAAAGAGAATACATAGACAATATGGCGAAAGAGGCAGAAAAAGCAGCAAAAACAGGAGACAGCAAAACTTTATATAACATACAAAAGAGGCTAACAGGTACTATTACATCTAAAGAAAGACCAATCCTTAGCAAAACTGGAACACTATTAACATCAAATAAAGACCAAAAGCAAAGATGGGCTGAACACTTCCAAGAAATACTCAATCGACCATACCCAAAAGAATTGTTAAACCTTGAAACTGACATACCAGCCCCACAACTAAATGTCAATCTAGATGAAATTAAATTGCATGAAATTGAAACAGCAGTGAATTTAATGGCTAACAACAAAGCTGCAGGTGAAGATGAAATAACAGCCGAGATGCTAAAAGCTATCAATAGTGACAACATGAGACAACTACAGAGAATGTTTAACAAGATTTTGAAAGAAGAAAAGGTCCCTTCTAATTGGAAGAAGGGAATCATTGTGAAAATACCAAAAAAGGGCAACCTTAGTGACTGTAACAACTGGAGAGGAGTAACCTTAATATCAGTTGTGTCAAAAGTATTTTGCAAGGTCATTTTGAATAGACTCAAAGATATAGTGGATACTGCAATGAGAGAAGAACAAGCAGGATTTCGAAAAGGGAGAAACTGTCTCGACCAGATCTTTACTCTCAGAATAATACTTGAAGAACATATTGAAAAGCAGAAACCATTAATACTGAATTTCATAGATTTTAAGAAGGCATTTGATAGCATACACAGAGATTCATTATGGAGAATTTTATGTCTATATGGAATACCATATAAAATTGTCAACATCATTAAGGACTTATACAATGGATATGGTTGTGCAGTCAAGACAGAAGAAGGGATGAGTGAATGGTTCCAGATTGAAACAGGCGTGAAACAAGGATGTATACTGTCTCCTTTACTTTTTGGGATTACAATAGACTTCATAATGACAAAATGCTGCACAGGTAACACAGGTATTGACTGGGTACATGGGACCCAACTAGAAGATCTTGATTTTGCTGATGACATAACTCTTATCAGTAATAATGTGAATTCCATGCAAGAAAAAACAGATAGCCTATCTTCACTGGCTAGCAAAATAGGACTTGAAATTAACAAGGACAAAACAAAAATAATGAAAATTCCCATCAATCAAAATGGAAAAATACACTTAGAAGGGACAGATATTGAAGAAGTCAATCAATTTGCATACCTTGGCAGCTACATAGACCAGGATGGTGACACTAGAAAGGAAGTTAGGATCAGAATTGCAAAAGCAGCATCAATCTTCAAGAATCTTGAGAACATATGGAATTCAAAAGTTATAAGCACAAAAACCAAGTTAAGACTATTCAATTCAAATGTAATATCCACCCTCATTTATGCATGCGAAAGCTGGAAAACAACTAAAGAAATAGAAAAGAAATTAGACTCTTTTGAAAACAAATGCCTAAGGAAAATACTCGGCATCAAGTGGAATGAATTCAAGAACAATGCAGAGATAAGACAGATGACTGAACAACAACCAGTCTCACGGGTGATCAGGAAAAGGAGATGGGCATATGTTGGTCACTTGATGAGAAGAAATGAGCAGAGAATCCCAAAACAAGCTATCAAGTGGAACACAACAGGCCGAAGAAAAAGGGGCAGACCGCGTGAAACTCTGAAGAGGACATTATTAAGAGAGGCCAAGTTAACAGGCATAAAATCCTTTGCTGAGGTTGAAAGACTCGCCGAAGACAGTATAAATTGGCGAACTACTTTGCGAGCCCTATGTGACGTCTAACGGCACGGGAAGGATATAAGATATAAGATAAGTGATATAAAGTAATAGTAAATGAATTATACGTGATATAACATTCATTAACTTATTATAATAGCCTCCCTTAGAAGCATGTACGACAGAAAAATCTTTCTTTTTTCATCATTCTCGCACCGTCATATGTCACACAGGACACTCAATATGTCTTGCCATGAGTATCTAGTCTCTGCGAGCTTCTCAACCTCATCAAGGGATTTGATGCCTACTATTTTAGCCTCTCTGGTTAATGTACTCTTTAGGGTCTCTCGAGGTCTGCCTCTTCTCTTCACAGATGTTTCTTGTTTGATGGTTTGCTTGTGCCTGATTGTTTCTTTTCATCGCATGGCCCACATATGCCCACCTTCTCTTCTTTATCATTGCTCAAACTGTTTGCTGAATGCTCATTTCTCTTATCTCTGCATTAGTCTTGAATTCAGTTTTGTAGGATTAGACCTCGAAAAATCGTAGACAAAGCACTTTTAGACGTGAGAGAAAGGAAAACACAAGAGAATTACCTGAGATTCGAACACGGACTCCGGTAGGTCGAGCAGCGCCTAGCCATGAGAGAAGTTTTGATTTCCATATTTTCATCAATACATATGGTTGAATGACATGAACAATAAAACAAATGTGAAGTACCACGAATAGTGTAAAGAAACTCAAAAAGTTTCAACAAAAAGACCATGTATGAAAGACATGATGAGCAAAATGCAGACATGCCCTCAAAATAAGAAAAACAAGGAATTGTATAAAGAACTGCAAACAGTAATGCAAAGGTATGAACAACCTCTGCAGAGCTTGAAGGATAGTAATGGAAAACATGATAAATAATGAAGAGAAAATCTGATTAAGAAAGATATTTTGAAAAACTACTAAACTGTGAAGAGCATATAAACACGCAAAGAAATACAGACTTGGGAGCCTGAAATAGAGGAACCAGACTTAGAAAAAGTCACCTATAGTATCATGTTTCTACGAAACAACAAAGCAACAGGTTCAGATGGGATTGCTGCAGAACTAATTAAGTAAGGAGGTCTAAATCTACATGAACAGATATGTGCACTAATACAACAAATATGGAGAGAAGAAAAACTCCCTAATGAATGGTGAGAATCATTACTGATCCCAGTATTCAAAAAAAGGTGATAAGAGCAAGTGTGAAAACTACAGAGTAATATCCTTACTACAGACAAGCTTCAAAATACTGTCTATTATAAACAGATTAAAACCATACAGCGAGAACATACTGGAAGACTATCAAGCAGGTGTTAGAAAGAATAGATCAACCGTAGACCAAATATTTTATTTACATCAAAGAGAAGAAAAGTACTGAGTATAGGGAAAAGAGAAGCCCCATGTGCCCTGGGTACTTAAGGTTCAGAGATACGGAAAAGAAGTACAAAATATATTCATTGACTTCAAGAAAGTGTTTGGCAGCATAGGTAGGAGAGCTTATGGAAAATTATCAAATAATTTGAGATACATAAAACATTAATCAGTCTGACCAAAATATGCATAGGGGATGCACAAAATATAGTAATGTATAAAAGAAGAAAATCAGAAAGCTTCTCTATAAGAACTGGTTTTAAAAAAGGTGATACATTATTCTCGTTACCATTCAAGCTAATACTAGAAAAGGTAATCAGTAAAGTGAAAGAGAAAGCAGTGCAGAATAACAAGCTAAAATACTGGGATACACTGACGACATCGACCTACTGGGGGAAACTGTGTAAAAAGTCACCAATATCTGCATAAAACAGAGATGTGGCACTAAAAGTAGACTTGACCATTAACTAAGATAAGACAGAGTTTATGAAGATATCAAGAGACCAGGGGCAGAATGATCCAGATTATATAAATGTTGGAGATATGATTATTAGGAAAGCAGAAACATACAGATATCTAGGCACAACCTTCAACAGAAGAAACATAGTAGACAAGGAAATTAAAAGCAGAGTGCAGGCGGGGAATAAAATATACTTTGCCTTGCAACACCTGTTAAAATCCAAAATCCTGTCTCAAAATACCAAAATAACAATCTACAAAACTATAATAAGACCACCCATCGTGTATGGATCAATTGTGGAGTACAACAAAGAAAGATGAACAATAATTGAAGATCTTTGAGAACAAGATCCTAAGATGAATCTTTGGGCTCATAAAAGATATCAACAGTGGAGAATGGAGAGCTAGAAATAACAATGAATTGAACAGCTTATTTAAATCTCAACGAATTATAAATGTCTTGAAACTGAACAGATTACGATGTTTGGGCCATGTAGAAAGAATGGAAGAGAACAAACAAACGAGGATTATGCACAAGAGATGAGGGAAACAAGACAAAGGGTTAGACCAAAACAGAGATGGAAAGACAACATAGAAGATAATATATAGGAAATTGGTCTTACCAACTGGAGAGAGAAGATTAAGAATAGAGAAGAATGGAGGTGAACTTAATCTGCAGAAATGAGCCGTAATGACTTGGAAAGCTGAAGGAGAAGAAGAAAATTATTTTCTCAAGGTTCTTAAAGGCCAATGATGTCTTTACTATTCTTGTTCTAACTTTTTTAATTGTGTCCTCCTCCTGATCTATATATAACTTCCGAGATATACAAAATGGTATACTTCTTCTGTTGCAATTCCCTCAAAATATACCTTTTTCCTCTTGCACGATTAGATTTTGATCTATTTTAGTCTTTTCCTTGTTGATCTCCTGTTTTGCTAATCACTGAGTGCAGGGCATCTGTTTATTTTCTTGCATTGTTTCCACTTTCCGCTAATAATGTCGCCCGCAAAATAAAGATCTCCTGAGTCCCCAGTAACCATTCAATGTCCCTATTACCAGTACAAAGAATAGAGCACGGCTGTTAGTTTCTTTGGTAAAAAAAAAAAAAAGTGAGAAACCTGCAGATATTCATCGCAGAATGAAGAGGCGGTATGGGGTAGGGGTGTGTCGGTTCTACAGATATATTGATAGAGCGGGGTGTCAAATATGACGGATGCAGCTTGGTCCGGCCGGCCTCAAATTGCAAATAGGCCTGACTTTAACGCTGAAGTGGAACGAATGATACGGGAACACCAGTCGATGAGATGACTGGAGAATTGAAGATTAGTCATGATCGACACCACACATCAGTCATGAAGTGCTGTAGTACAGAAAATTCACCAGGTGGGTACCAAAACAAGTTACCCCCGATTTGAAAGAACGTTGTAAAAATGTCTGTGAAATTCTTTTACGACGCTAAAGCTGTCTACATTGTATGAGTCACTGAAGACGAATGCTGGGTACATTACTTAAAGCCAGGGGCAAAGCAGGCCAACAAGGAGTGGCGACATTTTTCATCGTTGAAACCAGAGAAGTGCTATACAACTCCATCGGCCAGAAAATTTTGCTCACGCTCTCATGGAACTGTAAAGGCCCAATCCTGGAACATGACATACCCAGAGCAATCACTGTCAACAGCAAAGCATACTGTAATCTGCCCGAGAACAATCTGAAAACTACAATCAGGTCAAGCCTCGAGTTTTTCTCATTTTTTGTGTGTTCTTTCAGCATAGTGAGAGATAAGAAAATGACTTCTGTAGTAAAACTGGTTATAATAATAACAAATAGGCGGTGCTGTATGGTTCAGTTTGACAAAATTATACAAGTGCAAAGATTAAAGAATGCGAGTATGAACAAGAATTGCAAAAAATAAGATGAGCACATATAAATGAAGACCATACAACGATCCAATATTTTGGAAAAAACTTATTCAATTATTACAAACAAAATAAATTAAACATAACAACTAAAAAAAAATAGATGAAAGATTAAACAGTATCTTTGGTATCCTTCTTGTAATAAGACGACAGCAAAATACATCCAGATAGATGTAAGTAAGTACAAGGTGGAAGAAGGCGATCTGCTGAGAAATGAGACAAAGGGATGGTAACAAACAGTACCAGATAGATGTAAGTAAGTACAAGGTGGAAGAAGGCGATCTGCTGAGAAATGAGACAAAGGGATGGTAACAAACAGTACCAGATAGATGTAAATAAGTACAAGGTGGAAGAAGACGATCTGCTGAGAAATGAGACAAAGGGATGGTAACAAACAGTACCAGATAGTAAACAATAATGCGTTATGTCTCACCTTGCTCCCACCAGACAACTAAGGCTGAAATAAAAGCCACCTAGTTGGCTAAGATAACAGTGAGAAAACAATAAGGGGAGAGATGGAAAGTTAAGAATGAATAGTGATCACTGAAAGGATATGACTGCCCGCTTATGATGATTAGACGAGGCAGCTTATCAAACCAATCTAGCGGATACAATCTAATGATAGAAAGGGCTGGAAACTTTACCTTAACTCGCTTGCAGCGAGAATGAGACAATGCAGCTAAGTGAGTGAGGCTAAGACAAGAAAACTGGGAATCAATGGCAGAAAGAGGAGACAGACAGGTAGAAATATAAAGTAATTCAATAAGAAAAAAGGCTGAATTTATTTCCAGTTTTACCAGAGTAGAGACAGACAGGTAGAAATATAAAGTAGTTCCCCAAAAAGCTGAAGTTATTGCCAGTTTTAACAGAATAGTGACAGATAAGTAGAAATATAAAGTAGTTCCCCCCCCCCCCAAAAAAAAAACAAAAAAACAAACAAACTGAATTTGTTGCCAGTTTTAGCAGAATAGAGACGGACAGGTAGAAATGTAAACTAGTTCAATTAAAAAAAGCTGAATTTATTGGCAGTTTCAGCAGAGTAGAGACAGTCAGTGTGAAATTAATGCGTTTTTTGATCGAGGAATCCGCCCACGCAGGAGATGGAGAGAGGAAATTACAGAAGCATAAATATCCCATGATATGAAGCAAACCGTCGAGCCCCATCAAGACCGAAAGCTATATGAGGAAGGAGACAAGACAAGACAAGGAATTCTGGCATTAGTGAAGCGTTGGCGGACCTGTACTGAACGTAGTGGGAAATTATGTTTAAAAGTGATAAGGTGTTTTAAATCGTATTTGCAATTTATTCAATTTTGAAAAAAAATGTTACCTTTTAAATCAGTTTCATACTTGTCTCGTCTCTTCATGCTAATTGTACAGTACAAACTTACTTCATGCCGCATGTCTAATACAAACATTCTTCTGCCACTTTCCAGTATAAGCTTTCGTCATGTCACTTTCCAGTATAAGCTTTCGTCATGTCACTTTCCAGTACAAGCTTTCGTCATGCCACTTGTTCATTACAAGCTTTCGTCATGCCACTTTCCAGTACAAGCTTTCGTCATGCCACTTTCATGTATAAGCTTTCGTCATGTCACTTTCCAGTACAAGCTTTCGTCATGCCACTTTTCAGTACAAGCTTTCTTCATGTCACTTTCCAGTACAAGCTTTCGTCATGTCACTTTCCAGTACAAACTTTCGTCATGACACTTTCCAGTACAAGCTTTCTTCATGTCACTTTCCAGTACAAACATTCTTCATGTCACTTTCCAGTACAAGCTTTCTTCATGCCACTTGTCCATTACAAGCTTTCGTCATGTCACTTTCCAGTACAAGCTTTCGTCATGTCACTTTCCAGTACAAGCTTTCGTCATGTCACTTTCCAGTACAAGCTTGCGTCATGCCAATTTCCAGTACAAGCTTTTTTCATGTCACTTTCCAGTACAAGCTTTCTTCATGCCACTTGTTCATTACAAGCTTTCGTCATGCCACTTTCCAGTACAAGCTTTCGTCATTTCACTTTCCAGTACAAGCTTTCGTCATTTCACTTTCCAGTACAAGCTTTTTTCATGTCACTTTCCAGTACAAACTTTCGTCATGTCACTTTCCAGTACAAGCTTTCTTCATGCCACTTGTTCATTACAAGCTTTCGTCATGCCACTTTCCAGTACAAGCTTTCTTCATGCCACTTTCCAGTACAAGCTTTCGTCATGACATTTTCCAGTACAAGCTTTCTTCATGTCACTTTCCAGTACAAACTTTCTTCATGTCACTTTCCAGTACAAGCTTTCGTCATGCCACTTGTTCATTACAAGCTTTCGTCATGCCACTTGTCCATTACAAGATTTCGTCATGTCACTTTCCAGTACAAGCTTTCGTCATGCCACTTTAAAGTACAAGCTTTCGTCATGTCACTTTCCAGTACAAGCTTGCGTCATGCCAATTTCCAGTACAAGCTTTTTTCATGTCACTTTCCATTACAAGCTTTCTTCATGTCACTTGTCCAGTACAAGCTTTCGTCATTTCACTTTCCATTACAAGATTTCTTTATGTCACTTTCCAGTACAAGCTTTCGTCATGCCACTTTCCAGTACAAGCTTTCGTCATTTCACTTTCCAGTACAAGCTTTCGTCATGGCACTTTCCAGTATAAGCTTTTTTCATGTCACTTTCCAGTACAAACTTTCTTCATGTCACTTTCCAGTACAAGCTTTCTTCATGCCACTTGTTCATTACAAGCTTTCGTCATGCCACTTTCCAGTACAAGCTTTCGTCATGTCACTTTCCAGTATAAGCTTTCGTCATGTCACTTTCCAGTACAAGCTTTCGTCATTTCACTTTCCAGTACAAGCTTTCATCATGACACTTTCCAGTACAAGCTTTCGTCATGTCATTTTCCAGTACAAACTTTCTTCATGTCACTTTCCAGTACAAGCTTTTTTCATGTCACTTTCCAGTACAAGCTTTCTTCATGCCACTTGTCCATTACAAGCTTTCGTCATGTCACTTTCCAGTACAAGCTTTCGTTATGTCACTTTCCAGTACAAGCTTTTTTCATGCCACTTTCCAGTACAAGTTTTCGTCATTTCACTTTCCAGTACAAGCTTTCGTCATACCACTTTCCAGTACAAGCTTTTTTCATGTCACTTTCCAGTATAAGCTTTCGTCATGTCACTTTAGAGTACAAGCTTTCGTCATGTCACTTTCCAGTACAAGCTTTCGTCATGTCACTTTCCAGTACAAGCTTTCGTCATGCCAATTTCCAGTACAAGCTTTTTTCATGTCACTTTCCAGTACAAGCTTTCTTCATGTCACTTTCCAGTACAAGCTTTCTTCATGCCACTTGTTCATTACAAGCTTTCTTCATGCCACTTTCCAGTACAAGCTTTCTTCATGTCACTTTCCAGTACAAGCTTTCGTCATGTCACTTTCCATTACAAGCTTTCGTCATGCCACTTTCCAGTACAAGCTTTCGTCCTTTCACTTTCCAGTACAAGCTTTCGTCATGTCACTTTCCAGTACAAGCTTTCGTCATGTCACCTTCCAGTACAAGCTTTCTTCATGATACTTTCCAGTAGAAGCCTTCGTCATGCCACTTTCCAGTACAAACTTTCTTCATGCAATTTTTCAGTACAAGCTTTCGTCATGCCATTTTCCGGTACAAGCTTTCTTCATGCCACTTTCCAGTACAAGCTTTCGTCATGTCACTTTCCAGTACAAGCTTTCGTCATTTCACTTTCCAGTACAAGCTTTCTTCATGTCACTTTCCAGTACAAGCTTTCGTCATGCCACTTTCCAGTACAAGCTTTCGTCATTTCACTTTCCAGTACAAGCTTTCGTCATGGCACTTTCCAGTACAAGCATTTTTCATGTCACTTTCCAGTACAAACTTTCGTCATGTCACTTTCCAGTACAAGCTTTCTTCATGCCACTTGTTCATTACAAGCTTTCGTCATGTCACTTTCCTGTACAAGCTTTCTTCATGTCACTTTCCAGTACAAGCTTTCTTCATGTCACTTTCCAGTACAAATTTTTTTCATGTCACTTTCCAGTACAAGCTTTCTTCATGTCACTTTCCAGTACAAGCTTTCTTCATGCCACTTGTGCATTACAAGCTTTCGTCATTTCACTTTCCAGTACAAGTTTTTTTCATGCCACTTTCCAGTACAAGCTTTCGTCATGTCACTTTCCAGTACAAGCTTTCGTCATTTCACTTTCCAGTACAAGCTTTTTTCATGCCACTTTCCAGTACAAGCTTTCGTCATGTCACTTTCCAGTACAAGCTTTCTTCATGTCACTTTCCAGTACAAATGTTTTTCATGTCACTTTCCAGTACAAGCTTTATTCATGTCACTTTCCAGTACAAGCTTTCTTCATGCCACTTGTGCATTACAAGCTTTCGTCATTTCACTTTCCAGTACAAGTTTTTTTCATGCCACTTTCCAGTACAAGCTTTCGTCATGTCACTTTCCAGTACAAGCTTTCGTCATTTCACTTTCCAGTACAAGCTTTTTTCATGCCACTTTCCAGTACAAGCTTTCGTCATGTCACTTTCCAGTACAAGCTTTCGTCATGCCACTTTCCAGTATAAGCTTTCGTCATGTCACTTTCCAGTACAAGCTTTCGTCATTTCACTTTCCAGTACAAGCTTTCGTCATGACACTTTCCAGTACAAGCTTTTGTCATGTCACTTTCCAGTACAAGCTTTCGTCATGTAACTTTCCAGTACAAGCTTTCGTCATGCCAATTTCCAGTACAAGCTTTTTTCATGTCACTTTCCAGTACAAGCTTTCTTCATGTCACTTTCCAGTACAAGCTTTCTTCATGCCACTTGTTCATTACAAGCTTTCTTCATGCCACTTTCCAGTACAAGCTTTCTTCATGTCACTTTCCAGTACAAGCTTTCGTCATGTCACTTTCCAGTACAAGCTTTCTTCATGCCACTTGTCGATTACAAGCTTTCGTCATGTCACTTTCCAGTATAAGCTTTCTTCATGCCACTTTCCAGTACAAGCTTTCGTCATGCCACTTTCCAGTACAAGCTTTCGTTATGGCACTTTCCAGTACACGTTTTCTTCACGCCAAGTGTTCAGTACAAACTTTTTTCATGCCACCTATGTATAAACTATAAAAAAAGTAGGAACAACTTTATTACTTAGCGACTACAAAGTTGTGACGTTATTGCGTCAGCCTTAATCATACAAACACATACATGACGAAGAATTAGAGGAGATAAAGTATAGATTCACATGAATCATTTGTTTAAAAATAAATAAATAAAGTGAATGGAACACTTAGCATGAAAGAACATGTAGGTTTTCCGACGTTCATTCAGAAATGCCTAGCTTAAAAGAATATGTAGCGTTTCCGACGTTGGTTCAGAAATGGGCCTGTTGCTACGTTCAAACTGTGCTCGTTCAGAAATGAAAAGAAATGCGGATGATGAAGTGTAGAGAATGTTTAAATAGAGACTTGTGACATGTGATAGGTGGATCGTAACTGAGGGTGATGTGTGGGGGAACTGTTGAGGGCAGAGAGAGTTATAAAATGGTAACCTAAGCAGGAGAAGTTTAAATAAATGATTATGGTTGGAGTAGAGGGCTGTAATGTGAGTAGGTTCTGAAATATGTGTAACAAATGAGAAGGGCGTGGAGCTTAGTGGAGAGGGATTACGACTGTGGAAGAGGAGAATGTTATGTGTAATTGATTAACGAGTTCAAACCGTGTGGTTCAAACGTCCCATAGTCCTGAATGTAGCGGTTCTCAAGCGCTATGCGGCTTTTGTCATCTGCATGACATTGTTTGATGGCTGTTAACAGAAAATCAGATTTGACTCTGTGGTTGGGGCTATTGAAATGATTTGAGACTGGTTTCGAAGCATGCTGGGTGATATCGAACAGATGTTTCTTGTTGTAGTCCCCTAGTCTGAGGTCAGTTTCACCAATATACGTTATCCTGCATCTTTTGCATACGATGCCATATATTACATAACGGGACTCGCATGTGAATCGCTCATGAAGTCTGTTAACTTTTTAGACATTAAAGTATCTGTCGGCACAAACAGGCTCGTTGCCTCTGTATTTCACAAGCTCATCGACAGACACCTATTTACTTTACACCTCCTCCCATCCTGAAGCATGTAAGAATTCCATCCAATACTCCCAACTCATCCGTCTTCGCCACATATGTCAGGATAACTTGGACTTTATAGATCAGTCCAACAAGTTATTAGAATTTTTCCGTCATCGCCACTACCCAGAAAATGCCATTCGTGAAGCTTTAAACCGTATCCAACTAGTGAGCCGCAAAAAAGCATTCAGAAAAAAACCTGTTACCTCATCTGACAGTTAAGTTAGTACTGCCTTTCTATGCGCATGCTCAGATGGTTAAGAAAATTCTTTATCGTCATCTGCCACTAATCCAACTCGACCCTGACACCCGTGACATTTTCTCTGATCCACCTCTATTAGCATACAAACATGAGCCAAACCTTAAGGACATCCTCGTCCACAGCCACTTGAAGCGGAACCTCACATATGTTGGCACCAGAAAATGTAACCGCCCTCTCTGTGTTAACTGCCCAATAGTCTAGGAAACGAAAATGATCACCTTTCCCAAAACTATCATCACTCTTCATGAGGGATTCACATGCGAGTCCCGTAATGTGTCATCGTATGCAAAAGATGCAGGATAACTTATATTGATGAAACTGGCCTCAGACTAGGGGACGGGAATGAGAAAAATCTGTTCGATATCACCCAGCATGTTTCGAAACCAGTCTCAAATCATTTCAATGGCTCCAACCACAAAGGCAACACAACGTTGTGTCCTGGTCTAGTGAAGTCAAAGGAAGTGTAAGTTGTGTCCTGGTCTAGTGAAATCAAAGGAAGTGTAAGTTGTGTCCTGGTCTGGTGAAGTGAAGGTAATGTTAGCTGTGTCCTGGTCTGGTGAAGTGAAGGTAATGTTAGCTGTGTCCTGGTCTGGTAAAGTGAAGGAAACGTAAGTTGTGTCCTGGTCTAGTAAAGTCAAGGAAGGGTATAGTGTCTCATCGTCTAGTGAAGTCAGGGAGGGTAAATTGTGTCCTGGTCTAGTGAATTCAAAGAAATGATAAACTGTTTCATAATCTAGTAATTCCCAGGAAGAGTAAGTTGTGTTCAGGTCTAGTGAAGTAAAGAGAAAGTAAGTTTGTCATGATCTAGTGACGTAAAGGGAAAGTAAGTTGTTTCCTGGTGTACTGAAGTTTAGGAAGGGTAGGTTGTGTCCTGGCATAGTGAAGTCCAGTAAAACTAAATTGTGCCCTGGTGTAGTGAAGTTTAGCAAGGGTAGGTTGTGTCATTGTCTAGTGAAATCCAGGAAGAGTAAGTTTTCTGCTGGCCTAGTGAAATCAAGGAAGGGTAATTTGTGTCCTTGTCTAGTGAAATGAAGGAGGGGTAAATTGTGTTTTGGTCTAGTGAAATAAAGGAAGAGTAAGATGTGTCCTGGTCTAGTGAAGTAAAAGTAAGATGTGTCCTTGTCTAGTGAATTAAAGCAAGATTGAGATGTGTCTTGGTCTTGTAAAGTATAGAAAGAGTAAGTTGTGTCCTGGACTAGGGAGGTAAAGGAAGGGTAGGTTGTGTCATAGTCTAGTGAAATATAAGAAGAGTAAGATGTGTCCTGGTATAGTGAAGTAAAGGAAAGTTAAGTTGTGTCCTGATCTAGTGAAGTCAAAGAAAGTGTATGTTGTGTCCTGGTCTAGTGAAGTAAAGAAAGGGTAACTTGTGTTCTGGTCAACTGAAGTGAAAGAAACATAAGTTGTGTCCTGGCCTAGTGAAGTCAAAAGAAGTGTAAGTTGTATCCTAGTCTAGTGAAGTAAAGAAATGGTAAGTTGTGTCCTGGTCTAGTGAAGTAAAGAAATGGTAAGTTGTGTCCTGGTCTAGTGAAGTAAAGAAATGGTAAGTTGTGTCCTGGTCTAGTGAAGTCAAAGGAAGTATAAGTTGTGTCCTGGTCTGGTGAAATGAAAGAAATGTAAGCTGTTTCCTGGTCTAATTAAGTGAAGGAAATGTAAGTTGTGTCCTGTTCTAGTAAAGTCAAGGAAGGGTATATTGTCTCATGGTCTAGTGAAGTCCAGGAAGGGTAAATTGTGTCCTGGTCTAGTGAAGTCAAAGAACGGGTAAATTGTTTCATGGTCTAGTGATATCTAGGAAGAGTAAGTTGTGTCAAGTTCTATTGAAGCAAAGATAGAGTAAGTTGTGTCCAGGTCTAGTGAAGTAAAGAAAAGGTAAGTTGTGTTCTGATCTAGTGAAATCCAGGAAGTGAAAGTTGTGTCCTCGTCTAGTTAAAAACAGATAGGATATGTTGTGTCCTAGTCTAGTGAAGTCAAAGAATGAGTATCTTGTGTCCTGGTCTAGTAAAGTGAAGGAAACCTAAGTTATGTTGTGGTGTAGTGAAGTCAAAGAAAAGGTAAGCTGTGTCCTGGTCTAGCGAAGTACATGAAAATTAAGTTGTGTCCTGCTTTGGTGAAGTAAAATGAAAGTAGGTTGTGTTCTGGTCTAGTAAAGTAAAGGGAAAGTAAATTGTGCCCTGGTCTAGTGAAGTAAAAGGGAAAGTAAGTTGTGTCCTGGTCTAGTGAGGTAAATGGAAAATAAGTTGTTTCCTGATCTAGTAAAGTGTAGGATAACTAAGTTATGTGGTGGTGTAGTGAAGTCCAAGAAAGGGCAAATTGTGTCCTGGTCTAGTGAAGTAAAGAATGGAAAGTAAGTTGTGTCCTGGTCTAGTGAAGTCCAGGAAGAGAAAGTTGTGTCCCTGTCTAGTGAAGTATAGGAAGGGTAAGTTGTGTCTTGATCTAATGAAGTAAATGAAAAATAAGTTGTGTCCAGATCTAATGAAGTAGAGGAAGAGTAAGTTGTGTCCTTCTCTTGTAAATTCAAGGAAGGGTAAGTTATATCCTTCTCTTGTGAATTCAAGGAAGGGTAAGTTGTGTCCTGGTCTAGTGAAATAAAGGGAAAGAAAGTTGTCCAGGTCTAGTGAAGTAAAGGAAGGGTAAGTTGTGTCCTGATCTAGTTAAGTCAAAGAAAGGGTAAGTTGTTTCCTGATCTATTGAAGTCAAAGAAAGAGTAAGTTATGTCCTAGTCTAGTGAAGGTAAGGAAGGATAAGTTGTATCCTTTTCTAGTGGAGTCAAGGAAGCGTAAGTTCGTACGAATGGTAAAATATGACCTGACGATCAACCATAGATAGAAAATAGATGGTGGGAATACCATTCAGGAATCAAGCATTGACAAAAGATCTTGTATTTAAGCAGGATAAAGAGGCTTCTTTTTTCCATTAAGTATCTCGTATTCCATTAAATGTTATTAACAATAAAAGCCAAGCCAAAGGCATACTACAGCAGTGACCATGATCCATTAGGTGGCAAAATAAGAGTAAAATTAAAGAAAATGTGTGAAAGGATTAGAAACATTAAGATGGACATGAACCTATTTTAAAACAATGAAGAACTAAAGGACAGATACAAAGTTGTGGTTATGAATAGATACGGTGCTTTAGCAAAAATAGACAGAGATGAACGAAATTGCGACTACGGTAAAACTGGTTCTAGTAATGAAGGTAGACAGAGGTGTATAGTTGTAGTAATAAAGGTAAGTAGAGGTTATGGTTCAGTTTTACACAACAAATGAAATGAGGAAATTGAACAGAAACACAAATGGCAGAAAATAAGGAAGTAAGATGAGAACGTATAAATGAAGAACATACAACACTCAAATATATATGCATAATCAAAGCAAGCGACAAGGACTTGTGGAGAGAAAAGATCGCCCACGCCAGGCGGCGTGACACTTAGACAGAGATCGCCCACGCCAGGCGGCGTGACACTTAGACAGAGATCGCCCACGCCAGGCGGCGTGACACTTAGACAGAGATCGCCCACGCCAGGCGGCGTGACACTTAGACAGAGATCGCCCACGCCAGGCGGCGTGACACTTAGACAGAGATCGCCCACGCCAGGCGGCGTGACACTTAGACAGACAACACCCAAATATATATGCATAATCAAAGCAAACGACAAGGACTTGTGGAGAGAAAAGATCGCCCACGCCAGGCGGCGTGACACTTAGACAGATAGACAACATCCAACATTTCGGCATGAGGCTTTTTCAAGGATTACATACAAGGACAACAAACACATTTAAAAAATATAAACAGAATACAGATGAAAAACATAAACAGAATATAGATGAAAAACATAAACAGAATATAGATGAAAAACATAAACAGAATATAGATGAAAAACATAAACAGAATATAGATGAAAAACATAAACAGAATATAGATGAAAAACATAAATAGAATATAGATGAAAAATATAAACAGAATATAAATGAAAAACTTACTTTTTTGGCCTCATGCTTCGAAAGACGAGCATGATGACCCAGTTCAACAAGCATGCAAGGTGCGAACGAAGTGATTGAACCAATTGGAAAACTTTAGCCTAAAACAGGTGGTATAGATTAAATGAGAGAGACAATAAAAGGGGAGGTGTTTTGGTGTTTTGGGGTGGGGTGGAGGAGAGAAGGGAAAAAAAGGGGGGGGGGTATTCAGAAAGAGGTAAGAAAGCTACAAATATCTGAAGGCTGTTACAGAGGAGGGAGAGGGCTTGGGGGAATAAAGCTAAAACTGCAGCAGAATGAGTGGGACTGAGACAAGAAAGTGCAGTATAGATAGCAGAAAGTAGGTAGAAATCTGAAGTTTTAGTTGTTAGTTCCAGCTGTGTGGAATGAGTGGGGCTGAGACAAGAAAGTGCAGTATAGATAGCAGAAAGTAGGTAGAAATCTGAAGTTTTAGTTGTTAGTTCCAGCTGTGTGGAATGAGTGGGGCTGAGACAAGAAAGTGCAGTATAGATAGCAGAAAGTAGGTAGAAATCTGAAGTTTTAGTTGTTAGTTTTAGCTGTGTGGAGTCAGACAGCCTGAAAAATAAGATGATGTTCTAGAGCCTTAAGGGAATGTTCATAGGAAGAACAGGAGTAGATTACAGTATGTCAAAACTGAGTATCAACAGTTCCCCTTATAAAAGCATAAAGCAAGCGATGCTTAGCAACGTACACATTCTCCCCCCACCTTACACTTGTTATTTAAGACGAAAAATGTCAAGACACACGTCGTCTTATGTATTCCTCACGGATTTTGTACCTTTACCTTTTACAGGTGGACCAAAAGTTATTTTACTGTAGCATTATTTTATCAACACAGTTAAGTTTCATTCATTATTTTATCAACATAGTTAAGTTTCATTCATTATTTTATCAATACAGTTGTTTCATTCATTATTTTATCAACATAGTTAAGTTTCATTCATTATTTTATCAATACAGTTGTTTCATTCATTATTTTATCAACATAGAACAGTTCAGCTAAATAAGGTGTACATCATTTATGAACAAAATTGAAAAGAAATTTTAAAAAATAATATGGTAAAGAAACTCATGAGCCACTCTCTCATATAACGCTAGTGTCAGAAGCTATGAGTAAGTAGTGTGCTAGTACTAGGAAAGAACGCAGCTGTGTCAAGTTATAATTTACTGCATTCATGACTGTTGAGACAGATGGCGTTGGGGCGTGTGTTTCTGGTGGTTATCATATTGTATGACAAAATGATAAGGTATGTCTATATATATTCCGGTCTGTTTGTCTTGCTTGTCATCAAATCACTTAAAGGGCAACACAGTATATACGGGTCCTGGGAAAGTAATGAGAGCAAAGACTGTATAAGTAAGAAGAGATATTTGACAAAGTAATGAGATCAAAGACTGTACAAGTAAGAAGAGATATTTGACAAAGTAATGAGATCAAAGACTGTACAAGTAAGAAGAGATATTTGACAAAGTAATGAGAGCAAAGACTGTACAAGTAAGAAGAGATATTTGACAAAGTAATGAGAGCAAAGACTGTACAAGTAGGACGAGATACTTGAGAACAAGCGATTTAACAAGAGTTTAAGAGACAGAATGAGAAATGAAAACACGCAGAACACAGTCGGCCGAAGATTTGTCCTCATTTATCTAGACGGACAACGAGTGAAGATTTTTTTACACATACCAGAAGTTGGTCAGATAATCTGTCTGATAAAACCTACAGCATCAAAAACAAAGCAACCAGAAACAGAGGACACCACAGAATAAAACGGACAGACGGGGAAAATGGCTTAAATATGACAGCAATCAATCAACACACCTCATACAAACCGGAAACATGCTGACAAAAGTGCAGCAGTTCAGTATATCAGCAACAACCCTCTTCCCTGCATGTTATTATGTTCACTTACTGGCTAGCCTTTATCCCCGCAAGTTATCACGTTAATTTACTGGCTAGCCTTCTTTCTCGAAAGTTATTATGTTCACATACTGGCTAACTTTTATCCCCCGCAAGTTATTATGTTCAAATACTGGCTAGCCTTTATCCCCGCATGTTGTTATGTTCACATACTGGCTGACCTTTATTCCCGAATGTTATTATGTTCACTTAATGGCTAAACTTGAGCGATTATCTTCGCCATTGTTGTCTTACCAAGCACATAGACCTGGTTGCTGTATAGCATTGAGATGCGCGTAGAGAAGTCAAGTGACCAATTTCAGTGACTAAAAATTGAACGAAATAGTCAGTAACCCACTAGCATTTTAGTAACTATCTCTGAAACTATATCTACGATATAATTTTCACAAGTTCATCAGAATCACAATGAGAAATATAATTTATCAATACAGTTGTTTCATTCATTATTTTATCAACATAGAACAGTTCAGCTAAATAAGGTGTACATCATTTATGAACAAAATTGAAAAGAAATTTTAAAAAATAATATGGTAAAGAAACTCATGAGCCACTCTCTCATATAACGCTAGTGTCAGAAGCTATGAGTAAGTAGTGTGCTAGTACTAGGAAAGAACGCAGCTGTGTCAAGTTATAATTTACTGCATTCATGACTGTTGAGACAGATGGCGTTGGGGCGTGTGTTTCTGGTGGTTATCATATTGTATGACAAAATGATAAGGTATGTCTATATATATTCCGGTCTGTTTGTCTTGCTTGTCATCAAATCACTTAAAGGGCAACACAGTATATACGGGTCCTGGGAAAGTAATGAGAGCAAAGACTGTATAAGTAAGAAGAGATATTTGACAAAGTAATGAGATCAAAGACTGTACAAGTAAGAAGAGATATTTGACAAAGTAATGAGATCAAAGACTGTACAAGTAAGAAGAGATATTTGACAAAGTAATGAGAGCAAAGACTGTACAAGTAAGAAGAGATATTTGACAAAGTAATGAGAGCAAAGACTGTACAAGTAGGACGAGATACTTGAGAACAAGCGATTTAACAAGAGTTTAAGAGACAGAATGAGAAATGAAAACACGCAGAACACAGTCGGCCGAAGATTTGTCCTCATTTATCTAGACGGACAACGAGTGAAGATTTTTTTACACATACCAGAAGTTGGTCAGATAATCTGTCTGATAAAACCTACAGCATCAAAAACAAAGCAACCAGAAACAGAGGACACCACAGAATAAAACGGACAGACGGGGAAAATGGCTTAAATATGACAGCAATCAATCAACACACCTCATACAAACCGGAAACATGCTGACAAAAGTGCAGCAGTTCAGTATATCAGCAACAACCCTCTTCCCTGCATGTTATTATGTTCACTTACTGGCTAGCCTTTATCCCCGCAAGTTATCACGTTAATTTACTGGCTAGCCTTCTTTCTCGAAAGTTATTATGTTCACATACTGGCTAACTTTTATCCCCCGCAAGTTATTATGTTCAAATACTGGCTAGCCTTTATCCCCGCATGTTGTTATGTTCACATACTGGCTGACCTTTATTCCCGAATGTTATTATGTTCACTTAATGGCTAAACTTGAGCGATTATCTTCGCCATTGTTGTCTTACCAAGCACATAGACCTGGTTGCTGTATAGCATTGAGATGCGCGTAGAGAAGTCAAGTGACCAATTTCAGTGACTAAAAATTGAACGAAATAGTCAGTAACCCACTAGCATTTTAGTAACTATCTCTGAAACTATATCTACGATATAATTTTCACAAGTTCATCAGAATCACAATGAGAAATATAATCTAGCAATATCCATTTCACTGTACAGTCCTTCATAGTAAGAGAACAAAAATCTAGATTTCAGATGACACAAATAACAAACCCTTCTTGCTCGTCGAGTTCCGCTGTCATGAGAATAGAGTGAACGAAACCGTGAAATTGCTTCCATGCAAGTAAGCTTACGTGTTTGTTAGTAAGTATAAGTGTTAGTAAACGTATGTGTTTGTTAGTAAGCGTATGTATTTGTTAGTAAGCGTAAGTGTTTGTTAGTAAGCGTAAGTGTTTGTTAGTAAGTTTACGTGTTTGTTAGTAAGCGTACGTGTTAGTAAACGTATGTGTTTGTTAGTAAGCGTACGTGTTTGTTAGTAAGCGTACGTGTTAGTAAACTTATGTGTTTGTTAGTACGAGTACGTGTTAGTAAACGTATTTGCTTGTTAGTAAGCGTAAGTGTTTGTTAGTAAGCGTATGTGTGGGTTAGTAAGCATATGTGTTTGTTAGTAAGCATATGTGTTAGCAAGCGTATGTGTTTGTTAGTAAGTATATGTGTTTGTTAGTAAACGTATGTGTTTGTTGGTAAACTTATGTGTTAGTAAGTATATATATTTGTTAGTAAGCATATGTGTTTGTTACTACGTGTAGGTGTTTGTTAGTAAGCCTACGTGTTATTAACCATATGTGTCAGTAAGTGTATGTGTTAGTAAGTATATGTGTTAGCAAGCGTATGTGTTTGTTAGTAAGTGTATGTGTTAGCAAGCGTATGTGTTTGTTAGTAAGTGTATGTGTTAGTAAGCGTATGTTTGTGTTAGTAAGTGTATGCGTTAGTATGTGTTTGTTAGTAAGTGCATGTGTTAGTAAGCATAGTCGTTTGTTAGTAAGCGTATGTGTAAATAAGAATATGTGTTAGTACGTGTATGTATTTGTTAGTAAGTGTATGTGTTTGTTAGTAAGTGTATGTGTTTGTTAATAAGTGTATGTGTTAATAAGTGTATGTGTTACTAAGTGTATGTATTAGTAAGTATGTATGTTTGTTAGTAAGTGTACATGTTAGTAAGTGTATGTGTTATTAAGTGTATGTGTTACTAAGTGTATGTGTTAGTAAGTGTATGTATTAGTAAGTATATATGTTTGTTAGTAAGCGTACATGTTAGTAAGTGTATGTGTTACTAAGTGTATGTGTTACTAAGTGTATGTGTTACTAAGTGTATGTGTTAGTAAGTGTATGTGTTACTAAGTGTATGTGTTAGTAAGTGTATGTGTTAGTAAGTGTATGTGTTACTAAGTGTATGTGTTACTAAGTGTATGTGTTAGTAAGTGTATGTGTTACTAAGTGTATGTGTTACTAAGTGTATGTGTTAGTAAGTGTATGTGTTACTAAGTGTATGTATTAGCAAGTATATATGTTTGTTAGGGTCAGGATTAGGATCAGAATTGCAAAAGCAGCATCAATCTTCAAGAATCTTGAGAACATATGGAACTCAAAAGTTATAAGCACAAAAACCATGTTAAGGCTATTCAATTCAAATGTAATATCCACCCTCATTTATGCATGTGAAAGCTGGAAAACAACTAAAGTAATAGACAAGAAATTAGACTCTTTTGAAAACAAATGCCTAAGGAAAATACTCTGCATTAAGTGGAATGAATTCAAGAACAACGCAGAGATAAGACAGATGACTTAACAACAACCAGTCTCATGGGTGATCAGGAAAAGGAGATGGACATATGTTGGTCACTTGATGAGAAGAAATGATCAGAGAATCCCAAAACAAGCTATCAAGTGGAACACAACAGGCGGAAGAAAAAGGGGCAGACCGCGTGAAACTCTGAAGAGGACATTGTTAAGAGAGGCCAAATTAACAGGCATAAAATCCTTTGATGAGGTTGAAAGACCCGCCGAAGACAGGTAAAATTGGCGAACTACTTTGCGAGCCCTACGTGACGTTTAACGGCACGGGAAGGATATAAGATATAAGATAAGATATATGTTTGTTTGTTAGTAAGCGTACGTGTTACTAAGTGTATGTGTTACTAAGTGTATATATTAGTAAGTATATATGTTTGTTAGTAAGCGTACGTGTTACGAAGTGTATGTGTTACTAAGTGTATGTGTTACTAAGTGTATGTATTAGTAAGTGTATGTGTTAGTAAGTGTATGTGTTACTAAGTGTATGTGTTACTAAGTGTATGTGTTACTAACTGTATGTGTTACTAAGTGTATGTATTAGTAAGTATATAAGTTTGTTAGTAAGCGTACGTGTTAGTAAGTGTATGTGTTAGTAAGTATATGTATTAGTAAGTGTACGTGTTAGTAAGTGTATTGTTAGTAAGTATATATGTTTGTTAGTAAGCGTAATCTTGTACTTATATATAAGAGAAAGTTTGTGAATTTTGCACATTCTATGTGCTGAGAAGAGCGCTGTGTTAATACATTTACAAAAACAAACAAAATCTACTTACGATCTACAAAATGATTTAACTATAAATTTAAAATGTATAAATCGCTACTTACTTATACACAGAGCTCCCAGGAGACGGACAGCCGCTCCAGGAGGTTCACAGGTAGGATAAATAGGTTGAAGAGTGTAGTAGGCAAATGTCAAGGCCACAACTGCCTGAGCTGTTGGTCTTATGATGATCAAATTGACCTGTCAAGAAAGAAAATTTTATAAAATTAGTTTGATCAATTCAAGCAACTGAAGAAAATACTCATACATCTTCTCTGCTTAAAACGTAGCAAAGATATAAATGCCAGATGTTATCTTTTCATTATCTATGCAAGAGATGAACAACATCAGTCAACCAGCACTCTGCATCAGCAAACGGTTGCCTCACACCCTGTTGTCCGGTACGATGCAAGTTTTTATTACAAGAAAATAATCACTGTCTCGAATGTTTTCCCGACACTTATTCCTCCCGGGTTTTTTTTTCCCTTACAAATGAAAGAATTCTGCTATACGTGTATATATATATATATATATATATATATATATATATATATATATATATATATCTCTCTCTCTCTCTGAACCTTAAGTGCCCAGGGCACATGGGGCTTCCGCAAGGGTTTTCCACAAATGCCTGTCTTTCGCCTTTTTTTCTGCTCTTGCCCAGGTGAGCCCTCTATTGCTCAACATCCTTTCTGTTGTTCTTCTCCATGTCTCTTTTGGTCTACCCTTACTTCTGCTCCCCTGTGGTGTCCATCTTAGTGCTATTTTTGGTAGTGAGTTGTCAGTCATTCGGAGCACATGTCCCAACCATCGCCAGCGTCTTTCCTCAATAATTGTTGTCAGTGGTTTCATCTGCATTTCTGCCAATAAGATGTTATTTCTTATGGTGTTTGGCCAAAATATTTTTTTAATTCTACGTAAACATTTAGTCTGGAATGAATTAAACTTATTTTCTATGGTTTTGGTGATTTTCCAGCATTCACTTCCATAGAGTAGTACACTTAGAACATTACTCTTAAATATCCTGATTTTCATATTTATGCTTAGTTTATTTGATTTCCATATATTCTGTAGCATTGCAAAAGCCTGGTTTGCTCTAGTAAGTCTGCTGTTGATGTCCTCTGTGCTGTCTCCATTTTCTACTACTCTGCTGCCAAGGTATACAAATTCGTTGACCTCCTCCACTAACTTGTTATCTACTCTGAGTACATTTCTGTTGTTCACATTTTGCTTCATTAACTTTGTCTTTCCTACGTTGATCTTTAGTCCTATGTTGTTTGCATTCTGGGTTAACTTGTTTATTTTATCTTGCATATCTTTGTGATATATAATATATATATATATATACACACACACATTTTGAGACACTTAAAACACTTTTGGAAACTTAATTCGTTCTTCCTGTCTCCAAGATGAAATTGGCCCATATCTCGTGCTGTTTAGTGTCATTTCGTCTTTCATTCGTTTGTCTTCCCGAAAGAGACGTTTTCTATTGGTGATGACATGTCTTCTTCGCTGCTCCGTGCCAACAGAAAAAGAGTATGGCAAAATTCAAACTTTGACAATCAAGGAATTATTTCAGTTAAGGTGCCACATCATCCCTGTCCACTATCTTATAGTTTACTTGTTTCTAGAGACTACAGTGGTTGCAAGTTTTATAGGCTTTAGTGAGAAAAATATCTGTTTTACCATTATCTGTGTCATAACTCTGAAAATCGATCATTTATTTCTAGCTGTCGTCTCTCTGAGATTTCTTCCATGCGAAAGAAAGAAAAATAAGTGCTTTTTCACTATTGTCAGTGCTGATATATATATATATATATATATATATATATATATATATATATATATATATATATATATATCTGGTGTTACAATAACTGCACGAAATGTTTTCAAAATCCCTAAGAGAAAGTGTTATTTCAGGAAACATTCATAGGAATGTAGAAATTATCACGAAGCAGAATATAAAATGTGTAAGACAAAGAATAGTACAATGCCATAACAATTGGAGGTTATGAAAAACGAAGGGTGATTGATACGTTCTCGGCATATGATACAAATACTTGAAAAACACAGCTGATATTAGGTGCATTTGTAGATCAGGTTAATGTAAGATTAAACACCAAGTTTCAAGAAATTAACTGCAACTGATTTTTTTACAGGCTACTGAAGTGGTAAGGGGTGGCAGAAATTGGGAAAATGAATAAAATTTCTCATCGAACAGTCATTCTAACCTCTGCATCAAGGGCTTATAATCGAAGGAGATCCATGAGGATATGGTAGAGACTCTAGGGGAGAGTGCCCCTTCTTACAGCACAATGAAGAAATGGGCAGCTCAATTCAAACATGGAAGGGAGAGTCTGGAAGATGATCCCCGTCCAGGAAGACCAAGAACGATAACCACCGATGAAACCACCGGCAGAATCCATGCCATGATAATGGATAATCGACGACTAACTGAAAGATACATTGCTACTGAGTTGGGCATCTCCCAGGAACATGTTCATGCTATTATTCATAATATCTTCAAATGATAAAGGTCTATGCTCGATGGGTCCCGAAATTTCTTGGAGAAAACGACAGCGTCTCAACATGTCAAAAGATAATCTTGGCCATTTTTCTGCAGGTCCTGAAAAGTTTCTTTAGCAATTTGTGACTATGGATGAGACTTGGGTTCATCATTTTCAACCAGAAACCAAAGAACAGTCAAAGCAGTGGAAACATCACGGATCCCCACCTCCAAAGAAAGCAAGGCTGGTTCTTTCTGCAGGCAAAATGATGGCTTCCATCTTTTGGGATTCAGGTTTGCTATTAGTTCACAAGCTGGTGGTGGCATTCCTTGACATTCATGAATGCGGCTTCCAGCTTCTTGAACATCCTCCTTATTCCCCAGATTTGGCCCTTTCAGACTATTACCTGTTTACCAAACTCAAAAAGGAGCTTAGTGCTCGCAAATTTGCTTCAGATGATGACGTCATTCATGATGTATATCACTTTCTACTGGCACAAGATGCTGACTTTTACAAAGAAGTGATTCGTATGCTTCAGGATCGCTGGACTAACTGCATAAACTTGCAAGGGGAGTATGCTGAGAAATAACCAAAAAAGTTGTCCACAAATAATCCGCTGTATCTTAGGCCGAGAACTCAATAACCCCTCGTACCAGAGATTAGATATGCTGATGACACAGTATTACAGTCCACAACACAAAAAAGAATGGAAAAACTAATTATGTCAGTCCGTAAGAATAGTGAAGAGCAAAACCTCTATCTTAATGCGAAGAAAACTAAACTGGTGACAACTGTCAAAACAAATAAGGCAGCTGAAATATATATCAGTGACGAAAAATTAGAAGAAGTTGAGAGTTTTGAATATCTTGGATCACTACTAACTAACAATGGAGATACAATGAGGGAAATTAAAAGGAAGGCATCTATCTTCAGAAAGTAAAACAAATAAGGAAGCTGTGAACGGGAACAGACAAAACTACAAAAATAAGATTTTTAAGAGCATGCATCTTTCCCATCGCAACATATGCCTGTGAGACCTGGACACTTAACAAAATAGCTGAGAAACACATAAATGCCTTTGAATGTAAATGCTACAGAAGAGTTCTTCAAATATCATGGACACAAAAAAAGAACAAATATATCCATACAACAATAATTTAATACTGAAGAAAGCTGACTAGTAAAGAGGATTAAACAGAGAAAACTTAAATATATTTGGACACATTAAATGTCATGACAATCTAGAGAAGACCGTCTTAGAGGGAGACCAAGACGAAGATGGTTGCAAGAAATAGTTGATGATCTGCAAATGGATGCATCAGCACCAGGGAATCTTGCTTACAACAGAGAGGCCTACAGGAGTGCTATTAGGGAGTCAAAGTTCCGCAAGGGACATGCAAATGACTGACTGACTGTTACACTGCCGTTGCGCTTGATTGATGTCCTAACCTGACTCTGTACAGCCTCATTACTTGCTTGACGTCTTAACCTGACTCTGTACAGCCTCATTACTTGCTTGACGTCTTAACCTGACGCTGTACAGCCTCATTACTTGCTTGACGTCTTAACCTGACTCTGTACAGCCTCATTACTTGCTTGACGTCTTAACCTGACTCTGTACAGCCTCATTACTTGCTTGACGTTTTAACCCGACGCTGTACAGCCTCATTACTTGCTTGACGTTTTAACCCGACGCTGTACAGCCTCATTACTTGCTTGACGTCTTAACCTGACGCTGTATAGCCTCATTACTAGATTGATGTCCAAAAATGACACTGTCTTATCTTATATCCTTCCCGTGCCGTTAAACGTCACATAGGGCTCGCAAAGTAGTTCGCCAATTTTACCTGTCTTCAGCGAGTCTTTCAACCTCATCAATGGATTTTATGCCTATTAATTTGGCCTCTCTTAACAATGTCCTCTTTAGAGTTTCACGTTGTCTGCCTCTTTTCTTCGGCCTGTTGTGTCCGACTTGATAGCTTGTTTTGGGATTATCTAATCGTTTCTTCTCGTCACGTGACCAACATATGTCCTTTTCCTGATCACCCATGAGACTTGTTCAGTCATCTGTCTAATCTCTGCATTGTTCTTTAACTCTTTACACTTGATGCCGAGTATTTTCCTTAGGCATTTATTTTCAAAAGAGTCTAACTTTTTTACTGTTTCTTTAGTTGTTTTCCAGCTTTCGCATGCATAAATGAGGGTGGATATTACATTTGAATTGAATAGTCTTAACTTGGTTTTTGTGCTTATAACTTTTGAATGCCATATGTTCTCAAGATTCTTGAAGATCGATGCTGCTTTTGCATTTCTTATTCTAACTTCCTTTCTGGTGTAACTATTCTGGTTTATGTGGCTGTCAAGGTATGCAAAATGATTGACTTCTTCAACATCTGTCCCTTCTAAATGTATTTTCCATTTTGATTAGTGGGAATGTTCATTATTTTTGTTTTGTCTTTGTTAATTTTAAGTCCTATTTTGCTAGCCAGTGAAGACAGGCTTTCTGTTTTTTCTTGCATGGAATTCACATTGTTACTGATAAGAGTTATGTCATCAGCAAAATCAAGATCTTCTAGTTTGGTCCCATGTACCCAGTCAATACCTATGTTACCTGCGCAGCATTTTGCATTATGAAATCTATTGCAATTCCAAAAAGCAAAGAAGATAGTACACATCCTTGTTTCATGCCTGTTTCAATCTGGAGCTATTCACTCATCCCTTCTCCTGTTTTGACTGCACAAACACATCCATTGTATAAATCCTTAATGATGTTGACAATCTTAGATGATATTCCATATAGACTTTCTCCACAATGAATCTTTGTGTATGCTATCAAATGCCTTTTAAAGTCTATGAAGTTCAGTATTAATGTTTTCTGCTTTTCAATATGTTCTTCAAGTATTATTCTTAGAGAAAAGATCTGGTCGAGACAGCTTCTCCCTTTTCGAAATCCTGCTTGTTCTTCTCTCATTGCGGTCTATTCAAAATGACCTTGCAAAATACTTTTGACACAACTGATACTAAGGTTACTCCTCTCCAATTGTTACAGTCACTAAGGTTGCCTTTTTCTTTTTGGTATTTTAACAATGATTCCTTTTTTCCATTTAGAAGGGACCTTTTCTTCTTTCCAAATCTTGTTAAACATTCTCTGTAGTTGTCTCATGTTGTCACTATTGATAGTTTTTAACATTTCAGGTGTTATTTCATCTTCACCTGCAGCTTTGTTGTTAGTCATTAAATTCACTGCTGTTTCAATTTCATGCAATGTAATTTCATCTAGGTTGACATTTAGTTGTGGGGTTTGTAAGTCGGTTTCAAGTTTTCAGCCCACCTTTATTTTTGGTCTTTACTTGATGTTAATAGAGTTCCAGTTTTGCTAAGGACTGGTCTTTCTTTAGATGTAATAGTACCTGTTAGCCTCTTTTGTATGTTATATAAATTTTTGCTGTCTCCTGTTTTTGCTGCTTTTTCTGCCTCTTTCGCCATATTGTCTATGTATTCTCTTTTATAGCTTCTAGCTTAACTTTTTACTTTCTTGTCTATTTCTTTGTATGTTGCTTTCGTCAGATCTCTTCCAAGATCTGTTTTTACATTCAACATGTCTAATTTAGCTGCTGGTCTTTCATGTATATACTTCCATGTGTAACATGTCTAATTTAGCTGCTCGTCTTTCATGTATGTACTTCCATGTGTTTTCTGATATCCATGCGCTTCTATTTGATTTTTTCAGTCCAGCGCTTGCTTTTGCTGCTGTGGTTATGGCTGTGCTGTAAGAATTCCATAATTCATCTATACTTATCTCCTCTATTTCACTGAGTGTTGTGGAATGATTGGCAAGTTCCTGATTGAAATTACTGTTAGTATTCTCTTCTTGTAGGCTGTGGCTTTTTATCTTTCTGTGTATTGATTTCTTGTGTTGGCTTTTCAGTTTTAGTTTTATTTTCCCTATACACAGATTGTGATCACTGTTGACATATGCCCCCCCCCCCCTGTATGCCCTTACATCTATCAGAGATGTTCTGTAGTGCTTTCTAATACAAAAATCTGGTTTCTAGTTCTATCATCTGGAGATATTCACGTTGTTTTATGCATCTCTGTGTGTGGAAATATTGTTCCTTCAATGACCACCCCCTCTATTAGACATATTTCAATTAATCTTTCTCCGTTCTGATTTATTACGTCAATTCCTTCTTTCCCCATTACTTTTTCGACGTTGGTGTTATCTTTCCCTACCTTAGCGTTGTATAGCTTTATTGTTAGCTTGACGTTTTAACCCGACGCTGTAAAGCCTCATTACTTGCTTGACGTCTTAACATGACGCTGTATAGCCTCATTACTTGCTTGACGTCTTAACTCGACGCTGTATAGCCTCATTACTTGCTTGACGTCTTAACCTGACGCTGTATAGCCTCATTACTTGCTTGACGTCTTAACCCGACGCCTTATAGCCTCATTACTTGCTTGACGTCTTAACCTGACGCTGTATAGCCTCATTACTTGCTTGACGTCTTAACCTGACGCTTTTTAGCCTCATTACTTGCTTGACGTCTTAACCTGACGCTGTATAGCCTCATTACTTGCTTGACGTCTTAACCTGACGCTGTATAGCTTCATTACTTGCTTGACGTCTTAACCTGACGCTGTATAGCCTCATTACTTGCTTGACGTCTTCACCTGACGCTGTATAGCCTTATTACTTGCTTGACGTCTTAACCTGACACTGTATAGCTTCATTATTAGCTTGACGTCTTAACCTGACATTGTATAAACTCATTGCACGCTTGACATTATAATCTGACTATCTAGTAGCATTTTTTGCTTGACGGCCTTATCAAAAGGATCTCTGCTAGATTAACGCTATTTTTGTATCATTTATATGTTTATTCGTTATCTTAATCTTTCCTGATAAAAGTTTGTTACTGTTCGTTTTACATTGTTATTTGCTCATCGCATTGTTTGATATACCTCTTGCTGGAGACAAACTACAGCCAGCCAGATATAGGGGGCAGTTGGTCAAGGACAAGAAACAGAGGACATGGAAATGTGCGGTGAAGAATGAAGGAGGAAACTTCAGAGTGGGGATGTTCAAACAAAAGAATACAAGGAATTTAGGCTGGATGTTTTCACCAAGAAAAGGTAGAAAGAAAAGTGTTTGAACAAATGACAACCATAATGGCGTACAGTCCAAACAATCCAGCATGTGCCATGTGTGATTTCTTTATTGGTGCAGAGACTAGTGGCAACAGCCATCTGGCTGTTTGATGAACTGAACAATATGGTTATTAACAATACTCTTCAGAAACCTCCAGCAAAGTGGGAGCAGATAGATAATGAACAAATCATCACTCTGTGTAGCTGTTTGTTCATGTTTAATCACTCTATGTAGCTGTTACTTCATGGACTAGTCACTCTATGTATAAAATAGGAAAAAAGTAGGAGTAGCTTTATTACTTAACGATTACAAAGTTGTGACGTTTCGGCGTGAGCCTTAATCATACAAAAACACACAGGACGAAGAAATAGAGAGAGGAGATAAAGTATAGATTCACATGAATACTATTTAAAAAATAATCATAAATAAATAAATAAAAAATAAAATGAAAAAAAAATTTTTTTTGTTAAAAGAGTACTTAGCTGTAAATTGCAAGGTGTGGCTTGTCCGGCGGTGTGTGTCAGGAATGGATCTAGTGGGACGTGGAGACTGTTTAAATAGAGACCTGTGACATGTGGTCAGTGGGTTGTAACTGGGGGTGGTGGATGGGGAACCGGGGAGGGGAGAGAGAGTGACGCAATACCGACCTAACTAGAAGAAATTGAAACAGATGATTGGGGAAGAGGGGTTGCAGAGAAGAGGGGTTGCAGAGAAAATAGCGGGGTTGCAGAGTGATGCTGTGAGGAAGTTTGAAAAGTAAGCGGGGTTGCAGAGTGATGCTGTGAGGAAGTTTGAAAAGTAAGAAGGGGTGGATTTAGTGGAGAGGTACTATAATGATTGAAGAAGATGATGTTACGTGTAACTAAACAGCGAGTTTAACCCATGTGGTTCCAGCGTCCCATAATTTTGAATGCAGCGGTTCTCAAGTGCCAGGCGGCTTGTGTCATCTGCGTGACATTGTTTAATGGCTGTTACACTCAGTCAGTCATTTGCATGTCCCTTGCGGAACTTTGCCTCCCTGACAGCTCTCCTGTAGGCCTCTCGGTTGTGAGCAAGATGGCCTGCTGCTGATGCATCCATTTGCAGATTATCAACGATGTCTTGCAGCCATCTTCGCCTTGGTCTTCTTCTCTTTCTTTTTCCTATTATGTAACCTTCCCACACTGGCTTCTCAAGATTATCGTGACGTTTAATGTGTCCAAAATATTTAAGTTTTCTCTTTTTAATCCTCTTTACTAGCCAGCGTTCTTCAGTATTAAGTTCCTGTAGTATGGATATATTTGTTCTTTTGTTTGTTTGTGTGTGTGTGTGTGTGTCCATGATATTTGAAGAACTCTTCTGTAGCATTTACATTCAAAGGCATTTATGTGTTTCTCAGCTGTTTTGTTAAGTGCCCAGGTCTCACAGGTATATGTTGCGATGGGAAAGATGCATGCCATTAAAAATCTTATTTTTGTAGTTCTGTCTGTTCCTCTCCACAGATTCTTTAGTTGCTTTACTTTATGAAGAGCGATAGATGTCATCTTTTTAATTTCCCTCATTGTATCTCCATTATTAGTTAGTAGTGATCCAAGATATTCAAAACTCTCCACTTCTTCCAATTTTTCCTCATTGATATATATATATATCTTCTTATATCTTATCTTATATCCTTCCCGTGCCGTTAGACGTCACATAGGGCTCGCAAAGTAGTTCGCCAATTTTTCCTGTCTTCGGCGAGTCTTTCAACCTCATCAAAGGATTTTATGACTGTTAACTTGGCCTCTCTTAATAATGTTCTCTTCAGAGTTTCACGCGGTCTGCCCCTTTTTCTTCGGCCTGTTGTGTTCCACTTGATAGCTTGTTTTGGGATTCTCTGCTCATTTCTTCTCATCAAGTGGCCAACATATGTCCATCTCCTTTTCCTGATCACCCGTGAGACTGGTTGTTGTTCAGTCATCTGTCTTATCTCTGCATTGTTCTTGAATTCATTCCACTTGATGCCGAGTATTTTCCTTAGGCATTTGTTTTCAAAAGAGTCTAATTTCTTTTCTATTTCTTTAGTTGTTTTCCAGCTTTCGCATGCATAAATGAGGGTGGATATTACATTTGAATTGAATAGTCTTAACTTGGTTTTTGTGCTTATAACTTTTGAACTCCATATGTTCTCAAGATTCTTGAAGATTGATGCTGCTTTTGCAATTCTGATCCTAACTTCCTTTCTAGTCCTGGTCTATGTAGCTGCCAAGGTATGCAAATTGATTGACTTCTTCAATATCTGTCCCTTCTAAGTGTATTTTTCCATTTTGATTGATGGGAATTTTCATTATTTTTGTTTTGTCCTTGTTAATTTCAAGTCCTATTTTGCTAGCCAGTGAAGATAGGCTATCTGTTTTTTCTTGCATGGAATTCACATTATTACTGATAAGAGTTATGTCATCAGCAAAATCAAGATCTTCTAGTTGGGTCCCATGTACCCAGTCAATACCTGTGTTACCTGTGCAGCATTTTTTCATTATGAAGTCTATTGTAATCCCAAAAAGTAAAGGAGACAGTATACATCCTTGTTTCACGCCTGTTTCAATCTGGAACCATTCACTCATCCCTTCTTCTGTCTTGACTGCACAACCATATCCATTGTATAAGTCCTTAATGATGTTGACAATTTTATATGGTATTCCATATAGACATAAAATTCTCCATAATGAATCTCTGTGTATGCTATCAAATGCCTTCTTAAAATCTATGAAATTCAGTATTAATGGTTTCTGCTTTTCAATATGTTCTTCAAGTATTATTCTGAGAGTAAAGATCTGGTCGAGACAGCTTCTCCCTTTTCGAAATCCTGCTTGTTCTTCTCTCATTGCAGTATCCACTATATCTTTGAGTCTATTCAAAATGACCTTGCAAAATACTTTTGACACAACTGATATTAAGGTTACTCCTCTCCAGTTGTTACAGTCACTAAGGTTGCCCTTTTTTGGTATTTTCACAATGATTCCCTTCTACCAATTAGAAGGGACCTTTTCTTCTTTCCAAATCTTGTTAAACATTCTCTGTAGTTGTCTCATGTTGTCACTATTGATAGCTTTTAGCATCTCGGCTGTTATTTCATCTTCACCTGCAGCTTTGTTGTTAGCCATTAAATTCACTGCTGTTTCAATTTCATGCAATTCAATTTCATCTAGATTGACATTTAGTTGTGGGGCTGGTAAGTCAGTTTCAAGGTTTAACAATTCTTTTGGGTGTGGTCGATTGAGTATTTCTTGGAAGTGTTCAGCCCATCTTTGCTTTTGGTCTTTATTTGATGTTAATAGTGTTCCAGTTTTGCTAAGGATTGGTCTTTCTTTAGATGTAATAGTACCTGTTAGCCTCTTTTGTATGTTATATAAAGTTTTGCTGTCTCCTGTTTTTGCTGCTTTTTCTGCCTCTTTCGCCATATTGTCTATGTATTCTCTTTTATCCCTTCTAGCTGAAGGGTCGTTTGTTCGTTCTCTGTTCTATCTGTTTGTCTGTCATGACTAACAGTTCTCTCTCTCTTTCTCTCTCTCTCTCTCTTTCTCTCTCTCTCTCTTTCTCTCTCTCTCTTTCACTCTCTCTCTCTCTTTCACTCTCTCTCTCTCTCTCTTTCACTCTCTCTCTCTCTCTCATGATATCTCATGTATATAATATATGTTATATTTTTCTGAATATATATATATATATATATTTCAGCTGCCTTATTTGTTTTGTCAGTTGTCATCAGTTTAGTTTTCTTCGCATTAAGATAGAGGTTTTGCTCTTCACTATTCTTACGGACTAACATAATTAGTTTTTCCACTCCTTTTTGTGTTGTGGACAGTAATACTGTATCATCAGCATATCTAATCTCTGGTATTTCATAATCTCTAATTGTTATGGTATCGTAATATTCTTTGTCCACATCTTCTTTAACATTCATCATTATATTTTAAGTACACAGGTTAAATAAGTTAGGCGACAGTATGCACCCCTGACGGATCCCTTGTTTTATGTCAAACCAAGTTGTTGCTTCATCATTTATTCTTACTGTTGCTTTGTGGTCTAGATACAGTAGTGATATTAATTGTGTAAAATGTGTTGAAAATCCCATTTTCCTCATAATTTCTCAAAGTTTCTGGTGTTCTACACAATCAGATGCCTTTGAATAGTGCATAAAAGATAAATATAGATTCACATTAAACTCTCTGCATTTCTCTATTATTAATCTTATATTAAATATATGATATCTTGGTCCTCTTCCTTTCCTAAAACCAGCTTGGACCATATTGACTTCTTCTTCTATTTTCTCACGAAGTCTACCCATTATGATTTTTAACAGAATTTTACTAGCATGACTAATCAGGGCAACAGTTCTGTAGTATGTGCATAATTTCAGGTTACCCTTTTTTGGCAGTGGTATGAATACAGTTCTTTTTCATTCTTTTGGCCAGATACCTGAATGCCATATCTTTTTACATAGTGCATGATATATTGTTGCACATTCCTTTCCTCCTGCTTTAATAAATGCAGCTGTTATCTCATCACATCCTGGTTATTTACCATTTTTCATTTCTTTATTGCCCATAAAACTTCTTCTTTTGTCTGTTTGGGTTCTTCCTCTTCCAATAATAATTCACACTATTGATTTCTGCTCTCACAGTCAGTTGTTTCATACATTCTTTTGGAATATTCCTTCCATCTTTCCAGAATTTCCTCTGTCTCTGTCAGGGTATTCCCCATCTCGTCACAAATTACATTTAGCTTAGGTGTGACATTTCTCGTCAATGTCTTCATTTCTTTAAACATTTCACTATCTTTTCCACATTTTTGATGTACTTCTATTCTTTTACAACAATCTTGTATGTATTGTTTGTTTGTTTTTTTTCTCTTTTCTTATGTTTCTTTGTACTTCCTTTGTTAAATATTTATATTCCTCTTTGTTCCATTGCGTCTTCATTTATCTACGTTGTTTTATCAGTTCTATTGTGCCTGCTGTAATCTATCTATTCTTTTGTGTTTTCTTTACTGGAACCACATCTTTAGTTGTTGTTATTAAGATATCTCTGGCCTGCGTAGCCAGTTCATCTGGTGTCATCTCTTCCTGTACATCTGTCAGGATTTCGAAACGGTTCTTCACTTCTATACCGTATTGTTCTGGTATTTTTGTAAGATCAAAGCAGAGTGGTCTTGATCCCATAACTATCTTTTTTATCTTTATCTTCATGTTTGCTAGTAATAACTCATGGTCCGTGTCACAATCAGCACAAGTCACTACGTAGCTTAAACGTGGTAAACAGAGTATTTTAGAAAGAAACACAGTCACTATGTGGCTTAAACGTGGTAAACAGAGTATTTTAGAAAGAAACACAGTCACTACGTACGCTTAAACGTGGTAAACAGAGTATTTTAGAAAGAAACACAGTCACTATGTGGCTTAAACGTGGTAAACAGTATTTTAGAAAGAAACACAGTCACTACGTACGCTTAAACGTGGTAAACAGAGTATTTTAGAAAGAAACACAGTCACTATGTGGCTTAAACGTGGTAAACAGAGTATTTTAGAAAGAAACACAGTCACTATGTGGCTTAAACGTGGTAAACAGAGTATTTTAGAAAGAAACACAGTCACTATGTGGCTTAAACGTGATAAACAGAGTATTTTAGAAAGAAACACAATCACTATGTGGCTTAAACGTGGTAAACAGAGTATTTTAGAAAGAAACACAGTCACTATGTGGCTTAAACGTGATAAACAGAGTATTTTAGAAAGAAACACAGTCACTATGTGGCTTAAACGTGATAAACAGAGTATTTTAGAAAGAAACACAATCACTATGTGGCTTAAACGTGGTAAACAGAGTATTTTAGAAAGAAACACAGTCACTATGTGGCTTAAACGTGGTAAACAGAGTATTTTAGAAAGAAACACAGTCACTATGTGGCTTACACATGGTGAACAGAGTATTTTTAGAAAAATACAGTCACTGTACAATTCTGTTGTGAAATGAGATGTGTTTGTCAGCGATGAAATGCCATCTTTCTTCCACTGATGAAATGACATCTTTCTTTCACTGATTAAATGACATCTTTCTTCTACTGATAAAATGGCATCTGTATTCAACTGATAAAATGAACATATTTTTCTACTGATAAAATGTCATGGTTCTTCTACTTATGAAATGACATCTTTCTTCCACTGATAAAATGACATCTTTCTTCTACTGATATAATGGCATCTTTTTTCTAGTGATGAAATGACCCTTCGTCTACTGATAATATGACATCTTTCTTGTACTAATGAAATGACATCATTCTTCTATTGATGAAATGCCATCTTTATTCTACTGATGAAATGACATCTTTCTGCTACATGTGAATTGACATCTTTCTTCTGCCGATGAAATTACATCTCTCTTCTACTGATGAAAAGACATCATTCTTCTACGGATGAAATGACATCTTTCTTCTATTATAAAATTATAACTTTCTTCTACTGATGAAATGGCTTATTTCAACTATTGATGAAAAGACCCTTCGTCTATTGACGAAATGACATCTTTCTTCTATTGATGAAGTGTCATCTTTTTTCTACTGATGAAATGATATCTTTCATCTTCTGATAAAATGACGTTTCTGGTCCTAGCAAAATAACATCAAACACAGTTTTTCCATTACACTGACTGGTAAAATAAAATAAATCATTTGAGGCCATCGGAAACAACAAAGATAGCACAATATGCAGAAGCATTATCGTGAATGCTGTCTGGCAGATCACACAAGGTCACTGGCATTTGCTGTACTTAATATATCCCTCTTGAGGGCCATCAATCACTCATGATTACTTCTGTCAAACAAGACCTGGGCAACAGGTCCCTCGTGTATTAAATTTTAACATTTCTCCGCTCTCCCTCTCCGTTATTCTTCGTCTCATAGTTTATCTGTTGGCTTGCTATTCTTCGTCACATAGTTTATCTGTTAGGTCGTTATTCTTCATCTTATAGTTTATCTATTAGCTCGTTGTTTTTCGTCTCATAGTTTATCTGTTAGCTTGCTATTCTTCATCTTATAGTTTATCTATTACCTCGTTGTTTTTCGTCTCACAGTTTATCTATTAGCTCGTTATTCTTCATCTAGCAGTTCATCTTTTAGGTCACCTATTAGCACGTTTTCCTGGAACGGTATCTAATAAATGCTTGTTTTCTCTTTATCATTTTGACATTATGTGCTGTCACGAGTGAAACGAAGGAACAAACTTTTTTAGAATAATTGGGCACGGAGGCTCCTCTGTGTGACATTCTGCCATACATTATACAACTTCAACTCAACTTTCAAACATTCTGTCATACATTATACAACTTCCACTCAACTTTCAAACATTCTGTCATACATTATACAACTTCCACTCAACTTTCAAACATTATGTCATACATTATACAACTTCCACTCAACTTTCAAACATTCTGCCATACATTATATAACTTCCACTCAACTTTCAAACATTCTGCCATACAACTTCCATTCAACTTTCAAACATTCTGCCATACATTATACAACTTCAACTCAACTTTCAAACATTCTGCCATACAACTTCCATTCAACTTTCAAACATTAAGTGCAGTGTATGGATACATAAATAGAAAACAAACATGAGAAAAGTTAAAACGGCAAAACATTTACGTCCAGTCTCTGTTCTACACTTTCAGAAAAATATAACATATATTATATACATGAGATATCATGAGAGAGAGAGAGAGAGAGTGAAAGAGAGAGAGAGAGTGAAAGAGAGAGAGAGAGAGTGAAAGAGAGAGGGAGAGTGAAAGAGAGAGAGAAAGAGAGAGAGAGAACTGTTAGTCATGACAGACAAACAGATAGAACAGAGAACGAACAAACGACCAACATGCTTTATTTTCAAAGATTTAAGAATTGGGCACGCAGACCCGTCAAACATTCTACCCTTCATCATACAGCTTTCATTCAGTCACATTTATTCAGTATTAGAGACTTACCCAAAGCTGAAGGATAATTATAGACTTACAAAAAGTTAAAGAAAAGTCATAGAAACTTATCAAAGCTGAAGGATAATTATAGACTTACAAAAAGTTAAAGAAAAGTCATAGAAACTTATCAAAGCTGAAGGATAATTATAGACTTACAAAAAGTTAAAGAAAAGTCGTAGAGACTTACCCATAGCTGAAGGAAGGCTGGCAAAGGCCCAAAAGCTTCCCTTATGTAAGCATAATCTCCTCCTGAGCGAGTGATCGTTACACCCAGTTCAGCGTAGCAAAGGGCCCCCAAGAGCGAGATGATGCCACAGGCACACCAGACAACCAGACACAGGCCGACCTGGGGACAATTTGTAAAAATATGTTAAAGCAAATTGTGTCATCACCTCCTTCTTCATTTAAAAAAAAAATCTACAATGGGTGGCTCGAGAGATTATGAAAACTACTGCAAAGAATTATTCATAGGAACTTCCCAACACAGAACATCCGGCAGAACTGATTTGAACTGCCATGACAGAGGAGACGAATTTTTATTCTCAAGAGAAGAAAAGAAAAGAAAAAGAATAGATCTGAAGTACAAAGATCTGTTTTAAGAGACAAAAAGCAACTTGATAATCGTAAATGACTTGACAAACCAACAGAATCACAAAGTCAAGTACTAGATAGATAGGCAACATAATTATACTTCATTATAATATATAGATCATCATTCCAAACAAAAACCAACAACAAACTTACAGCGCGAGAAACTAGATGTGAATGAGGTAATTAGTTATCTGAACCAAATGTTTAGACATAAATAAATATTTTAGACAGCCATGAATGTCAGAATTGGGCACAAGGAGCAGCTGAACCTTAGATTGAAGATCTCACCCAGCATCACTGTCTTCCGACAGATATCTCAGTGACTGGCAACAGTAAAACTGGCTGGGATGTTGTATACTGACATGGGAGAGAAGTGGCACGGGTTTCGGGAGATTGTGCAGTCACAATTTCCAGCATGTCAATGGAAATTGAGGCTGTGTCAGAATAGTTAGTTGCTCATGATGTTGTTAATGGTGCCACTGTGGCGGATTCACAGAGTATGTATGCTTCGTAAGATTGACAAGAAATTGCTTCGCAAAGAATGAGTTCATCTGTTAAGCCAGTCAGCTGTGATACGCCTAACGTGGATTTATTGTCCAGGACAAATTAAAAGTGCTGGCAGAAAATCCGAACTGTGCAGCAGAAAAAAAAGCATAGTAAACAGCCAACATTTGACAGGAACCTTTAGCAAACATACTCTTGGGTAGATATTGCAGCATGCGGTGGAGCATATATAGGGTTGTCCCGAATGCAATGAAGTCGGAGTCTGAATTTTGAACCTCCGAACCTTATTTAGACAGCATACAGAGTTAGAAACTAGATCTTGAAATAGAGGGGAAAAAACAGATCTCTAGACCTTGGGACCGAGATACAGAGGCAATGAAATTAGATCTACAGACAGACCACGATTAAGATAAACAGATCTCAGCGTGAAGAAAACTAGTCACAAATTATGGAAATAAATAAAACTAAATCCACCAGGAAAAAACTACCGGGTGGGAAAACTGGTACCAAAAATAGAGGAAAATTGGCCCTAGAGACAGAGAACTATATATATATATATATATATATATATATATATATATATATATATATATATATATATATAAATTACACTTAGACAGACCAAAAGAAAAAAACTGGATCTAAAGATAGATAAACTAGATTTAGAAATGGAGGAAAATAGATGTTTAGAAATTAGACACATAGATTTAGAAATTGAGAAAAATAGATTTAGAGATTGAGAAACTAGATTTAGACATGGAGAAACTAGTTTTAAAAATTGGGGGAAGGGTTGGTTTGGGGGTGGGGGGGGGGGGAGAGAGAGAGAGAGAGAGAGAGAAAACCTGGAAATAGATAACAAGAGTAGCCGAGGTTCGAGAAAAAAAGATTTAGGGACAGTGAAAGATAACGCGAAGCTTGGAAGCTCAGTAAAGAGATACAGTGAAAGATAACGCGAAGCTTGGAAGCTCAGTAAAGAGATGCAGTCTTCTTCTTCTTCTTCGTTCGCTTCTACCACCAAGACCGCCCTGTGATCCCACTGAATTTACGCCTTTGGTCCTCGTTAAGTCCCGTGGTCCCCCATATGGTCCCCGAAAGGACCACACGAGATCCCCGAGAGGACCACAGGAAGTTCAGAGTATCGCAGGGCTTGAGCCTGTATTCTTGGTGGGTCTCAGAAGCGGGATTGCGTGACACCGTGGTTTTCGTTGCACCAGTTTAGTCTAGAGTTGAACTTTCTCACCGGAAAACCTCGACGTGTTTTGGATATCAGCATATCCCCGCTGGGTGAGAGATGGTAGCCCACCCAGGTCAGAGTTGGACTTTCTCACCGGAAAACCTCAGCGTGATTAGGATACGCATACATCCTCGCCGGGTGAGAGGTGGTTGCCTATCCAGACTGCCCTAGTTCAGTGTCTCCGACTTCAGCATTTGTGGTCGTGGCCGCTACCCTTCTTAGTTGTTACCGGGATGGAGCTTTTGTCCAGGAGGATAAATCCTCGCCACTAGTGACTTCCATCTGTGGGTTGAGCTGGTTTAGGCATATTATCCCAGTATGGGCGTGTCTGGGACGTGACCGACCCCTAGATCAGAGGTACCGTGACATGTGTAGCCTTCAAGCTTCACCCCAGGTGTGAGCCGGTTTAGGCATATTTCACCAGTATGGGTGTATATCGAACGTGACCGACCACTAAAGCGGAGGTGGCGTGACATGCCTAGCCATCAAGTTTCACCCCTGGTGAAAGATAATGCGAAGCTTGGAAGCTCAGTAAAGAGATACAAAGAAGGTTGTAATAAGCTGAAGGGTAGTTTTTAAGAAGAATGCTAAAGGTAGCATGGACAGCGAGAAAATCGAAGGAGATAGTTCTGAAAGAGGTAAAAGAAACAAAATTATAACAAGATCAGAAAACGACAACCTAAACTTGTGGGCCATGTTTGGAGGAGAGGGAGGCTAGAGCACCTAATGGTGCCAGGGAAGAGGAAGGTAGAAGAGAGAGGAAGACAGAGAGAAAAGATGACTGATAGTTTGGCATCCTGGCACGAGAAATGTTCAGCTGACAAGTCTGATGAGATGCACAATGGATCGAGGGTTGTGGAAGGACATTACATCCTACTCCTGCAGGCAAGGACCTTGAGAGAGAGAGAGAGAGAGAGAGAGAGAGAGAGAGAGAGACAGAGAGAGAGAGAGAGAGAGAGGAGGGGAGGGGCGAATTCAAACTAAAACAAAGTGTCAGTTTTCATGATAAACTCTTCATAGTTTGTGAAAATTACAATGGCGAAAACAGAAGAAGTTGTTATGATGAGATTCAGATAAATGTTCTCAATAACTCTTCAGTAACACACGAATGATTAGTGTATAAGTATATAAAACTAAGTATTTAACTGTACCCGAAGTCACTGGAGTAAAACTGTTACAATAAAATGTATAAACTAGGAAAACAGTAGGAGCAGTCTTATCATTTAACGAGTAGACAGGTGTGGCGCTTCGGTTTGTACCTTAATAAAAAAAGGACGAAGAAATAGGAAAGAAGATTTTAAAAATGTAAATTCGAGTGAATGCTATATAAAAAATAGGAATGGAAAAGAAGGAATCAAATAAAATAAATTGAGCAGTTAGTTATGACTTGTAAGAAGCTGTGGCTTGTAAGAGGCTGTGGCTTGTAAGAAGCTGTGGCTTGTAAGAGGCTGTGTCCAGAAGTGTATATGGTAGAATGTAGAGAGCTTATCAAGTCTCCATTTAAAGTCTTAATAGAATTGTCAATACTTTTTTCCTAGTTTATACATTCAGTGACTCTTCACACCATTTGGCCACGTGTTGTTTCTGTGGGCTTATCGGAATCAGTACATATAGTTACGACTCAAAGTAACTTTGGTTTTAAACATTAAGAAACGGTTATGACGCAAGGCTGCATCAGTAACGATCATCACTATGTTGTAATGACGCAATACAAAATCATCAAAATTTTGTGGTTATGAACAAGCCAAAGTAGTCTCAGAACGTCACACTGAAGTCAATGGAGATAAATGGACTCTGAAAATGGCTCATTGTCACACTTGGAGAGAGACAAGTAGGCATTTCATGAATCTTAAAACTTCAGTACATAATCATACAAAGCTTTGTGAACTAAACTAACTTCTCTTTGCTGGAGACCAAATCGTATATTAAGTTAGGATATAAAAAAACGATTCACTGTAACATTTTTATGTATTACAACAGCCTAGTGTTATAGATGATAACAATTAATTTGATGTTATAGATCATCATCATCATCATCATTATCATCATCATCATCGCCTTTCACTCCCTTGAGAGCATAGGCCATGGATAAAGGCTTTCCAATCATCCCTGTTCTTTGAATTATTCTCTGCTTCCTTCCATGTCTATCCCTTGTCTCTGAGCACTGTCATAATTTCATATTATGGTCTCATATTATTATATACTGTTAGTGTAAAATATTTATATATGAATATTAATGACTGTTTATTTCTATGCTTCTTAAGCTGCTAAGCTGAGTTTCAACTGCTTCCTGCTTGTTGTGTACAAAATCCTGACAAATGGAAACTAAAACAGCGCTCTTTTCCCCAGGTTCAACTTTTCATTTCATATTTGCCTTGCAGCAAACTACCAGGTCAACTAACTTTTTGTTCTTTCTTGTGGATTGTATAATACTGGACATCTCTAACATTACATAAGAAAGAAAATCAACCAAAACTATAATATATCCAGAAAAAACAAGTGGTTTTATTAACGAAAACTAGACAGTCACATGACACGACCACAACTGGGTGATAAAACAAAACCATTGCATGGACAAAACATATTAAAATATATAATACACATACAACAACAACAAAAAAGTTCAAAATTCAAGAACTAAACCATTGGATCAAAGTCATCATTACTCTTGTGTCCCATTTTACAAACACTACATCGTGAAACATTCACATGGGTCTTTCCTAACAACTGTCTCAACGTCGCTCAAATATCTCGTGCAGGTCGTTAACTACGATAAGCACTCTCTTGCACGACAAAATGCTCTACAACAGAATAAAACATCTAAATCTTCTGCCAGAACACTCAAATAGCTTCATTAATGCATGTCACACAACAATTAGTTATAAAACTTAATCACCCATCCTCATGGATGACTAGCATGATGTTTAACAGTCATTGACATATAGAAAAAAATCAGTGCCCCATCAAATGACAACTAAACGACAAAAACACAAATGACACATCACAATTTTATGAGCTCACTGTGACAACTCACTTCTTGTCAGCAAAAGAAAAGAAACATTATTTCATATTAATTTTCATGAAATACATCAAAGAAAACAATGCCTTTCACTGCACAGAAATGACACACACAAAAATGAGCAGTGACTTATTAATTACACATCCACCTTCACTTTCTTAACTGTGAACATTTACCACATAACATAAGCACGAAATAGTTCTAGTAACCACACAACAAAACTTCAACACCAAAATTACACCAACTCACACAAAAGTATACTTACAACTTACAAAGAAAAGACTTAGACTACATGAGGTCGGCTAAGAACAATCATTTTTCCACACCAAAATGTCAAGACACCTCAACAACTACAAGGCCAATTATTCAAAGAGAACTACTCTCTCAAACACCCGCTAACCAGCCATCGCCTCGAACGACACTGACCAAGCTCATCTACATACAACATACTTCTCACGCTGGTTAGTCCCTTGACTACACCCAAGATTATGCTTACCTTGACCTTCCGAATAGGCCGTTTGAGGAAAGACAAAACCCGCCAAAATCACTCAGTCACTCAGTCATTTACATGTCCCTTGCGGAACTTTGCTTCCCTAACAGCTCTCCTGTATGCCTCTTGGTTGTAAGCAAGATGCCCTGCTGCTGTAGTTATCTTCGCCTTGGTCTTCCTCTCTTTATTTTTCCCATTATGTACCATTCCAAGACGGTCTTCTATAAATTATTATGACGTTTAATATGTCCAAAATATTTAATTTTGTAATCTTCCTTACTAGCCATCTTTCTTCACTATTAAGTTCATGTAGTATGGATATATTTTTCTTTTTTTTTTTGTGTCCACGATATTTGAAGAAATCTTCTGCAGCATTTACATTCAGAGGCATTTATGTGTTTCTCAGCAGTTTTGTTTAGTATAAAAATCTGATTATAGATAATAATAACTAATCTAATGTTATGATAATAACAACACATTTGACATTATGGATTATAATAACTAGTTTAATTTTATCATGACAACAACTAGTTTATGTTATAAATAATAATAAATAGTCTGATGTTAGATGATAACAACTAGTCTAGTGTTATAGATGATAAGAACTAGGATGTTATAACAACTAGTCTGATGTTATATATAACTAGTTTGATGTTATATATGATAACAACTAGTTTGGTGTAATAGATGATAACAACTAGGCACCAATTAGTTTGATGTTATAGATGATAACCATTCATTCATTTGCATGTCCCTTGCGGAACTTTGCCTCCCAAACAGCACTCCACAGCGTCAACGATGTCTTGCAGCCATCTTCGTCTTCGTCTTTTTCTTTTTCCCATTATGTATCCTTCCAACACGGTCTTCTCTAAATTATCATGACGTTTAATGTATCCAAAATATTTAAGTTTTCTCTCTTTAATCCTCTTTACTAGCCAGCCTTCTTCAATATTAAGTTCTTGTAGTATAGATATATTTGAATGTATAAAATAGGAAAAAGTAGGAGCAGCTTTATTACTTAACGACTACAAAGTTGTGACGTTTCGGCGTGAGCCTTAATCATACAAAAACATACAGGAAGAAGAAATAGAGAGAGGAGATAAAGTATAGATTCAAATGAATACTATTAAAAAAAAATTTTTTTTTGGTACTTAGCTGTAAATTGTAAGTTGTGACTTGTCCGGCGGTGTGTGTCAGGAATGGATTTAATAGAACGTGGAGACTGTTTAAATAGAGACCTGTGACATGAGGTGGGTAGGTTGTAACTGGGGGTGGTGGATGGGGAACCGGGGAGGGGATAGAGAGTGATACAATATTGACCTAGCTAGGAGAAGTCGAAACAGATGATTGGGGAAGAGGGATTGCAGAGTGATGCTGTGAGGAAGTTTGAAAAGTAAGAATGGGTGGACTTAGTGGAGAGGTACTATAATGATTGAAGAAAATGTTACGTGTAGCTAAACAGCGAGTTTAACCCATGTGGCTCTAGCGTCCCATAATTTTGAATGCAGCGGTTCTCAAGTGCCAGGCGGCTTGTGTCATCTGCGTGACATTGTTTGATGGCTGTTACCAGAAAATCAGATTTGCCTCTTTGGTTGGGGCCATTGGAATGATTTGGGACTGGTTTCTAAGCATGCTGGGCGATGTCGTACATATGTTTTTGCATGCGGTCCCCTAATCTGAGGCCAGTCTCACCAATATATGTTATCCTGCATCTTTTGCAAACGATGACATATATCATATTACGGGACTCGCATGTGAATCCCTCATGAAGAGTGAGGATAGTTTTGGAAAAGGTGATTGTTTTCGTTTCCCAGACTACCGGGCAGGTAAAGCAACGGGGGCGGTTACATTATCTGGTGCCAACATATGTAAGGCTCTGCTTCAAGCGGCTGTGGACGAGGATGTCCTTAAGGTTTGGCTCACGTTTGTATGCCAGTAGGGGTGGATCAGAAAAAATGTCGCGAGTGTCGGAGTCGAGTTGGATTATCGGCAGATGACGATAAAGAATTTTCTATAGATATATTTGTTATTTTTTTGTGTCCACGATATTTGGAGAACTCTTCTATAGCATTTACATTCAAAGGCATTTATGTGCTTCTCAGCTGTTTTGTTAAGTGTCCAGGTCTCACAGGCATATGTTGCGATGGGAAAGATGCATGCCCTTAAAAATCTTATTTTTGTAGTTCTGTCTGCTCCTCTCCACAGATTCTTTATTTGTTTTACTTTCTGAAGAGCAATAGATGTCCTCCTTTTAATTTCCCTCATTGTATCTCCATTATTAGTTAGCAGTGATCCAAGATATTCAAAACTCTCCACTTCTTCCAATTTTTCGTCACTGATATATATTTCAGCTGCCTTGTTTGTTTTATCAGTTGTCATCAATTTAGTTTTCTTTGCATTTGATAACAACTAGTCTGGTGTTATAAATGATAACAACTAGTCTGATATGATATTAATAGCACGATATATTTTATATGGGAAGAATAACTAGTCGTCCTGGCATTGGCCCCATACCAGAAAGACTAGCACGTTCCAGGCAGTGTCGCCCTCACATTCTATCACGTCTCGGCGTTAGTGGCTGCATGTCCCTGCAGTCAAACAGTCCCTCGGCACTCGGCCAGCAACCTTGGATTTGGGTTAAAAGAGATTCTTTCTGTCGATCTGCTAGATAGTAATAACACAACTAACCATTGATGATTAATTGTGTATCACAGCCTCTAATTAGTGGCTGCTGAGTGAACAACTGATCGCCATCTTCGAGCACAAACATATTGTAAAAAGTGTAATCAAAGCTTACATACTTGGGGGGAGGGGGGTACCGATAGAGTAATCTGGTGCCAATTGTGTGAGGAGACAGAAGTCTCACCTGTACCAATGACATACTGATCTACAAACAAGGACATAATAAGACTGAGATGGCCTGGGATATGCAAAAATCCCTGGATCACTTGTCCACTTGGTGCGATAATTACAGTGCAGTGGTCAACCCATGTAAGGTGCAGGTGTTATGGTGTTCTATGAACAACATAGTCTTTAAAGAGGAGATGCCAGCAATCCACCCCAGTGCAGGTCAAGAGAGTGCACGACCTAAAGTACCTGGCTATAACGTTTGATCGATCGTTGTCTTACCATCGGCACACCGAGTATGTCATACAACGAGCAGAAGAAGGGCTGAGTGCTATGAAGGCAGTGGCTAGGTGGGATATGCAACAATGGATACTTGTACTGTTAAAGCAGACACTGAATGCTATCAGTGGTCAGCTATGGGCTCGGATTACTGACTTTATCCAGAAGCCATATTGACAGATTGGACAGAATTCAAAATGAAGCTATGCAGACTGTCCTGGATTACACAGAAGATACTCAGTGTCTCTGCCTTATCTACTGGGCCTGCCTGGCTGCCTTATCTACTGGGCCTGCCTGGCTGCCTTATCTACTGGGCCTGCCTGGCTGCCTTATCTACTGGGCCTGCCTGGCTGCCTTATCTACTGGGCCTGCCTGGCTGCCTTATCTACTGGGCCTGCCTGGATGCCTTATCTACTGGGCCTGCCTGGCTGCCTTATCTACTGGGCCTGCCTGGCTGCCTTATCTACTGGGCCTGCCTGGCTGCCTTATCTACTGGGCCTGCCTGGCTGCCTTATCTACTGGGCCTGCCTGGCTGCCTTATCTACTGGGCCTGCCTGGCTGCCTTATCTACTGGGCCTGCCTAGCATGGGGATCAGGCACAAAGTTGCACAGGTCAAGGCTTATCTCACAGCGGTCGGCAGCACCACTCATCCCCAGCATAAATCACTGGCAGTAATGAAAGGTTGTTGTTAAACGTGGTAGTTCATGGATGGCTGAGGCTGAAACATCCCTTACTGCTGTGTGTGCTGTGGAGGATGTAGCAAAAGGGGCAGAAAGGGCAAGTGAGAGTTTATACCAACAGTCTCATCAGACCGGTCATCACTGTGCTAGGTAGAGAATGTAGAGAATGGATGAGAGGCAGGAGCGAGTTTTAAATTCCGAAGTTCGTTTACCTTCATGCTCAATCATATGACTAGTTTACTTTCATGCTCAATCATATAATTAGTTTACTTTCATGCTCAATCATATGACTAGTTTACTTTCATGGTCAATTATATGACTAGTTTACATTCATGCTCAGTCATATGATTAGTTTACTTTCATGCTCAATCATATGACTAGTTTACTTTCATGCTCAATTATATGACTAGTTTACTTTCATGCTCCATTATATGATTAGTTTACTTTCATGGTCAATTATATGACTAACTTACTTTCATGGTCAATCATATGACTAGTTTACTTTCATGCTCCATTATATGACTAGTTTACTTTCATGCTCAATTATATGACTAGTTTACTTTCATGCTCGATCATATGATTAGTTTACTTTCATGGTCAATTATATGACTAACTTACTTTCATGATCAATCATATGACTAGTTTACTTTCATGATCAATCATATGATTAGTTTACTTTCATGCTCAATTATATGACTAACTTACTTTCATGGTCAATCATATGACTAGTTTACTTTCATGCTCATTCATATGACCCAGTCATCTTTATGAAAGTGAGAGGTAAGAGAAATGACGACTGCTGTAAAACTGACAGTAGATGGAGGTGTATGATTCAGTTTTGCAAAAAGAAAGAAAGAATGAGGAAAGTTTCCAGAAATAATGTTGGCAGAAATTAAGATGAGAACATACACATGAAGAAAAGACAACATTTATGTACTGAATACATACAAATAAAGAAAAGACAACATTTATATATACTGAGTACATACAAATACATCTTTTATATGTACTCATCTTGCTTTCCGCCACTCTTTTTTCTGCTCACTTTCCTCCTCTTTTTATTTTTTTAAATAAAAATGAAACATACACATCTGTCTGCTTTTTTCACGGACAGCTCAGTGCTGCGAGGCAAAAAGAATGGGTGCTGCTTCGTTGTCTATAGGCGAGGCAGACTGATGACAAGGAATGCAGAGGCCTCCTGTACAAGGGCATCGAGAGAATGGAAACTTGGGAAGTGACTAAGACTCTGCCCCGGCTAGTCCTGCATGAGTGGTGATGACGGACTCTCAAAGTTTCACAAGATAGAGAGAGAGAGAGAGAGAGAGAGAGAGAGAGAGAGAGAGGGGGGGGGTGGGAATTGCTTCGTCATGAATGGTTTCAGCTCTTGGGAAAATTCATTCATCAGACTGACATGGATACATTGCCCAGGGCGTGCAGGAGTGATTGATTGATTGATTGATCTTGTGAATGAATGAATGAATGAATAATCTGTATTTTTTCAAGGGTAAAGAATTGGGCACGCAGGCCCGTCTTACATGCTGCCCTTCATCACTCCATCTTTCATTCTTCCCACACATTTGATTTAGTACAAATATACAAATTAAATTTGGAAAAAACATATCAAAAGAGTGTAAGATTTAACTACTACATTCACAGTAAAAGAGAAGAAGTAATTAACCTAATAAAATAGCACTCACGCACACATACCTAAGCAGACATATACATAAACGAAAATACATTGTAAATACAGATCTTCTAACATATGTTTTTAAACAGACATTAAAATAATTTCTAACAATATGTAACAAGTTACTTTTCGAACTATGTCATTGAAGTACTTGATGGTTGGCGAGTCACGTGTTGAGAGAGTGCTGATTATTTTATGGAGGCATATAATTACAAGCAAGTAAATAATGAAACAGGTTTGAGTTAAAGGATGAAGTATTACCTATGGATTTTAGACGAGGCAACGAGGAAGCCAATCATGTTGCTCGTAACGCTATTGTAACAGGTATGATTCCTGTTGTTATAATAACGAGTATAACACCGGCGAGCATTTTTCTCACTCACACGGAGCTTACAGAAATCTCAGACTCAGCGCTGTTCCAAACGGGAAAATGATGAACTGTATTCCTTAAAAAAAGTAACAATCACATATGGAAGAAAATGCAGATTATTTCTCGTGGAAAAAAATCGTTTCGCTGTGGTCACGACGAAGACAAGATAATCATGAAGATTTTGAACAGATTCGTCTCTCTTTGATTTAGCTTACTTATTCAGTGCCTTCCACGCTATGACGACCGTTACTAAACAATTTTGATAGATAATGGCCTTTCTGTGATCATAAAGTGTTAGTGCGATCCCATTCCATAAGTCCATGACTATCTAACGGCCCAGACTGAAATATGCAAGGTCGAAATTTTCACCAATCGAACGAGAATATTCTTTTCTACTTGCAGTATTCATGATATCGTAATTCTCGAGCTCATAGATTCAGATATATCTCCTGCTGGACAGAAGCGATTCAAAATAATCAGGCAGGTATATTCTTCCAAAGGATATTTTGTTGGTAACTCAACCTGTTCATGAAATGTCTTCTAACACTCCCGGGTCAGGCACACAGCAACGTGCACCAACTGAACAACGAATCTGATCCGTTCATTGTCAAATTTTATCTTCCGGCTTCCTGCTTCTCCGTTTTTGTTTTTCTGACGTCACACCGGTTTCTCTAGGTCACACCGGTTTCTCTATGTCACACTTGTTCCTTGCGTCACGCCGGTTTCTCAACGTCACACCGGTTTTCTGCATCACACCGGTTTCTCAACGTCACACCGGTTTCTCTACGTCTCACCGGTTTCTCAACGTCACACCGGTTTCTCTACGTCTCACCGGTTTCTCAAAGTCACACCGGTTTTCTGCATCACACCGGTTTCTCTACGTCACACCGGTTTCTCAACGTCACACCGGTTTCTCAACGTCACACCGGTTTTCTGCATCACATCGGTTTCTCTACGTCACACCGGTTTCTCTACGTCACAACGGTTTTCTGCGTCACACCGGCTTCTCTATGTCACACCGGTTTTCTACGTCACACCGGTTTCTCTACGTCACACCTATTTTCTACGTCACACCAGTTTCTCAACGTCACACCGGTTTCTCTACGTCACACCTATTTTCTACGTCACATCGGTTTCTCTAGGTCACACCGGTTTCTCTAGGTCACACCGGTTTCTCTACGTCACACCTATTTTCTACGTCATACCGGTTTCTCTAGGTCACACCGGTTTCTCTATGTCACAGTCCTATGGGTTGAGACTGGCTTGTGGCCTTGGGGTGGAGGGTACCCCCAGGATATTGAGGATGACACTATGGACTGCCCCAGGATATTGAGGATGACACTATGGACTGCCCCAGGATATTGAGGATGACATTATGGACTGCCCCAGGATATTGAGGATGACATTATGGACTGCCCCAGGATATTGAGGATGACACTATGGACTGTACGGAAGTCGGTAGCCGAGGAGCGGGACAAGAAGAGGGAAGGACGTATGTATATCTACGGAGGATGAAGGATAGAGGTGTATCTGGGCGGGTGGGGGTGGAGAAGAGCCCTGGCTGGTAGAATTCGAGATTGTCAGAAGCAAGAGCTGACCAATGACAGAATTGTGCATTCCAAGTGGGAATCTCCGATTACTTGAGTAGTATTGACTATTGAAAATACACGCTCACACACATATGCACACACGCACACATATACATCATCACACACACGCACACATATACATCATCACACACACGCACACACTCTCACACTCACACACACTCTCACACACACGCACACACTCTCACACTCACACACACGCACACACTCTCACACACGCACACACTCTCACACTCACACACACGCACACACTCTCACACACTCTCACACTCACACACACGCACACACTCTCACACTCACACACACGCACATACACTCACACACACGCACATAACTCACACTCACACACACGCACACACTCTCACACACGCACACACTCTCACACTCACACACACTCTCACACACACGCACACACTCTCACACTCACACACACGCACATACACTCACACACACGCACACACTCTCACACTCACACACACGCACACACTCTCACACACTCTCACACTCACACACACGCACACACTCTCACACTCACACACGCACATACACTCACACACACGTACATAACTCACACTCACACACACGCACACACTCTCACACACGCACACACTCTCACACTCACACACACGCACACACTCTCACACTCACACACACTCTCACACTCACACACACGCACACACTCTCACACTCACACACACGCACACACTCTCACACTCACACACATGCACATACACTCACACTCACACACACGCACATACACTCACACTCACACACACGCACATACACTCACACTCACACACACGCACTCTCACATTCACACACTCGCACATACACTCACACTCACACAGACGCACATACACTCACACTCACACACACGCACATACACTCACACTCACACACACGCACATACACTCACACTCACACACACGCACATACACTCACACTCACACACACGCACATACACTCACACTCACACACACGCACATACACTCACACTCACACACACGCACATACACTCACACTCACACACACGCACATACACTCACACTCACACACACGCATACACTCTCACAAAGAACCGTCATGGATGTGTGCGGCGGCGCAAGGATTTGTGGGAATGACTTTCTTTAGAACAGATGATCATTAGTTAAAGAATAGATGATCACTAGTTAAAGAATAGATGATCATTAGTTAAAGAAAGATGATCATTAGTTAAAGAATAGATGATCACTAGTTAAAGAATAGATGATCACTAGTTAAAGACTAGATGATCATTAGTTAAAGAAAGATGATCATTAGTTAAAGAACAAATGATATTTAGTTAAAGAATAGATGATCATTAGTTAAAGAACCAATGATCATTAGTTAAAGAACAGATGATCATTAGTTAAAGAATAAATGATCATTAGTTAAAGAATAGATGATCATTGGTTAAAAAACAAATGATCATTAGTTAAAGAACAGATGATCATTAGTAAAGAATAGATGATCATTAGTAAAGAATAGATTATCATTAGTAAAGAATAGATGATCATTAGTAAAGAATAGATGATCACTAGTAAAGAATAGATAATCATTAGTTCTGAATTTTACTTGTTTTCCTTAGCTACATCATTTGTTCCACTTGTTCCTACGGCCATGGCCGAACAATCATTCATTGTATGTAACGTGGATGTTTTACATTCATGCCTCATCTTCATTGAAACTCATAGTTAATATTCACATTAAAAAGTCATCTTATTAAGTAAAGAAATTCAGCAGCTGTATTTACCAGAATTACCTGCACACCGTATTAGCCCGTGTTGTTTTTGTCTAATGATGTGTCTGTTCATCCAGCCAGTGTATGACGTACAGACGAGAGCAAATACCATTTTATGTATGCAATATTGTCTGTATATATATACAGTATATACAACTCACTACCAAAAATAGCACTAAGATGGACACCACAGGGGAACAGAAGTAAGGGTAGACCAAAAGAGATATGGAGAAGAACAACAGAAAGGATGTTGAGCAATAGAGGGCTCACCTGGGCAAGAGCAGAAAAAAAGGCGAAGGACAGGCATTTGTGGAAAACCCTTGCAGAAGCCCCATGTGCCCTGGGAACTTAAGGTTCAGATATATATATATATATATTATTGTTTGTGTATATATATCTTATATCTTATATCCTTCCCGTGCCGTTAAACGTCACATAGGGCTCGCAAAGTAGTTCGCCAATTTTTCCTGATATATATATATATATATATATATATATATATATAGAGATATATACATATGTACATATATACATATATATGTATACACACTCACACACACATATATATATAAATATGTGTGTATATATATATATATATATATATATATATATATATATATACAACGAATTTGTTATCTTGACAGTAGATTAGTAGAAAATGGAGACAGCACAGAGGACATCATCAGCAGACTTACTAGAGCAAACCAGGCTTTTGCAATGCTGCAGACTATGTGGAAATCTAAAAAACTAAGCATAAATATGAAAATCAGGATATTTAAGAGTAATGTTCTAAGTGTACTACTCTATGGAAGTGAATGCTGGAAAATCACCAAAACCATAGAAAACAAGCTGAATTGAATTCTTTCCAGACTAAATGTTTACGAAGAATTAGAAAAATATTTTGGCCAAACACCATAAGAAATAACATCTTATTAGCAGAAATGCAGATGAAACCACTGACAACAATTACTGAGGAAAGACGCTGGCGATGGTTGGGACATGCGCTCCGAATGACAGAAAACTCACTACCAAAAATAGCACTAAGATGGACACCACAGGGGAACAGAAGTAAGGATAGACCAAAAGATACATGGAAAAGAACAACAGAAAGGATGTTGAGCAATAGAGGGCTCACCTGGGCAAGAGCGGAAAAAAAAGGCGAAGGACAGGCATTTGTCGAAATCCCTTGCGGAAGCCCCATGTGCCCTGGGCAATTAAGTGTGTGTGTGTGTATATATATATATATATCATCGGGTGCCGTGCTGACTGGCGTTGGCTATTATGCTTCTCCACAGTACACGATCCTTCACGCAGGCCATCAGTTCAGTTGGTGATCTCCTCTAACACCATTCCGTCAGACTGTCCAGTATCATTTCTCTTGGTCTTCCTCTTGATCTTCTTCCTTCTATTTTTCCTGTTGTTATAATATTTTCAATGTCTCCTCTTCTCATTGCATGTCCTATGAAAGTACATTATCTCTCTTTTATTATTTTCTTTTGACAAGATTTTTTGTCTCTCCAGCTCTTCTCATACATTCTTCATTAGTTATTTTTGCTGTCCAGGGGATTCGCAACATTCTTCTAATAAACCACATTTCTGCTGCTTCCAATGACTTTTGTGCAGACCTGCCTATTGTCCATGATTCACTTCCATATAACAAGATAGGTTCAATACAGCATTTTAGGACTCGTTTTCTAACATTCATTGATAAGGATGTGTTGGTTAATATGTTTCTCATTCTCTGAAATGCAGTCTTTGCTTGGTCTATTCTGTTCCTAATTTCTGTTCTACATTTCAAATCTGAAGTTATTACTGCTCCAAGGTATTTGAATTTCTGCACCTGCTTTAGAATAGTTTCGTTTAATTTAATACTGCATGCTGGTGGACTCTGTTTGTTAGATATAACCATAGTCTCTGTCTTTTTGATGTTCAAAGTAAGGCCTTTCTGTTCACTTTCTTTGGCGACTTTATCCAAGAGATTTTGCAAGTCTTGTTGGTTCTCAGCTATCAGTACTGTGTCGCCAGCATACTGAAGGTTGTTAATATTGTATCCTCTAATTTTTATGCCTGGTTCTGCGATGATCGTTCTTAGAATATTCTCTCTATACAGAGAAAAAAGGTCTGGAGATAGTTCACATCCTTGTTGCACCCCTTGTTTTATAGGTTGAAATTATCCAGTTCTATTTTCAACTCGAATTGCTGCTTCTTGCTGCCAGTATAGATGTTTTACAAACCTCAGGTCTTTGCCGTCTATATTGATGTCTTCAAGCATTTTAATAATTTCATTATGTTTCACCTTTTCGAATGCCTTGGTGTAATCAATGAAACAAAAATAGAGATCTTTCTGTACTTCTAAAGCTCTTTCTGTTAGTGTTCGTAAAGCATAAATGGCATTGTGTGTTCCCTTTCCTTCAACAAATCCAAACTGTTCATCTGCTATTTCCATTTTTATCTTTTTCCTTGTTCTTCTCATAATGATTCTCTGAAGTAGCTTCGTGATGCGACATGAGAGGCTGATAGTCCGGTGGTCGTCACATTCCTTTGCACCTGGTTTCTTTGGTAGTGCTATAAACGTGGATTTAAGCAAGTCACTTGGCATATAACCACTGTTGTAAATGTCATTCAGTAACTTGGTTATTATTTTTAATCCTATCTCCTCTAGCGCCTCTATTTCTTCTATTTGTTATATTATCAGGCCCAGTCGCTTTTCCTTTCTTCATGTGTTTGATGGCATCTATGATTTCATCTTCAAGTATTGGTGGTCCATCACAGTTTTCAGTATCTGGTGTTAATTCTGGTCTTTCTCCTCTGTACAGCTCACTTATGTATTCTGTCCATCTGTGCACAATGTCTTCTTTTCCCATTAACATTTTACCTTCTTTTGATTTCAGGCATCCTGTGGTATATTTTGTCTTCCTGCCTGTGAGTATGTACACACACACACACACACAACACGCACACAACACAACACACATATGGCAATCATCTATTGTAATTAACATATTGTGTGCTTTGTTAGACATGCTATGAATTGCTCATTGACTTATGTCTGCTGCTGATTTTATTAGTTGCTTGTTTTGTCTTTACATGAATTGTGTATTTCAGTTTTGTCTGCTGGCTATGATATAACGTTGAAGCAATATTCTGGACACTTTATTACAAGAACATTTTCAGTCCTGCTGAACAAATATTTGAACGTTGAGTTGTTATCCAATATATTTTGCTGACAGAAGCTAGGAGATGTTTGGGCCAGAGATTGATTCAGTATAATTTCATGTGTTTGTCGGTTTATTTATCATCTGCGGGCCTGCTTATATTTAATGTATATTAATGATGAGGGGCAAGAGATTTTCGAATATGTGTATCGTTCATCACGAGACTCTCTCTCTCTCTCTGAACCTTAGGTGCCCAGGGCACATGGGGCTTCCGCAAGGATTTTCCACAAATACCTGTCCTTTGCCTTTTTTTTCTGCTCTTGCCCAGGTGAGCTGAATCATTTTAAATCTTTATTTGCCATGTCATTATTATATTGCATTGCACATGTTCATTTCACACTTCATTTTCACATTCCATTCATATCCACATTGTTATATTTCATACTTCATTCTCACATTCCATTCATATTCATATTGTTATACTTGTATGTGGTATGTGTCGTGGACAGTATCTACATGTTTTTGTCATCTGTCCTGTGTGTGCATTAAACTTCATGTGATTTAATTTGAATATGAAATTCTTGACTGATGTTGCTGATGTCATATGTTAGAGAGAGTTGAGAGAATGAAGTGTTAGTCTTATCATCATACTAGATGACCATGAGGAGAGGGAAGCTAGGTCACGATAGTCTAAGTACGGCTGTACATGAGGTGAGAAAAGTGGATTTCTAAATTCACCCATTTCCCATTGTTTCCATAAGTTAGCAGTCCCCTTTACGTAAAACTTGCACCAACCACCAAGTTTTACAGAACAATTTGTTCAGGTTATGATTGTGAATAAATATAAGGTTTGATATTGAGTAATTCCAGAGTCTGTGTTTATGAATATGAACATTTTTAAAAACTGTTATTACTGCTATACTGCAATTGCTTCGCGCATATTTATGTATTTATTTTTATATACTTATACCCGATAATTTGTTATCAGTCTTTTTTTCATATTTCCCTAAAGGTCAGTACCAAATTAATCACATGGTCAATCATATGCCACATGCTTATGTGGAGCCGCACGATCAACAATATCTCACACGAGGCAGCCACGCCATCAACAGTATGTCACACGAGGCAGCCACACGATCAACAATATCTCATGCAAGGCAGCCACGCCATCAACACTATGTCACACGAGGCAGCCACACGTACAACAATATCTCATGCAAGGCAGCCACGCCATCAACACTATGTCACACGAGGCAGCCACACGTACAACAATATCTCATACAAGGCAGCCACACGATCAACAATATCTCACCCAAAGCAGCCATTCATTCATTCATTCCTTTGCATGTCCCTTGCGGAACTTTGCCTCCCAAACAGCACTCCTGTAGGCCTCTCGGTTGTGAGCAAGATGGCCTGCTGCTGCTGCATCCATTTCCAGATCATCAACGATGTCTTGCAGCCATCTTAGTTTCGGTCTTCCTCTTTTTCTTTTTCCCATTATGTATCCTTCCAATACGGTCTTCTCTAAATTATCATGACGTTTAATGTGTCCAAAATATTTAAGTTTTCTCTCTTTAATCCTCTTTACTAGCCAGCCTTCTTCAATATTAAGCTCTTGTAGTATAGATATATTTGTTCTTTTTTGTGTCCACGATATTTGGAGAACTCTTCTATAGCATTTACATTCAAAGGCATTTATGTGCTTCTCAGCTGTTTTGTTAAGTGTCCAGGTCTCACAGGCATATGTTGCGATGGGAAAGATGCATGCCCTTAAAAATCTTATTTTTGTGGTTCTGTCTGCTCCTCTCCACAGATTCTTTATTTGTTTTACTTTCTGAAGAGCAATAGATGTCCTCCTTTTAATTTCCCTCATTGTATCTCCATTATTAGTTAGTAGTGATCCAAGATATTCAAAACTCTCCACTTCTTCCAGTTTTTCCTCATTGATACATATTTCAGTTGCCTTCTTTGTTTTGTCAGTTGTCATCACTTTAGTTTTCTTTGCATTAAGCAGCCATACGATCAACAATATCTCAGGCAAAGCAGCCACACATACAACATCTCACACAAGGCAGCCACGCGATCAACAATATCTCACAAAAGCAGCCACACGTACAACATCTCACACAAGGCAGCCACACTATCAGCAATATCTCACACAAGGCAGCCACATGTACAACATCTCACACAAGGCAACCACACTATCAACAATATCTCACACAAGGCAGCCACACGTACAACATCTCACACAAGGCAACCACACGATCAACAATATCTCACGCAAAGCAGCCACACTATCAACAATATCTTACACAAGGCAGCCACACGTATAACATCTCACACAAGGCACCCACACGATCAACAATATCTCAGACAAGGCAACCACACGATCAACAATATCTCACGCAAAGCAGCCACACGTACAACATCTGACACAAGTCAAACACACTATCAACAATATCTCACACAAGGCAGCCATAAGATCAACAATATCTCATACAAGGCACCCATACGATCAATAATATCTCACGCAAGGCAGCCATACGATCAACAATATCTTATACAAGGCACCCATACGATCAACAATATCTCACGCAAGGCACCCATACGATCAACAATATCTCATACAAGGCACCCATACGATCAACAATATCTCATACAAGGCACCCATACGATCAACAATATTTCATACAAGGCAGCCATACGATCAACAATATCTCATACAAGGCAGCCATACGATCAACAATATCTCACGCAAGGCAGCCACACGTACAACATCTCACGCAAGTCAAACACACGATCAACAATATCTATTACAAGGCAGCCACACGTACAACATCTCACATAAGGCAACCACACGATCAACAATATCTCACGCAAGGCAGCCACACATTCAACAATATCCCACACAATGCTCTGAAATCAGATGTGAAGTTCTTTAAGAACAGGAATATAACGCGTTTAATTTTTCACGATTTGTGCGCTGATTTTATTTATAGATTTTAACATTTAAAACTGAATATTTCATATGAAACACAAATTAATAAATGCTGAAGAACAGCTGAAAGACTCTAGCAACAACATAAATAGACACTAAAAAGCAACAACAAGAATAGACACTAACGAGCAACAACAAGAATAGATACTAAAGAGCAACAACAAGAATAGACACTAAAGAGCAACAACATGAATAGACACTAAAGAGCAACAACATGAATAGACACTAAAGAGCAACAACAAGAATAGACACTAAAGAGCAACAACAAGAATAGACACTAAAGAGCAACAACATGAATAGATACTAAAGAGCAACAACAAGAATAGACACTAAAGAGCAACAACAAGAATAGATACTAAAGAGCAACAACATGAATAGACACTAAAGAGCAACAACATGAATAGACACTAAAGAGTAACAACATGAATAGACACTAAAGAGCAACAACATGAATAGACACTAAAGAGCAACAACATGAATAGATACTAAAGAGCAACAACATGAATAGACACTAAAGAGCAATAACATGAATAGACACTGAAGATAACTGAAGCGGGTCAGCGACAACCGAGGCTAGGAGAGTCAGAGTTCTTCATCCAAACACAGAATAGTTTTTGTTTAGTTGTTTCTAATAGGAAACCCTTCGGGCCCTGTCAAACAGTACGAACCTCAGAGGTACAACCCCATCTCTCGGGTTGGACACGGCGAGAACACTACATAAAAGCTTAACAAAAGTGTAGTAAAAGACATTATTTCAAAGGTACTTAAATAAATGACTGCACTTCAGTTTTCTTGTTTGCTGCACATCAAAGACATACCGAATCTTCTAAACAACCAAAAAAAAAGAGAGTCTCAGTGAGACATCTGGTGCTGTATCATGGAGGGAAGATAATTCAAGTAACTTTCTCAGCTACAGACAGAGCAGTAAGATCATGTACAGGCTTGGAAGTCAAGAGAAACTTGTGTGTGCTGGGAAATATTGCTCAACTGTGTCGCTTTTTTTTTTTACTAACGCTGCGTATCTGATGCGCCAACATTGCGGCAGAGATTTCAAGAATAATAAGTTTGAGAAGAATGTAACTTTGTTGGCGGTTACAGCTAAAAATGAAAACTAGTTTCAGATGTACTGAGTTTACTTTTAGCTTGTTGGGTATTCGCATGCCCAAAAGTTGATTGTCTGACATATTTTATACTGGGGCCATGGGTTTGTCTCTCTTGTTAGAGAGTGTAAGAAAAGAATGAGCCCTATGTTACAAATGATAATTTACCTTCATCCTGGATCTGTATATCAACCACAGACAAGAATTGCATTACATCTAGTTTAGGGTTCCACATCTCCAGCAAGGAGATAAACAATAATAATAACATACCGATCCTGCTTCCTGTAGCACTCCTTTGGGTGAAACAAATATCCCAGATCCGATAATTGATCCCACAATAATAGCAACGCCATTCCACAATCCGATCTTTTGTTTCAGCTGAACCTTCCCTTTATCCCCTTGGACAACAATGTCAGATCTGTCCTCGGCCATTACTTTTCTCTGATGCGAGAAACAACTATCAACAGCTTACAACTACTTATGCGAAACACAACTATCAACAGCTTACAACTACTTATGCGAAACACAACTATCAGCAGCTTACAACTACTTATGCGAAACACAACTATCAACAGCTTATGGTTGCGTGTGAGAGCGGAAACAAGCGCCTGATGATTAAAGCACTTGGGACTTACCGCTCTCTTGGGCCGGATCGACGAGTCACAAAGTTGTGTTCGTGCATTACATTTATGGAAAACCGTTTGGCCATGTATGCTCATTTAAAACGGAAAACAGCTAAAAATGACAAGACTCCGATGTGCTCTTGAGAAGTAAAATGTATTTATTGTTCTGTCTTACCTTGTGAGCTACTGCCGGCTTTGATCCATACATCTTATATATCTTATATCCTTCCCGTGCCGTTAAACGTCACATAGGGCTCGCAAAGTAGTTCGCCAATTTTTCCTGTCTTCGGCGAGTCTTTCAACCTCATCAAAGGATTTTATGCCTGTTAATTTGGCCCCTCTTAATAATATCCTCTTCATAGTTTCACGCGGTCTGCCTCTTTTTCTTCGGCCTGTTGTGTTCCACTTGATAGCTTGTTTTGGGATTCTCTGATCATTTCTTCTCATCAAGTGGCCAACATATGTCCATCTCCTTTTCCTGATCACCCATGAGACTGGTTGTTGTTCAGTCATCTGTCTTATCTCTGCATTGTTCTTGAATTCATTCCACTTGATGCCGAGTATTTTCCTTAGGCATTTGTTTTCAAAAGAGTCTAATTTCTTTTCTATTTCTTTAGTTGTTTTCCAGCTTTCGCATGCATAAATGAAGGTGGATATTACATTTGAACTGAATAGTCTTAACTTGGTTTCTGTGCTTATAACTTTTGAATTCTATATGTTCTCAAGATTCTTGAAGATTGATGCTGCTTTTGCAATTCTGATCCTAACTTCCTTTCTAGTGTCACCATCCTGGTCTATGTAGCTGCCAAGGTATGCAAATTGATTGACTTCTTCAATATCTGTCCCTTCTATGTGTATTTTTCCATTTTGATTGAGAGGAATTTTCATTATTTTTGTTTTGTCCTTGTAATTTCAAGTCCTATTTTGCTAGCCAGTGAAGACAGGCTATCTGTTTTTTTCTTGCATGAAATTCACATTATTACTGATAAGAGTTATGTCATCAGCAAAATCAAGATCTTCTAGTTGGGTCCCATGTACCCAGTCAATGCCTGTGTTACCTGTGCAGCATTTTTTCATTATGAAGTCTATTGTAATCCCAAAAAGTAAAGGAGATAGTATACATCCTTGTTTCACGCCTGTTTCAATCTGGAACCATTCACTCATCCCTTCTTCTGTCTTGACTGCACAAACATATCCATTGTATAAGTCCTTAATGATGTTGACAATTTTAGATGCTATTCCATATATACTTAAAATGAATACATCTTAGGCTGTTATTAAAGAACTTACCATTTTGTTAGTACCACATGTACACAGGCTTATAAAGACACAATTTCTCTCTGTATGTCATGAATGTCCTCATATTGCTGACACTTACATATAAAAAGTACAATGTTACTCATAATTTTTCCATCATGAAATTCTTCTACATTTTAATTTGAGATCTGTGTGGAATAAAGGTAAAACTGAGTCCGCCAAATTCCTGCACACACATGAGACAAATAAATAACACAGGGTCAAAGCAAACACAATATGAAAACAAAGGCCGCCCATCTGAGAACAAAAAAACAGTGGACTGGCATCTCTTGACGCTACAAACTTAAGATCACCATGTAATCGAGCGAAGGGTCTTGTCGTTGAAAGCATGTTCTGACACTTCGTGGGAATTCTGGAAATCCTTCAAAAGCACATTTTCCTCACAGAAGTGATAACGCTTCTAGAATCTAGTTTTAAAACATGCAAACAGGAAGTGCGTCAGTGGCTTGTCTTTTTTTTTTCTTCAGGAACTTTAGAGTGCAGAGGGAACTTATCACAGTGTCGGTACTTTGCTTCATATATATTTCATGTTTCTATTATTCCCTCCAGCCATGTAATGCGTGGACGATCTCTGTGTTTCTTTCATTTCTCAGTATTTTTTTTCTATGGTTTGCAAAATAAATTGTCATAGTTATGTAACAATTTGACTCGTTTTCTGCGACTCCCACGTGGCATCACAAGATGTTCCGGTCAAAGTTCAAAATCAGACTCTGGCATCATTGCATTCAGGACAGCCCTATATATGCTCCGCCGTATGCCCAAACATTCATCAAAGAGTATGTTTGATAATAGTTCCCATCAAGAGTTGGTTCTTTACGATGCGTTTTCTGCCACACAGTTCATTGTCTCGTTCTGTACACGCTCTAGTCTGTTCAGCTGTACATTTGACAGGGTGAGTATGGCAAGACCATACTCCAGTGGTGACATCACCAGCAAGAATAGAGTGCGCTGTGGAAAGTTTGCTGCAGCCATTAACATTATAGTGATTTTTGAAGGTAGAGGTTAGCTAAGTCAGTCTGGTATTTAAAAGTTGGGTTTAAACAAAGTTATGTCCTGCAAGTTGTTTACGTTTCATACCCTCTTAACTTAAGGTTTGTATGTCTCGCTTTGGCCGTGGAGCTCGTGCAAGTAGACTGGTCAGATGATCAGTTAGGAAAAGAGATTTTGAGTCAGCCTGAGTTTTGTGCTTGTCTAAGGTAGAATGTAACTATTACAACACTTAGTCTGTGTTTTAGTGATCGCCAGTAAGTAGTTTGTAGATAGGACAGTATGTCTAGAATGTGGTAGAATTTCAGTGACATCGAAGTCATATGACGTCAGTAGACGCCGGGAATCATATTTTGTTGTTGTTCTGTAGTAACATAATGTCATGGTTATTAGTTTTGTCACTGCCTTTGTTTCAACTCATCATCATCGCCATTATATTACCAGTTGCACCGTTAAAGTCATCATGAATCTATAAAGCTGCTACTTGTAAACAGTTAGCTTCAGTAAACAGATGCCAACAGACACCACTATACGCCAAGCAGGCACTAAGCCGACATCTACACCGGCGAAAGAGACGGTCTTCAACTGTTTGGAAACAGTGAATTCTCGACTGTCTACCGTTGTAATACTAAATAGTGATATGGGGTCTTAGATATAGTGGTAGTGAAAGCTCAAGTTTTGAAGCTCAGAAGTGCTAGTGGAAATGATAGGCCTACAATGATTAGGCATATTAAGTAGCAGTCATATAAATAGGTAGAGTAGAATAGCGTATAACATTCTACTATTAAACGGCAACCAAAAATTCCACTTTAAGTGGTGCCATGACCAGCCCTTTCTTTCATGGTCACCATTATTTAGCTAGGGCCGTGAGTATCTATTCTTCTTTCACGGTTGATAGCATATTTCTTTAGCTGTTCACCTGGCTGGCGCTTTCATTCGTACGACGCCATATTTCAGTACTGCCGTGTTTAGTGCAAGCTTTTCTGTCACTTGTATTCACCATGTTTGTTACTCGCGTACACTGTCACTAAGTATATGGCTGTGCCTTGTTACTTCACTTACTACAAGTTGTCATGATTGTAGTATCTCAGTGTACTGGATGTTTAGCTTTAGGCAGTGAAGTTTACTGGTATAGAGTAAGTTAGCTAGAATAGGTTCACCAGTTGTACGCAGATAGTTTATGAGTTTTTAGGATTTAGCTAGCTAGGGAACTCAAGTTATTCATCGGTTAGTTAGTTAGTTAGTTAGTTAGTTAGTTTAGTTTAGTTAGTTAGTTAGTTAGTTAGTTAGTTAGTTAGTTAGTTAGTTAGCTAGCTAGCAAATCTTGGTCGGTGATTTCACGTCAGTCCTCAACTGTAGAGTTGAGAGAAAAGTTTTCTAGTAGGAGTAGTAGTAGTGGGGTGGACATTCAGGGGCGTTGTCGGTAAGTTGTTCAAGACGGCGATGATGTCTGTACCGGCATTCAGCAGTGGCACCTCTTACCTTTGGCCTGTCCAGTGCGAGCACCTAAGCTTACCTTGCTTGCAGCCTTATCCGGAGAGATTGAACCTGAATCTGTATGGTGTAAGAACCATACCTGTACTTGCAGACTGAACTTGTGAGACAGTGAGACAGATCTTCAACCTGTATGCTGCGAAGAACTAGAGACACTTGTTACATCATTATCGTCACTCTCTACACAGACAGGAGAGGTAACAAGTTCTCAAACTAACTCTAATTGGGCCTGCGTGCCCAATTCTTAACCCTTTTGAAATAAAGATCAATCAATCAATCAATCTTTTCTGCATGTCAATGTTCAGTCCTAACAGATTACCAAGAAGGAACATTGTATGTTATCTCTCACTTCTTGGACTTGCTTGTTTATTTGGATGCCTCACCTCAGTTGAAAGTTACGAGTGAACATTTATGTTTGGACAGTCGCTGGATGTTCTCCTTATCACAGAGTTGGATTAAGAACATTTTATATTAGTGCTATTTCAGGTGAAAATTTGGAATATTGTGCTTTAAGCTTGCAGATTTTGTCTTCTTTCCAGGAATAGTTTACTTTAGTATTGTTAGTACACATATTTGCATTTTTTCTTTGTGATACTGCATTAAAGAAACCAGGTGCAAAGGAATGTGACGACCACCGGACTATCAGCCTCTCATGTCACATAACGAAGCTACTTCAGAGAATAATTATGAGAAGAACAAAGAAAAAGATAAAAATGGAAATAGCAGATCACCAGTTTGGATTTGTTGAAGGAAAGAGAACACACAATGCCATTTATGCTTTACGAACACTAACAGAAAGAGGTTTAGAAGTACAGAAAGATCTCTACTTATGCTTCATTGATTACACCAAGGCATTTGACAAGGTGAAACATAATGAAATTATTAAAATGCTTGAAGACATCAATATAGATGGCAAAGACCTGATGATTGTAAAACATCTATACTGGCAGCAAGAAGCAGCAGTTCGAGTTGAAAATAGAATTGGAAAATTTCAACCTATAAAACAAGGGGTGCAACAAGGATGTGTACTATCTCCAGATCTTTTTTCTCTGTATAGCGAGAATATTCTAAGAACAATCATCACAGAACCAGGCATAAAAATTAGAGGATACAATATTAACAACCTTCAGTATGCTGACGACACAGTACTGATAGCTGAGAACCAATAAGACCTGCAAAATCTCTTGGATAAAGTCGCCAAAGAAAGTGAACAGAAAGGCCTTACTTTGAACATCAAAAAGACAGAGATTATGGTTATATCTAAGAAACAGAATCCACCAGCATGCAGTATTAAATTAAATGGAACTATTCTAAAGCAGGTGCAGAAATTCAAATACCTTGGAGCAGTAATAACTTCAGGTGGGAAACGCAAAACAGAAATTAGGAACAGAATAGGCCAAGCAAAGACTGCATTTCAGAGAATGAGAAACATATTATCCAACACATCCTTATCAATGAATGTTAGAAAACGAGTCCTAAAATGCTATATTGAACCTATCTTGTTATATGGAAGTGAATCATGGACAATAGGCAAGTCTGCACAAAAATCATTGGAAGCAGCAGAAATGTGGTTTATTAGAAGAATGTTGCGAATCCCCTGGACAGCAAAAATAACTAATGAAGAATGTACGAGAAGAGCTGGAGAGATAAAAAAAAACCTTGTCAAAAATAATAAGAGAGAGACAATGTACTTTCATAGGACATGCAATGAGAAGAGGTGGCATTGAAAATATTATAACAACAGGAAAAATAGAAGGAAGAAGATCAAGAGGAAGACCAATAGAAATGATACTGGACAGTCTGACGAGATGGTGTGAGAGGAGATCACCAACTGAACTGATGGCCTGCATGAAGGATCAGGTACTTTGGAGAAGCATAATAGCCAACGCCAGTCGGCACGGCACCTGATGATGATGATGATGATGATGATGATGATGATGATGATGATGGTACTGCATTCTATTGTATTTTTTTTTCATCACAGTGAGATTGTATTGCACTCTTTTTATATATCAAGTCATTTCTGGTGTAGTTATAACTAATAGTTGCTCTAGGTGAAGACGCACGATGGCTTCAACTCCATCCACGTCCGATTTGCTGGTATTATTACAATGTTCCATGCTCAAAGTCAGTAATGACTTGAAGTTCAGCCAGGTCATGTCGGCTGTAGAGATGTTAGAGAGGAACCCAGCAAAGTTAAAGCTGTGGCTAAGCTCATGAAGGTTAGAGATGCTGGTCTGCCAACCAAAAAGAACTTCATGTACCTGCTCACCACAGGTTCCTGGGAGGAGTTTGTCTCTGTTCTAACAGTACGATACAGTGTGTTGTAGACTCCCCAAGAGGTTTGGCGTGCGCTTGTCTCAATTCGACAGACTCCTGGAGAGTCCATCCAAGCGCTGGCTGGCCGCATCAGCGAGGCAGCTAGGGTTGCCTACTCTGCAGCGAAATTAGTATCTCCCTGGCTCAGAAGCAACTAATGCAGTAATTCACAGATGCAATACTTCCCAGAGGCTTAAAAATGAAGTTATAAGAGATAAGCCAGACATTTTGTTGACACTGGCGTAGAAGAAAGTAATTTAACTAAGTCAGTGAACCTTAGTTGCAGTTCCCGGCAGGGTTTCTTTTCAGGTACAGTGCCTTCCAACGAGATGGCGGGAGTGCAAGAGACACCACGTCTTAGACCTCGGAGAGTGCAGCTGGTCGCTGAGCAAGAGTAGTCGCCAGGTCCTGTGTCTCCAAGGTAGGTTCAACCAAAAGAGGTCAAACACAAGACCACAGAGACCTGTTCGTACACTGCCACAAGACAGCAGAACATTCTATACTTGCGGAAGACATGGTCACACTGCCAGAGTTTGTCGGCAAAAGCCTAGAAATAATCATTCTTATTTAAACTGAGACTTTGGCGCAGGGTGAGCTCGTGTGCGCCTGACAGGGTTTACACACCATCTAGGTCTGCCAAGAAGTCCTCTTTCTCGTATGTTTCACCACTACTCTCAGTGGCTGCGAATCTCCCTACACCTGTTTCTGTCCTTGTTTCTATTGGGTCTTGTAGAGTTAGAGTGTTATTAGACACAGGTGCTAGTGTCTGTTTCATCAAGGATTCTGTTTACAGATCCTTACCATCGGCTCATAAACTCTTGGCTGCTAGGATTACTATGCAGACTGTCACTACAGCTTCAGTGAGAGTAATTGGCAGAGTTTACCTACCCATTTCTGTTGCTAGTGTTATTGTTTGTCATTGCTTCTATGTGGTTTGTAACATGAACCGTTCAGTCATTCTGGGGCGTGATTTTCTGTCTCGATCTGGTGCTGTCATAGATTATAAGTCTAACACATTCAACATATACAACAAGAAAATTCCATTGGGGCTAGATGCATACATTGCTTCTATTCTTTGTGTTCAGCGTTCTTCTCTTCTTTTTCCACGTTCTGTCAATTTTATTTCTCTTAAACTGAAGGCCCAACCATATTTCCCCTCTGGAAGTTCTTATATGGTTCAGGGTATTAAGACACCTGTCTTACTGTCACAATCGGAGATAGAGATAGTAGATTCACTCTTCGAGCTTCATGCTCGTTGCTCACCCGTCATGACAGTAATTAACCATTCAAGCAAACACACAAAGCTGAAACGCGGATGGAGTCAGTGGACTCTGTTCTGCAACATTCTGATACTGCAAATTCAACAACTGGAGGTCATTCTGAGGTTATAATTCGACAGGTTCAATGTCCTGATGCCCGCGAAGACATTATTTCCAGTATGTTGACGCAGAACAAGGATGTCTTTGCCGTGACTGATTCCAAGATTTCTCACACTTCGACAATGCAGATGGAGACTGATACAGGCGATCATCCGCCAATCTCCAGGAAACAATATCGTACTCCTTTGGTGAGTAGAGTGATCGAGAAGGCCGGTGAGAATATGCTGCTGTAGAAGGATGTTCCTTCGCGGATGATATATTACTAATGTGCCAACATGGCATCAACTATAGGCGTATGCATCAGTGACAGTACACAGAGAGTCAGTAGTATTGACTTTTTTGTGGACTTTAACTGTATTAGAAAGACTTACATGTTGTTGTTGTTGCCTGTAAGAGTTGGTAACGCTACTTTACCAAAAGGCAAACTTGCCACTATGATATACCCCGAGTGACACAGCAACAATGCCAGATTTGCAACTGCCACAACAAAAACAACAGTGTCACGTAATGAAAACTTGTACAGGACTCCCACTCACTCAACATGACTAACAGATAAGAACTCTATGTAGGTAATGAATAGACTAAGTTTCAAGATACAGGTCAAACATTTATTAAGTGAAAAAATGAATGGTGGAAGATGGAGATGAGGAAGGAAAACGAACTGCCAACATGGCAGGGTGATTTAACAAACAACGCGTAGTCGGCGCCATGGGGAAGAAAAGCCTGACAACAATAAGCAAGTAACAACAACTACTTACAATATAGTGAACTTCCAACACATCTTCTGAACATACAAATCTGTCCCGACAAGGACAACACTCCTAACATCCACATGTCAATACAAGATAAAAGAACATTGTCGTAATGAACAGTATGCTGAACTAAAACTATTACATCACTAAAACTGACTTGCAACTACTCCACTGGGAAAAATGACCACTCAGCAAAATAATTTAACACAAAATCAGATGTAACAAAAGTTGCTCAAGCTTAAATATTCCTGACACATTTTACCTTGAACTTTCTCTAAAAGTTCACGAGACGTCTGACCCTAGTGAAATTGTATATCTACTGACCTTGGTGTCAAACATTTCCAAATTTAACTTTGTTACTAAATATAACTAGTCCAGACAGACGGCGGCTCACCAAATATATTAATAATTCTTGTGAAGTTAATAAGTCAAAACCGATATTGAGTTAAAAAAAACACTCTAAAGCTTATATTTTCTGTTACTCCTTTCATCTGGTCATGTCGGCATAGACATTCCAAATCTGACACTTCCAATTTTTCCCAACTATCAGTGAGTTTATAAAACGTAAACAACACAACTTTGAACTATCTATGTCATAGTTAAGTAAGAGCTTTAAAAACAAAATCTATCTTTGATTATGTCCCTTCGATAGTAAAAATTTCTATACTAACAAATGGAGTATTTAAAAATACTGCCACATTGAAAGACATAATTATTTCCCGTAGATCTCCGAGTGGTCGTCACTAGTTGTCTTGGTGACTAAGAAAGATGGTACGCATCGTTTCTGCTGCGGCTACGTGCACTAAGTGCTCGGACACTTTCAGTGTCGTATCCATTACCAAGCATTTAGGATATTCTGTTCAGCACTTTGGACGCTCGTTCTGGCTTTTGGTACATTGCCTTGTCTGAAGATGCACAGCATGTCAGCTTTTAGCTGCCATCTTGGCTGTTTCCGGTTCAACTTCATTAGCTTTGGATTACAAGGGTCACCATTTACCTTTGTTGCACTCGTGAACACAGTACTGCAAGGCTTAAGGAAGTTCGCACAAGCCTATATCGATGCCATACTGATGTTCACTGATGGAACGATCGATCATTCGAGAATTTCAGACGATATTCTACTGGTTGCGCGAACACAAAGGTAAGCTAGAACCATCGAAATGCCACCCAGCGGCTTATGAGACTAAGTATATCGGATATGTGATCAGTCGGGCATATATCCTGATCCAGAGAAGGTCAGGGCCATTGCGAAATGCCGTCTCCTCTGAATGTGAATGAGGTGGGCTCTTTTCTTGGGACGTGTAGTTATTATAGATGTTTCATTCACCACTTTCAGGAGATCATAGCTCCCATTATTGACCTCACCAAGAAAGGTCATATTTTCAAATGGTCTACAGACTGCCAAATGGCGTTCGAGTTTCTGAAGGATCGCCTTACGAAGATATCGCTTGTCTCGCATCCTGATGCGCAGAAACCACTTACCATGTACACAGATCTCTCCTATGTTGCCGTTGGAGCCTGTTTGGTGCAGACGGCGTCAACTTCTGATGGTCTCTCTGTTGAATAGTTAATTTATTTTCTTTTGCAGAAGTTGTCGTGCCTTCAGGCTAAGTGGTCGGCAGGAGATGTCAGACGTCAAGTTGCAGAGGTGGTTTGCTAACCTCCACACCATGGACTTCGAAATGTTGTTTCATCCGGGTGCGAGGAATCAAGCCTTAACTCTTTTCTGTTCCAGTACCAGTACATGTTGTTTACAGGGACATACCTCAGACACATGGGTCTAAGACGTCTGACATCAGGTCAGTGGGCGTCGTTGAGGCTTATTCACAAACAGGCCCCCCTCTTTTAGTAGATTGCTCAATTCAGACTGACTTGCCATGCCCTTGTCAGTTCAAGCAGAAAGTAGATAGGGTGACAAATACCTCGTGTCCCATAGTACACGATGTCGCCATTAACGTTTCGTTGCCTAGCGGGTCTTTCCGGCGGCAGTATATTCCAGACCGTTTTAGATCCAAGTCGTCGCGCCCCACTAGAGAGAGATATTCCCTTCCACCGCCTCCTCGTTTTGTTCCAAGTGCCCCGCCATGGTTCCCTTAGGAAATCCAATGGAGGTGAATGCTGGGGCTATATGGAGGCGGATGCTGGGGCTCACCCCCTCAGACCACTAGATGCTGGGACTCACCCCTCAGACCACTATATGCTGGGACTCACCCCCTCAGACCACTATATGCTGGGACTCAACCCATCAGACCACTATATGCTGGGACTCACCCCCTCAGACCACTATATGCTGGGACTCACCCCTCAGACCACAATATGCTGGGACTCACCCCTCAGACTACTATATGCTGGGACTCACCCCTCAGACCACTATATACTGGGACTCACCCCCTCAGACCACTATATGGAGGTAGATGCTGGGTCTCACCCCCTCAGACCACTATAAGCTGGGCTCACCCCCTCAGACCACTAGATGCTGGGACTCACCCCCTCAGACCACTATATGCTGGGACTCTCCCCTCAGACCACTATATGGAGGTAGATGCTGGGTCTCACCCCCTCAGACCACTATATGCTGGGACTCAACCCATCAGACCACTATATGCTGGGACTCACCCCCTCAGACCACTATATGCTGGGACTCACCCCTCAGACCACAATATGCTGGGACTCACCCCTCAGACTACTATATGCTGGGACTCACCCCTCAGACCACTAGATGCTGGGACTCACCCCCTCAGACCACTATATGGAGGTAGATGCTGGGTCTCACCCCCTCAGACCACTATAAGCTGGGCTCACCCCTCAGACCACTAGATGCTGGGACTCACCCCCTCAGACCACTATATACTGGGACTCTCCCCTCAGACCACTATATGGAGGTAGATGCTGGGTCTCACCCCCTCAGACCACTATATGCTGGGACTCACCCCCTCAGACTACTATATGCTGGGGCTTACCCCCTCAGACCACTATATGTTGGGACTCACCCCCTCAGACCACTATACTAACAAATGGAGTATTTAAAAATACTGCCACATTGAAAGACATAATTATTTCCCGTAGATCTCCGAGTGGTCGTCACTAGTTGTCTTGGTGACTAAGAAAGATGGTACGCATCGTTTCTGCTGCGGCTACGTGCACTAAGTGCTCGGACACTTTCAGTGTCGTATCCATTACCAAGCATTTAGGATATTCTGTTCAGCACTTTGGACGCTCGTTCTGGCTTTTGGTACATTGCCTTGTCTGAAGATGCACAGCATGTCAGCTTTTAGCTGCCATCTTGGCTGTTTCCGGTTCAACTTCATTAGCTTTGGATTACAAGGGTCACCATTTACCTTTGTTGCACTCGTGAACACAGTACTGCAAGGCTTAAGGAAGTTCGCACAAGCCTATATCGATGCCATACTGATGTTCACTGATGGAACGATCGATCATTCGAGAATTTCAGACGATATTCTACTGGTTGCGCGAACACAAAGGTAAGCTAGAACCATCGAAATGCCACCCAGCGGCTTATGAGACTAAGTATATCGGATATGTGATCAGTCGGGCATATATCCTGATCCAGAGAAGGTCAGGGCCATTGCGAAATGCCGTCTCCTCTGAATGTGAATGAGGTGGGCTCTTTTCTTGGGACGTGTAGTTATTATAGATGTTTCATTCACCACTTTCAGGAGATCATAGCTCCCATTATTGACCTCACCAAGAAAGGTCATATTTTCAAATGGTCTACAGACTGCCAATGGCGTTCGAGTTTCTGAAGGATCGCCTTACGAAGATATCGCTTGTCTCGCATCCTGATGCGCAGAAACCACTTACCATGTACACAGATCTCTCCTATGTTGCCGTTGGAGCCTGTTTGGTGCAGACGGCGTCAACTTCTGATGGTCTCTCTGTTGAATAGTTAATTTATTTTCTTTTGCAGAAGTTGTCGTGCCTTCAGGCTAAGTGGTCGGCAGGAGATGTCAGACGTCAAGTTGCAGAGGTGGTTTGCTAACCTCCACACCATGGACTTCGAAATGTTGTTTCATCCGGGTGCGAGGAATCAAGCCTTAACTCTTTTCTGTTCCAGTACCAGTACATGTTGTTTACAGGGACATACCTCAGACACATGGGTCTAAGACGTCTGACATCAGGTCAGTGGGCGTCGTTGAGGCTTATTCACAAACAGGCCCCCCTCTTTTAGTAGATTGCTCAATTCAGACTGACTTGCCATGCCCTTGTCAGTTCAAGCAGAAAGTAGATAGGGTGACAAATACCTCGTGTCCCATAGTACACGATGTCGCCATTAACGTTTCGTTGCCTAGCGGGTCTTTCCGGCGGCAGTATATTCCAGACCGTTTTAGATCCAAGTCGTCGCGCCCCACTAGAGAGAGATATTCCCTTCCACCGCCTCCTCGTTTTGTTCCAAGTGCCCCGCCATGGTTCCCTTAGGAAATCCAATGGAGGTGAATGCTGGGGCTATATGGAGGCGGATGCTGGGGCTCACCCCTCAGACCACTAGATGCTGGGACTCACCCCCTCAGACCACTATATGCTGGGACTCACCCCCTCAGACCACTATATGCTGGGACTCAACCCATCAGACCACTATATGCTGGGACTCACCCCCTCAGACCACTATATGCTGGGACTCACCCCTCAGACCACAATATGCTGGGACTCACCCCTCAGACTACTATATGCTGGGACTCACCCCTCAGACCACTAGATGCTGGGACTCACCCCCTCAGACCACTATATGGAGGTAGATGCTGGGTCTCACCCCCTCAGACCACTATAAGCTGGGCTCACCCCTCAGACCACTAGATGCTGGGACTCACCCCCTCAGACCACTATATACTGGGACTCTCCCCCTCAGACCACTATATGCTTGGACTCACCCCCTCAGACCACTAGATGCTGGAACTCACCCCCTCAGACCACTATATACTGGGACTCACCCCCTCAGACCACTATATGGAGGTAGATGCTGGGACTCACCCCCTCAGACTACTATATGGAGGTGGATGCTGGGACTCTCCCCTCAGACCACTATATGGAGGTAGATGCTGGGGGTCACCCCTCAGACTACTATATGGAGGTGGATGCTGGGACTCTCCCCTCAGACTACTATATGGAGGTAGATGCTGGGGGTCACCCCTCAGACTACTATATGGAGGTAGATACTGGGACTCTCCCCTCAGACTACTATATGGAGGTAGATGCTGGGCTCACCCCCTCAGACCACTATATGGAGGTAGATGCTGGGACTTACCCCCTCAGACCACTATATGGAAGTAGATGCTGGGACTCACCCCCTCAGACCACTATATGGAGGTAGATGCTGGGACTCACCCCCTCAGACCACTATATGGAGGTAGATGCTGGGACTCACCCCCTCAGACCACTATATGGAAGTAGATGCTGGGACTCACCCCCTCAGACCACTATATGGAGGTAGATGCTGGGGGTCACCCCTCAGACCACTATATGGAGGTAGATGCTGGGACTCTCCCCTCAGACCACTATATGGAGGTAGATGCTGGAACTCACCCCCTCAGACCACTATATGGAGGTAGATGCTGGGGGTCTCCCCTCAGACTACTATATGGAGGTAGATGCTGGAACTCACCCCCTCAGACCACTATATGGAGGTAGATGCTGGGGGTCTCCCCTCAGACCACTATATGGAGGTAGATGCTGGAACTCACCCCCTCAGACCACTATATGGAGGTAGATGCTGGGGGTCTCCCCTCAGACCACTATATGGAGGTAGATGCTGGAACTCACCCCCTCAGACCACTATATGGAGGTAGATGCTGGGGGTCTCCCCTCAGACTACTATATGGAGGTAGATGCTGGGACTCACCCCCTCAGACCACTATATGGAGGTAGATGCTGGAACTCACCCCCTCAGACCACTATATGGAGGTAGATGCTGGGGGTCACCCCCTCAGACCACTATATGGAGGTAGATGCTGGGGGTCACCCCTCAGACCACTATATGGAGGTAGGTGCTGGGGGTCACCCCCTCAGACCACTATATGGAGGTAGATGCTGGGACTCACCCCCTCAGACCACTATATGGAGGTAGATGCTGGGACTTACCCCCTCAGACCACTATATGGAGGTAGATGCTGGGACTTACCCCCTCAGACCACTATATGGAGGTAGATGCTGGAACTCACCCCCTCAGACCACTATATGCTGGGACTCACCCCCTCAGACCACTATATGCTGGGGCTTACCCCCTCAGACTACTATATGGAGGTAGATGCTGGGACTCACCCCCTCAGGCCACTATATGCTGGGACTCACCCCCTCAGACTATATGGAGGTAGGTGCTGGGGGTCACCCCTCAGACCATTATATGGAGGTATATGCTGGGACTCTCCCCTCAGACCACTATATGGAAGTAGATGCTGGGACTCTCCCCTCAGACTACTATATGCTGGGACTCTCCCCTCAGACCATTATATGGAGGTAGATGCTGGGCTCACCCCCTCAGACCACTATAAGCTGGGCTCACCCCCTCAGACCACTATAAGCTGGGCTCACCCCCTCAGACTACTATGGAGGTAGATACTGGGACTTACCCCCTCAGACCACTATATGTTGGGACTCACCCCCTCAGACTACTATATGGAGGTAGATTCTGGGACTTACCCCCTCGGACCATTATATGGAGGTATATGCTGGGACTCTCCCCTCAGACCACTAGATGCTGGGACTCAACCCCTCAGACCATTATATGGAGGTAGATACTGGGACTCTCCCCTCAGACCACTATATGTTGGGACTCACCCCCTCAGACCACTATATGGAGGTAGATGCTGGGGGTCACCCCTCAGACTACTATGGAGGTAGATGCTGGGGGTCTCCCCTCAGACTACTATGGAGGTAGATACTGGGACTTACCCCCTCAGACTACTATATGGAGGTAGATGCTGGGGGTCTCCCCTCAGACCACTATAAGCTGGGCTCACCCCCTCAGACCACTAGATGCTGGGACTCACCCCCTCAGACTATATGGAGGTGGATGCTGGGACTCAACCCCTCAGACCACTATATGCTTGGACTCACCCCCTCAGACCACTATATGTTGGGACTCACCCCCTCAGACCACTAGATGCTGGGACTCAACCCCTCAGACCACTATATGCTGGGGCTTACCCCCTCAGACCACTATATGGAGGTAGATACTGGGACTTACCCCCTCAGACTACTATGGAGGTAGATACTGGGACTCTCCCCTCAGACCACTATATGGAGGTAGATGCTGGGGCTTACCCCCTCAGACCACTATAAGCTGGGCTCACCCCCTCAGACCATTATATGGAGGTAGATGCTGGGCTCACCCCCTCAGACTACTATATGCTGGGGCTTACCCCCTCAGACTACTATAGGAGGTAGATGCTGGGGGTCACCCCTCAGACCACTATATACTGGGACTCTCCCCTCAGACCACTAGATGCTGGGACTTACCCCCTCGGACCATTATATGGAGGTAGATGCTGGGGGTCTCCCCTCAGACCACTATATACTGGGACTCACCCCCTCAGACCATTATATGGAGGTAGATGCTGGGGGTCACCCCTCAGACCACTATATGGAGGTAGATACTGGGACTTACCCCCTCAGACCACTATATGTTGGGACTCACCCCCTCAGGCCACTATATGCTGGGGCTTACCCCCTCAGACTACTATGGAGGTAGATGCTGGGGCTTACCCCCTCAGACTATATGGAGGTAGATGCTGGGCTCACCCCCTCAGACCACTATATGGAGGTAGATGCTGGGACTTACCCCCTCAGACCACTATATGGAAGTAGATGCTGGGACTCACCCCCTCAGACCACTATATGGAGGTAGATGCTGGGACTCACCCCCTCAGACCACTATATGGAGGTAGATGCTGGGACTCACCCCCTCAGACCACTATATGGAGGTAGATGCTGGGACTTACCCCCTCAGACCACTATATGGAGGTAGATGCTGGGGGTCACCCCTCAGACCACTATATGGAGGTAGATGCTGGGACTCTCCCCCTCAGACCACTATATGGAGGTAGATGCTGGAACTCACCCCCTCAGACCACTATATGGAGGTAGATGCTGGGGGTCTCCCCTCAGACTACTATATGGAGGTAGATGCTGGAACTCACCCCCTCAGACCACTATATGGAGGTAGATGCTGGGGGTCTCCCCTCAGACCACTATATGGAGGTAGATGCTGGAACTCACCCCCTCAGACCACTATATGGAGGTAGATGCTGGGGGTCTCCCCTCAGACCACTATATGGAGGTAGATGCTGGAACTCACCCCCTCAGACCACTATATGGAGGTAGATGCTGGGGGTCTCCCCTCAGACCACTATATGGAGGTAGATGCTGGGACTTACCCCCTCAGACCATTATATGGAGGTAGATGCTGGGACTTACCCCCTCAGACCATTATATGGAGGTAGATGCTGGGACTTACCCCCTCAGACCACTATATGGAGGTAGATGCTGGGGCTCACCCCCTCAGACTACTATATGGAGGTAGATGCTGGGGGTCACCCCTCAGACTACTATATGGAGGTAGATGCTGGGGCTCACCCCCTCAGACTACTATATGGAGGTAGATGCTGGGGGTCACCCCTCAGACTACTATATGGAGGTAGATGCTGGGGCTCACCCCCTCAGACTACTATGGAGGTAGATGCTGGGGGTCACCCCTCAGACTACTATATGGAGGTAGATGCTGGGGCTCACCCCCTCAGACTACTATATGGAGGTAGATGCTGGGGGTCACCCCTCAGACTACTATATGGAGGTAGATGCTGGGGCTCACCCCCTCAGACTACTATATGGAGGTAGATGCTGGGGGTCACCCCTCAGACTACTATATGGAGGTAGATGCTGGAGGTCACCCCTCAGACTACTATATGGAGGTAGATGCTGGGACTTACCCCCTCAGACCACTATATGGAGGTAGATGCTGGGACTTACCCCCTCAGACTACTATATGGAGGTAGATGCTGGGACTTACCCCCTCAGACCACTATATGGAGGTAGATGCTGGGACTTACCCCCTCAGACCACTATATGGAGGTAGATGCTGGGACTTACCCCCTCAGACCACTATATGGAGGTAGATGCTGGGACTCACCCCTCAGACCACTATATGGAGGTAGATGCTGGGACTCACTCCTCAGACCACTATATGGAGGTAGATGCTGGGACTCACCCCCTCAGACCACTATATGGAGGTGGATGCTTGGGCTTACCCCTCAGACCACTATATGGAGGTGGATGCTTTCAGATCAGCAGTTCCCGTGTCGGTGGATGATTTCCGACCCCGACACAGGGGGATGCAGAGGAAGCAAGAGGAGATCTGTCATTAGTCTCGGAAGGATCACTCTTCTCACACTGAAGATTACATTCCCGACGAGACTTCGGCTAGTGACGACTACAATTCGGAGATTGATCAGTTGTACGTCTCCGGTCGTAAGCTCGTAGTGTCAAAGGGCAGATCATCGATATCGTGGACATAGAAAAGTTCACGATGAGAAACCTTCACACCGTGATTGTGGAAAAGTTCCATTTGTTGGAATGGGATATGAGGAAGCAGTTCATTGAGAACGTAGTGATAAATATAGTAGATTTACTTCCTCCTATTGTATAGTTTGAAATCTATAGAGATTTCTGTACAAACAATGGAGATACTAGATTGATAGTATTCTTCGAATAGTAGTGCATCCTTAGCTCCTGTCTTGTTTTGATATCAATAAGATTAATAATGGTGTGTGAAGAACAGAGCTCAATGTTAAAAAAAAGTAAATAAGTGCATATTTGATTTTAGCATCACAATTATGCCTCTACTAAATTGTACTGATTGTGTATGCATGTATCCTAATTATGGATAAATTGATTACACATTATATGTGTAGTTATGCTATTGTTGGATAATTTTTTTTCATATTTTGTGTGAATATTATCTCACAGTATGGCGAGAGAATGTAAAGAGAACATATATATATATATATATATATATATATATATATATATATATATATACATATATATGAATGTAAAGAGGACATATATATATATATATATATATATATATACATACACACACACACTGTTTAGAGATTTGACGGGCAAATCTCTCCCTAGGGGAAGGGGAGGTATATAACACTATAGAGCTTTTTTTCCATTGTGCCTTAGATATTTAAAGGGATGTAAAGATATAAGATAATTGGTATTATTATAAAGTTATGCAGAGAAGGTCCCTGATTAGTTTTACACGTGCACGTGGAATCTTGTAGTAGCAAGTCTTTGTTGACGAGAGCAATTGAAAACAGCCGTGGGCTAAAATGGGATGACATGTTTTCATAAGTCAAGGAAAGTTGTAAAACATGGGATTTTTGCGCGAGACTTTGGTATCTCCTGGACTGAGCTGAGAAAGGAGTTGCTTGTTTTTGAGTAGTTTAGGATGATTACTGTCTGAGCAGCCAGAGAGAAAGGAACAGCAATGATGTAGTTGTTTTCTTAAATTGAATAGGATGTGAGCTAGCAATTTTCTGTAGTTACACGTGATGTTGGTGGCCTGGTTGGCCGAGTGGTTATGTGCTCGGTTTCCTAATCCGGTGGTACCAGGTTCAGTCCCGCCAGTGGGATTTTTTATGGTACACACCAAAAAGGCCCCGGGGTTGACCCAGACTCTAAAAACGGGTACCAGAGAAATCTGGGAAAGTAAAACGGCCAGGCGTGACACTGACCACATCACATGCCGAAGGTCATGGAAAATACGGGTCTAGCACCGTATTCCCCAGTATGCATGGAAACGGAAATTTTATCTTTACCCTTACATGTGACGTTACTGAGTTGCCTCCTGCTTTTTTGTGAAATAAGACTTGTAGAACTAAACATGTAGAAATAGTTGAGTTAAGACCAGTGGGTCTAAAGCTTTGTGATGCGAGTTTTGTGAAATTCAGTAGGCATATTCCTGAATCTGTAAGTTGTAACTTTTTGCTGTTCAAGGTGCATATTTGATGTTTTGTTGAGTGTGAAAGTTGATCACTCACACCCCAACTGGCGAACTGAGTTCTCGCCGGGGGGGGGGGGGGGGGAGAGCGTAAGTGTGATACTGTGTCAACCTACTTCACGTCACCACTCACTTATCATCAGTTCTCATTAATAAAAAGTTGTTCTATGTTCTACATCACTTTTCAAGTTACTCCACACGGTTATATGTTGGTATTGTGGAGATAGTGTCAGAGGTTCTCATGTTATGTTGCTGTCGTTTAGGTGGAGTAGAATGCCTGGGTTGTGTTAGTTTCTCTGTGAATATCATAGACACAAGTTGATTATACTTTCTGATAACATTCCAGTTGATACATCTTACTCAACAAAACCCTTTTTAACAGCAGCATAAACAACCTTCTTCAACCCTTCACTGCCACATACTATTTCAAATCTAACTGCTCTCAATACATTCCTGGCCTATTGTACTACATTGTCCACATTTGAAAAGGACAAGGATGGATCAAATGTGATTCCTAAATATCTCAAAAATGAATTCTCTTAATATCTTGTCCCCGACACTTCACAATCGGAACTTCAGATCTTACAATTCTGTTATTTAATGAGCACCACAGGATGCTGGCTTTTTCTGGGTTTATCACCTCATTGTTATCCTCACAGCAGGCTGTTATCTGACCCACCCTATGCTGTACCCTTGTGGTTAGTTCCTCTCTACACCCTCCTTGCTCATAAGTTAATATATCATCAGCCTAGGTCAGCGTTCGCCCCAAACCGTTTCGCAAGTAACAAGGAAATGCCGGTAGAATATACGTTGAATAGCACAGGCGAGACCACTAAGGCAGCCTTGTTGCAATGGTTCTGAGATCCATAATCTGTATCTCAAGGCAACTGATCGCCTTAACAGCACTATAGCTATCATCGAACTAATCTTGCATCTACCCCAAACTCCACTCTGTTGTATGCATCCTCAAGATCAAGTGCCACAACTACGGTTTTGTCTTTTCTCTGGAATCCCTCATACACATCATACGTCACGATCGCTGTATTATTAGTTGGATCTCTTGGATGATAACTTCCTAATGCATTTGGTAGTAGCCCGCTGGCCGCTAGGAAGCCTGAGAGTCGCCTGGCTATAATCCTCTCAGTCACTTTGCAATATATTGTTTATGTATATTGTTGTTAGACACGGCTGTGCTTAAATCCACTCTGGCCTCAAAACCATCAGATAAGTTCCCCCATTAAAATCGTTGATGACCGTCATCTCCGCATAGGAGGAGGAAATACAGCGATCTGTTGATTGGTCAGCACTTCAGTCATGAACTCACTCTAATAACTCTCTTTGTACCCTTTGAGACACGTCCTGCGTGTTTTTTTTTCTCACCTCAATACCCCAGTCTCCGTGCAGCGCGATGATGATTTGTAGCTAATTTTGAAAATAATCAAATATGCTTAAAATCAACAGTTGGACTTTCTTCCGAAATCCATTTGTCGACACGAGGCGCGTGTTTCAGGGCGGTAGTGTGTTAATTTAACGAGTTTTTGTCGAAGTTTTTGTTTATCAACAAATATGGCTTCCAGTGGTAGTTTATTTCGCCCAGAGCAGTGTATTTCTGCATTACAAGCTCAGAACTTAATTGAAATGTCTAGACTGTGGTGAAGAGAATGAGAATGTAGTAGTAGAGATTTTGAATTTTCGGACCCACATGGCGCTGATTCAAAGAATGAGGATGATGTTTTTTTGTTTTTTGGTCCAGCAGCAAAACATGCTAGAAGGGTAGCTGGTGATACTTCTCAGCTTTTTGCTAGTACTAGTTGTAATATCACAGTAAGTAATGTTGGAGATTGTGTAATTACAAAAAAAAAATTAAATGTAGAATGCTTCAAATTAAAAAAAATACAATAGCCTGTTTTCTGGTAAATATTAGTCAACGCCCGCCCTCTTGTTTTCATGTAAATATTACCTACCCACTTTGTGTTTTCAGTTTACTGTAAATGCATAATTAAGAAGTTCAGCGCAGATGAGATAAAAGAGGCAGACCATAGGTGGCTAAATAGCGGCCACCCTCTTGAGGAATCCAGGCGTTAGTGAAGTGGTGGCAGATTGAGGACTATGCTAACAAGTTCAATTATATTTGTACACTTTATGTCTATACAAAATTTTTTTTTTGGTGGTTACATTTTGACTCAGTCTCATACTATGCATGAAAGGTCCATCAGAACAACTAGGAAACAGGTTTAGCGCTTGGTTGAAAAGATCTCTGACAATATTTGTTTTTCTTCAAGAGGAACTATTTGCATTTATTTCATTACTTTAATCCAATGCTTTTCCAATAGATCTTGATGATGTTTTGTAGTTATTTTATCATTCAAAGATTCAATCCAGCACTGCTTCAATAGGTCAGTTTGATAAGAGACATTATTTTATTGATCTTTGAGTTTATATCTGATATATTTACTGAATGTTCTGCACACCACAGGTTATATCTGATATATTTACTGAATGTTCTGCACATCACAGGTTATATCTGATATATTTACTGAATGTTCTGCACATCACAGATTATATCTGATATATTTACTGAATGTTCTGCACATCACAGGTTGTATCAGATATATTTACTGAATGTTCTGCACATCACAGGTTATATCTGATATATTTACTGAATGTTCTGCACATCACAGGTTATATCTGATATATTTATGGAATGTTATGCACATCATAGATTATATCTGATATATTTATGGAATGTTATGCACATCACAGATTATATCTGATATATTTACTGAATGTTCTGCACATCACAGGTTATATCTGATATATTTACTGAATGTTCTGCACATCACAGGTTATATCTATTTACTGAATGTTCTGCACATCACAGGTTATATCTGATATATTTACTGAATGTTCTGCACATCACAGGTTATATCTGATATATTTACTGAATGTTCTGCACATCACAGGTTATATCTATCTACTGAATGTTCTGCACATCACAGGTTATATCTATTTACTGAATGTTCTGCACATCACAAGTTATATCTAGCTACTGAATGTTCTGCACATCACAGGTTATATCTATTTACTGAATGTTCTGCACATCACAGGTTATATCTGATATATTTACTGAATGTTCTGCACATCATTTTTTTCTTCTTCTCTTGTAAATCAGTCATTCCATCTCTCTACAGTCATGAAAATTCTTACTTAGACCAGCATCATTTTCTAGACTAAAATTACTGTATGTGTAATAACATACCCTTCTAGAGAACATCGTTACACTCACACAAACATCACATACTGGCACCTGAGTAGTGCAGTTGTTAGTGTATGAGCCTCCCATAGTGAGGTCTGCTGGTTCAGTCTGGTCACCCAGAGGCAGATTTTCTTGGATCTGGAGAAGGCAGCTGGCATGACACTGAGCACACCACCCTCCAATATAAATTGATCAAGGAAAAACCGACACTAAAACTATCTCCTGTGAGCATCTATGACAAGGCAGGACTAGCTTTACCTTTTTTATTTTAAACATCATTTTTAGGCTCCCATAGCATCTATGTTGACTGATATCATTTTATTTCCAATAACATCACATCATCAAATCTATATAATTAGCATTTGTGTTGACTGTCCACTAAAATCACATCATCAAATCTATATAATTAGCATCTATGATGACATCATTTTATTTCCACTAACATCACATCATCAAATCTATATAATTAGCATCTGTGTTGACTGTCCACTAACATCACATCATAAAATCTACATAATTAGCATCTGTGTTGACTTATAGCAGTATTCGTATAACAATGATAGTAAGGGCATTATTATAGGTTTTTCCTTTTCAATTTTCTCCTGTTGAGATCCTTCGAGAAGGTCATGTGGGCTGCAAAACCCGTGACAGGAAATTGTAGGGGCAATGCTGAATCCGTGGAGTTTTAGTCTTGGTTTGAACGTGTAACTGTGTGGACGTGTTTTGTCGAGCTGTGTGATGTCTTAGTGGAACAGATGAACATTTTAGTTGTACGTATGAATGGACTGGCCACATGGCAGGGATAACCAGCCGGCAGTCGAATTTAATGTTATTTTCATCAGCATTGTCATCATTCCATCAATAAATGTTCCAAGTCACCGTTACCCAGGATTTACTTGACTATCTGTACCAGTTGTCGTCAACGTGAGGTTTTGAAGAGCCTGGATGAGAAGTATGTCTGGAACAGTGTTTAACTAATCCAGCAGGTGAGAGTGAGAGCTGGAATTCTGTGTGTAACTAGTCCAGTAACCTCAACTCTCGAAGAGCAAGATGGACGTCGACCCTGATATTCACGTGCATAACGTGACTCAGCACAACTTATGTCGACACAGCCTAGCTAACGAGTGTCATATACACAGCAAAGTCTGTGTCACCAAAAGATTACCCTGTTATTTCAAGATGCACCATGGCTCAAAATCTATTATAGACTGTCCACTAACATCACATCATCAAATCTATATAATTAGCATCTGTGTTGACTGTCCACTAACATCACATCATCAAATCTATATAATTAGCATCTGTGTTGGCTGTCCACTAAAATCACATCATCAAATCTATATAATTAGCATCTATGTTGACTGTCCACTAATATCACATCATCAAATCTATATAATTAGCATCTGTGTTGACTGTCCACTAAAATCACATCATCAAATCTATATAATTAGCATCTATGATGACATCATTTTATTTCCACTAACATCACATCATCAAATCTATATAATTAGCATCTATGTTGACTGTCCACTAACATCACATCATAAAATCTACATAATTAGCATCTATGATGACATCATTTTATTGCCACTAACATCACAATCTATATATCTTGGTAAAAATAAAAAAGAAACGCAACATTACTGTAGTTGTAATGGACTCAAATTTGAAACTTGTATCAAAATTTTATTTTACGGAATTAATGTTTCAATCTTGGCATGAAGAATCTTTAAGACTTTAACAATGAAATGATGTTCATTAAACTTGGTTTGGACTTTTACTCTTTGTGACTGAGGCCTCCGTTTCAGTAAGATGTATGGCCTCCTCTGGCCTGTATCAGAGAATGACATCTTGATACGGATCTGATTAACCGTTGGATCTGTTGTTGTGGGATGGCTGCCCACTCTTCCCGTAGTGCAATAGACAACTGTCAGTGATTGGTTGGCGCCATGTCTTGCTGGCAGACTTTTCTGCTGAGTTAATCCCATAAATGTTCTATTGGGTTCATGTCTGATGGATGGATGGCCATGAAATGGTCTGGACATTGTTGTCAGCGAGGAACTGGATGGCGAATTGTGCCACATGAGGTCGAGCATTATTCTGCTGAAAAAATCAACCCTGGTGCAGAGGATAGATAATTTCAGCAATGTATCACTGAACAATCAGGTGTCCTTCAATTTGCACCTGGTCACATCTTCCCATGAAGCTGATCGTCCCCCACACCAGTACACCTCCACCACCATGTGAGGAGCCTCATCCATGCAGTTCCGGGCGTAGCGTTCATGGACTATGCGGTAAATTCTTCTCCATCTACTGTGTTGCGGGAGCTGAAAGAATGATTCATCACTAAACCAAACCCTTTAATCATTTGCAACGGTCCACTGACGATGCTGGTTTGCCCACTGTAGATGGTTCCAGTGATGCCGGTCCATAAGAACAGGTCCTCTGTAGGCTCTTCTAGCCCAAAGACCAGTGTCATGCAGCCGGTTCTTGACTGTTTGATTTGAAATTCGATGAGCTGCTATCATTGACCGGACTGTTGAGGAAGCAGATGCAAATCGATTCTTGAGGTGACACAGCCGTATGAAGGTCTCTGGCAGCAGTTGTGACTATGGGTCTTCCACTGCGCGGCCAGTCTGCAACTCAGCCAGTTTCTTGAAATTGTCTCAAAAGGCGACTAATGATGCTTCTAACCACATTAAATTATCTGGCCACTACACCATGTGACTGTCCAGTCTGTAAACATCCAATGATGATGAGTCGTTGTTCTGTAGTGAGATGAGCCATATTTGCACATTGAATTTTCAAATGAATTGATTTGAGGAGCATCAATCTTTTATAGGCATTCAACACATGGTCAGTGAGTTTTGTGTTCAGTAAGTTTCATGGGATTCTCATGAACCTGTTACGAGATACTGTCAAGAGTGTTGTTTTGACTAGTGTCGCTTTTCTGTGCTCATGAATCATCTGCTGAGTACAATTCAGGTCAGCACGTGAAGTTGATGTCCAAATGAACGTTTCAGGCAATTTGCCCTTGTCTGATCAGCAAACTTCAGTTTAAATCGCAACATCATATTTGTTGTGTTTCTTTTTTTTGAACAGTATAATTAGCATCTATGTTGACTGACATCACATTATTTCCACTAACATGACATCATGAAATCTATATAATTAGCATCTATGTTGACTGACATCACATTATTTCCACTAACATGACATCATGAAATCTATATAATTAGCATCTATGTTGACTGACATCACATTATTTCCATTAACATCACATCATGAAATCTATATAATTAGCATCTATGTTGACTGACATCACATTATTTCCACTAACATCACATCATGAAATCTATATAATTAGCATCTATGTTGACTGACATCACATTATTTCCACTAACATCACATCATGAAATCTATATAATTAGCATCTATGTTGACTGACATCACATTATTTCCACTAACATCACATCATGAAATCTATATAATTAGCATCTATGTTGACTGACATCACATTATTTCCATTAACATCACATCATGAAATCTATATAATTAGCATCTATGTTGACTGACATCACATTATTTCCACTAACATCACATCATGAAATCTATATAATTAGCATCTATGTTGACTGACATCACATTATTTCCACTAACATCACATCATGAAATCTATATAATTAGCATCTATGTTGACTGACATCACATTATTTCCACTAACATCACATCATGAAATCTATATAATTAGCATCTATGTTGACTGACATCACATTATTTCCACTAACATCACATCATGAAATCTATATAATTAGCATCTATGTTGACTGTTATTATTTTATTTCCACTAACATCACATATCTATATAATTAGCGTCTATGTCAACCGACATCTTTTATTTCCACTAATATAGGTAGAAAGAGGTGCATGGTATAGTTTTACAAAGTGGGAGAGGGAATGAGTAAAGTGAGAAAAAAACAATAGAAACTATGAGAGTGTATAAATGAAAAACATACAACATCTGATATTTTGGCGTGAGCCTTTTTTTTTAACACAAATGATACAAAAAACGTATAACTAAATGAAAAACTTATCTTAATATGGCCTCCTCCAGAAGCAGGAAACAGAGAAATGCATGTCCACTAGACGAGGCATAAAGACCACGAGGGGCCGCACAAAGGATAAGCCAGTAGAGCAAATCGTAAAGAAGAGGTGGAGATAGAGGAAAAAAAGGTGGTTGGGGGGAAGAAGGGCAATAGAAACATAATAGCCACTAGAGGAGAAGGCATCAGGGAGGGGGAAAGGGTACGCGGAGAGATAATGAATGAAGAACATAAACACCTGCTGGGAGAAAATGTGAAACTGGTGAATAAAGGGCCACCCTCTATAAACGCCATTAGGTCGCCAGAGATGAAGAGAAGGTGGCAACAGGGAGGGCAAGCTAGGAGAAAGAAATAAGACAGTAGAGTAAAAAAAAAAAGGAGGGTAGGGAGGAAAACTAAAAAAGCTAAAGAAAGCTGAAGACATTATTAACTCCAGCTGGGTGTAGACAGCCAGCCTGGAAAATAAGGTGGCAACAAGCCCTCACTCCTAAACCGCACTGTAGCTCGGACAGAGTTAAACTGGTACTCATGCACCACGTCCACAGTTTGGAAGTTAAAAAATTACTGTTTCACCATCTCCATCTCCTCCAGACCGAGCCTGATACATGTAACCTTTTGGGGAACCTTCACTGGTGGCCTACATATGGGACAAGAACCTCAGGGACCTTTTAGTTCGTAGCCGCCTCAAGACAGATGACACTTTTTATGGTACCAGACGTTGCGGATGCCACAGATGCAACACTTGCCCATTTGTTGTCAAAGCTGGCCAGATCTCCTTCTCTAAGCCCACGTTATCAGTTCAGGAGGGCTTCACCTGCACTTCAAGCAATGTTATTTATGCTATTACATGCAGACGTTGTGGTATGAAGTACATAGGGGAGACTGGTTTATGCTTAGGAGATCGTTTTCACCAACATCTTAACAATATTCTAAGAAGGCCTGGACACCTGTGGCTAAACATTTTTGCCTTAGCAACCATGGTGGAAAACAGGACGTTTCTGTTAGTGCGATCCGCTCTTGTTCTGCTGATTTACGATCTTGAAGGATCATAGAACATCGCCTTATTTTCCAGGCTGGCTGTCTCCACCCAGCTGGAATTAACAATGTCTTTAGCTTTCTTTAACTTCTTTAGTTTTCCACCCACCCCCCCTTTTTGTTTTTAACTCTCTTTCTCCTACCTACCCCTCCCTACCGCCACCCTCTTTTCTTCTCTGACAACATATTGGTGTTTATAGGGTCATGTCCTATTCACATTTTCTTCCTGCAGGTGTTTAAATTCATTCATTACCTCTCTGCTTCCCCTTTCCCCTTCTCCTCTAGCGGCTATCATGTTTCTATTGCCCCCCCCCAACCACCTGTTTTCCTCACTCTCGACCTCTTCTTTATGATTTGCTCTATTGGCCTATCTTTTGTGTGGCCCCGTGTGATCTCTATGCTTCATCTAGTGGACACGCATTTCTAAAAAAATGTTTCCTACTTCTGGAGGAGACCATATTAAGATAAGTTTTCGTTTAGTTATACGTTTTTGTCTCGTTTGTGTATGTAATCCTCAAAAAAGGCTCATGCTGAAATATCGGACACTGTATGTTTCTCACTTATACATTCTCATACTTTCTATGTGTTTTTTTCTCACTTTACTCACTCCCTCTGCCACTTTGTAAAACTACACCATACACCTCTATCTACCTTTATTATCTGAACCAGTTTTAATGCAGTCTCTATCCCTTTTATCTGTTATTTCCACTTTCCACTAACATCACATCATCAGATCTATATAATTAAACTAATTGTGCTTGAACATAAAATGCCTCTCCTCCCTCCAACATGAACAGGTTTCTTACATACGATCAGAAGAGATGTGACAGTTATATGACAAACATAAATGATAACACAAACAGGTTTCTTACATACGATCAGAAGAGATGTGACAGTTATATGACAAACATAAATGATAACACAAACAGGTTTCTTACATACGATCAGAAGAGATGTGACAGTTATATGACAAACATAAATGATAACACAAACAGGTTTCTTACATACGATCAGAAGAGATGTGACAGTTATATGACAAACATAAATGATAACATGAACAATGTATACTTCTAAGAAAATACAATAAGAATCAACGACAGTCAGTATAGTCTCATGTCTATAATGTGCTTACATAAAAAATTAAATAATTTCACACAATTTTTTTAAAACCCAGAAAGTATGACAGACAACATAATCTTGTATGTTTATATCATAGTTACATGTATAAACTCCATACAATGACTGAACTGTTCAGTAAGACATTATGACACTGTCTGGCAAGGAAGGGTTCTTATTTCTGTTTGCTGGCACAACACAAGAGATAGACCAGACTTTGATACAGACACAGTGGCATCACCTGATTAATAATACCATCTCACATAATTAATTCTATTGTTTTTCACTGACGTCAAACTGATTTCTGAAAAACCATTGCTGTGTATAATTCTCAATCCCTGGTTCATACTTCTCACCTTGCTGGAACACTCTCGTAACTCTACTGCAGTTTCATATAGTTTTTTTCATATTCAACTTGTACCTCACAGTCACATATATTACATCAAAGTGAAGTAGCATGTGATAACCTCAAAGTGACAGAATTAAAAGACTGAAATATGACTATCATATTTATACGCTTATAACACACATGGTATGCACAAACTGTGGGATCCACTGAGTGTTATATTTGTGTGCATTTTACAAAACATTTCTGACATGCTGTAAAAAATTTACTAATGAACATTCGAGGGGGGGGGGGTGTTATTCCTACAAAGCATGAAAAACAAATGATTACACAACAAAAACAAAACAAAAAAAATAGATGTGGACAAGAAAACTCAAGATTTCTTACCATATCTGTTATCTTCTGTCTTGTCTTGTGCAATCAGTAAATAAATATGCTCACTTTTATATGCACACACATAATCCACATAACATACACAAATGCAGAATGTGCATATGGGCTAGATCATATTTTTTCAAATGGTGTGCTCACCACAGTGGTGTGTCATGGGGGAGCTAGAAGTGTGCCACGAAATGTTTTAGAGTAAAATTACAGGGCAGTTTTTGCTTCAGGGTTGTTCACAAAGTTCTGGGATTGAATTTTTGTTGGGAAGCAAGTGGCACCATGGCATGAGTTGTAGTAACTATTCCTGAGTGCACATGCAACTGAAGTCATTTATCTCCACTCACTGCACTGCACAAACCTCCAAGTGAATGCATACTTACAGGTTCTGGCACATTTTTACAAGAAAAAATTACGAGAAAATCCAACAGTGTGTGTGCATTGATTTGTGTGTTTGCCTCAGGAAAACAGGTGCTTATGAAATGCTACAGTTAGCTTGTGGTAAATCTGCTTATGTTGGTCAGACATATGGGAGGCTTTTCCAAAGATCTAGATATCAAACTCCTGCCCCATCTCCTGACTGTGCTGCACAAGGAATATCACATGTCAGTTTGCACTGATCTACTTGAAGATGCCCAAAACAATCCCAACATCATGTTACCGATAATCATTGGTGATAAAAGCTGGGTGTATGAGTGTGACCTGGAAACAAAGCTAATATCATACTAATGGAGAATATCATCATCTCCTCAACTGAAGGTGTGGCAGGTGAAGTCCAATTTTAAGACCATGCTGTGTTCTTTAACACTGATGGACTAACTCATCATGAATATGCCCCTAGAAACCAAAAAGTGAATACAGAATTCTGCGTAGCTGTCTTACAACACCTCCATGACACTATATGCAGACATCATACTGAGAACTGGCAACTGGATCTTTCACCATGACAATGCCCCTGCACACATCTGACAGAAACATCAAGAATTTCTGGGGAAACTCCGTTGCTTCCAAACCCCCATATTCACTTGATCTTGGTCTCTGTAACTTTTCTTGTTCCCACATCTGAAGAAAACACTGAAAAGTCACCAATGTGATGAAGCTGAAGAGATTCATCAAACACGATGAGACAAATGAGGATTATCCCACAAAGTGGATCCCAGAGCTGCTTCCATAAATGGCAGGACCACTGGAATAAGTGTTAACAATCACAAGGAGACTACCTTGAAGGTGACTAGACCAAGAAGCTGGAAAGTCTACTCATTTAGTAAAAAAAAATTCAGTTCAAGAACTTTGTGAACAGCCCTTTTGGGACATAATATATGTGTGTGTACATATAATATTTGAATATAGTCTGTGTAGTGTGCAAACTTTGACAACGTTAAAGATATATGATTAGCTGCATAAGAGTCCAGCATTAAGGACACAGGTGTGCCACAACAGAAATGCGCGTTATCAAATATGTTGCAGAATGAAAAATTAAAAAAAAAAAAAAACACGCACGCATGCACACATACTTAAGATTTGACTGCAACCTTAAAGCAACTTCAAACATGATAAACATATGATATTCACCAAGGCATTGAAAGTGTATTATCACCTGCCAAAAAATGTAACAGCCATATTTTTTTGGCCACTGACTGGACGGGCTGAATATCGTGTGCTTGTTTGCGACTCCCTTCAAGTTTAGAACCACTTCATAATCATCCATTTCTAGGTCTGCTAGAAGTGTGTTTGACCTGGACACCGTTTTTCCACTCAATCAGGGTGAGCATCTCAAAGTTACACAAATCAAGCTTGCACATTACACATGATTATATTAACAGGAAAGTGGATCTTCCACATGCACATGTTAGATGAGAAGGAGATGACAAGTTACAGGCACCCAGCATGAAGGGAATGACCTAGAGCCACTATATGAGAAGGAGATGACAAGTTACAGGCACCCAGCATGAAGGGAATGACCTAGAGCCACTATATGAGAAGGAGATGACAAGTTACAGGCACCCAGCATGAAGGGAATGACCTAGAGCCACTATATGAGAAGGAGATGATAAGTTACAGGCACCCAGCATGAAGGAAATGACCTAACTACATATTTAAACACTTGGACCATTTCTTTAATCCTTCCAAAAACAATCTTACATCTGCTCACTGAAATACCGCTCTGTTATTGCTGTAACCTCTAAATCATTCAAAACTTTTCTCCTTTTCAAACAATGTTTAAGATTTGGAAACAGAAAATAGATGGAACAAGAAAGAGAAGGATGGATGATCTATACACTCAAACCCAGAATTCCTCACACCATCCAACACCTTTTGAACATGTACATTGTACTGCACTTCTACAGCATGGCCAGTTTCATTTCAGTGCATCCTTTAATTGGCACACAGAGTTAGATTAGTATTCTGTATTAACTGTCTGCTCTTTTGATAATCAATCATCAAAATATCTATCTTCTTTAACTAAAAACAAAAAAAAAAAACCAGTGGTCATCTTTCCTGCGGACTTTTGGATCTTGAACTTCTTCAGCCACGGAGAACCTGGGTACTGCCACTACAAGGGCTGTTGTTTAGTCTCAGGATCACAGTGGTGCAACCATGTTTCATCAAACAGTGACAAGTTGCTCCAAAAAGTTATCACTAGATCACTCAAAATGCTGCAAAATCAACTTGGTCATACTCACCGTTTTGTTTCTCACTGGCACTCAAACATTTCACACCTTCAATGTTTCTGCACACTTAAATGCTCATAAATTATACCTCAAAGCATTCCCTGGATAGTGTCTCGACAATTGTTTTAGTCAAAATATTTTGATCTGCCAAAATGGGTTTGAATATGATCAACAATTTCTGGAGCTGACACTGTTGCAGGCCTTTTAGGTCTTGCTGCATCTTCAGTCCCAAAATGTCCACTCTGAAAGTTAGCACAGCACTTCTTCATAGTTGAGTCTGATGGGTGCTCGTCTCTTAATGTTTGCAGGATGCATTCATGGATTTCCATTAGAATTTTCTTCCGTAGGAACTTCATGATGACCTGAGGTTCCACACCTGAAAATTCCACACCTTTTGTTGACATGCTTCTGTCATTTATAAAAAAAAAAACCAAACTAAATTAAATATTAGCACCATGATAATGCAAACTGGCACTTTACACTATAAAATAAAACTCTTTCAGGCTACGGTGACAAAATTAAGCTCAGATTCTGGGACATGAGTCGGGCCAATAACACTTCGGCACGCCCTCGCATGCATGACAATACAGTACTACATGACTGAAGAAGACAAGTCAGCATCTTACACTACATGACTGAAGAAGACAAGTCAGCATCTTACAATACATGACTGAAGAAGACAAGTCAGCATCTTACACTACATTACTGACAGATCCTAACATAAACCTGACACAGCATGTACACAAATCCATCTATTGTCTTCTCCACCTACACTGCACAGATAAAGTTGTGGCTTACTTTGTCTCATCATTAAATATTCTCAGATCAAGAGCTGATGTATAAAAAGACTGAAATATATGAGGCTACAGGTCATCAACAGCAGCAGCAGCAGGTACATTTGTGAAAACAAGATTTTGTGAGTTACCATAACTTTATGCCAACATTCACACATCTGAAGCCAAAAAGCAAAGTCCAGTAAACTTGTCTTGTGTATGAGAGTATCATCCACACATTTTATTACTCTCTCATGATGTAGCAGAACTGTTACTACGTTAAACATTTCTGTCATGATGAAAGAGGACTGTCTACGTAAGAACATTTCTGTCATGAGACAGGATTGTCTACATAAGAACATTTCTGTCATGATGTGAGAGGAATGTCTATGTAAGAACATTTCTGTCATGAGACAGGATTGTCTACATAAGAACATTTCTGTCATGATGTGAGAGGACTGTCTATGTAAGAACATTTCTGTCATGAGACAGGACTGTTTACATAAGAACATTTCTGTCTTGATGAGACAGGATTGTCTACGTAAGAACATTTCAGTCATGATAAGACAGGACTGTTTACATAAGAACATTTCTGTCATGATGAGACAGGACTGTCTACATAAGAACATTTCTGTCTTGATGAGACAGGATTGTCTACATAAGAACATTTCTGTCTTGATGAGACAGGATTGTCTACGTAAGAACATTTCAGTCATGATAAGACAGGACTGTCTACATAAGAACATTTCAGTCATTATGAGACAGGACTGTCTATGTAAGAACATTTCTGTTATGATAAGACAGGACTGTCTATGTAAGAACATTTCTGTTATGATAAGGCTGGACTGTCTATGTAAGAACATTTCTGTTGAGTCTGGACTATGTATGAACATTTCTGTTGAGTCTGGACTATGTATGAACATTTCTGTCATGATGAGACAGGACTGTCTACATAAGAACATTTCTGTCACGATGAGGCTGGACTAAGTAAGAACATTTCTGTCATGATGAGGTGGGACTGTCTACGTAAAAACATTTCTGTCAAGATGAGTCTGGACTGTCTATGTATGAACATTTCTCTCATGATGTAGCAGAACTGCTGATGCATGTATCCAGTACAGCAACTAGTTCTGGCTCCAAATGTGAGTAAACTTGGTCAAACTCCACAGGGAATTTCTCCTTCACATTCTTCACAAATTCCACAAGAACACGTCGGGTGTCTGAAACAAGTTTACAGCAAGACATTTTATCTTTGATCTGACAGAAATAAGTATACAGCACAGACATTTTATCTTTGATCTGACAGAAATAAGTAGACAGCACAGATATTTTATCTTTTATCTGATAGAAACAAGTATACAGCACAGACATTTTGTCTTTCACCTGACAGAAACAAGTGTATGAGGTGTGATCAAAAAGTATCTGGACTGGACTTAAAAAAACAAACTATAAGAGTAAGCAATATGAAATTTAGTCACCTTTGAAACAGTCCCATTCTGAAGCAACACACTTAGTCCAGCACTGTTTCCACTGCTGAAGGCATTTTTTTAAAAGTCATCTTCTGATATGGAGTAAAGCTGCCTTGTTGCATACTGTTGCTTCTCCTCAGTATCCTGAAATCTTTTCCCTTTCAAGTGGTTTTTTTTTATTTTTGGGAATAGTAGAGAGTTACAGGGAGCGATATCAGGTGAACATGGTGGTTGCTGGACTTGTGGAATGTGGTGCATAGCAAGAAACTGCTGCACATGATTTATTAATCACAAGTTGCGATGCATGTGCTAGCGCGTTTTCATGGTAAAGTTGCCACTCACCACTCTCATGCAATGTTGGCCTTTTGCAATGAACTGCAACCTGCAAATGCCACAAAACTTCACAGTAGTATTCCTTGCTGATTGTCTGATTTTATGGAGCATACTCAATGATGCACAATTCCATGTAATAATAAAGAAAAAACTAGTCAGCATTGTCCTGAAATTGCTGCAGCTCTGTTGTGCTTTTCTGAGTCTGAGAGACATTGGGGACTTCCACTGCAAAGACTGGGCCTTAGTTTCAAGGTCATACCCATAAACCAATAATTCATCACCAGTTAAGATTTTTTAAAAAAGGTTTTTATCATTTTCAGTGCATTCAAGCAGGTTATGAGCAGCCAAAACATAGGCCTGTTTCTGGCAGCTGAGAGCACTTTTGGTACAAATTTAGGTGAGACATGTCTCATGCCTAGATCGTATGTAAGAAATTCTGAATTGAACTGAAACTAATGTGCAAGTCTTCAGATAATTCACAAATTCAGTGATTTTGTAGTGCATGTTTGACATTTTCTTCAATTTTGCTGGTTGCAGGCCTCCCAGACCATTCATCACTCTCAACTTTCACAGCCATCTTTAAAATGTTTCTACCATTCATAAACTTGTGTAAAACTCGTACAATCTTCCCCATAGACTAATTATGGATACATTTTGATCACACCTTGTACAGCACAGACATTTTGCTTTTCATCTGACAGAAACAAGTATCTTATCTTATATCCTTCCCGTGCCGTTAAACGTCACATAGGGCTCGCAAAGTAGTTCGCCAATTTTTCCTGTCTTCGGTGAGTCTCTCAACCTCATCAAGGGATTTTATGCCTGTTAATTTGGCCTCTATTAATAATGTCCTCTTCAGAGTTTCACGCAGTCTGCCTCCTTTTCTTCGGCCTGTTGTGTTCCACTTGATAGCTTGTTTGGGATTCTCTGATCATTTCTTCTCATCAAGTGACCAACATATGTCCATCTCCTTTTCCTGATCACCCATGAGACTGGTTGTTGTTCAGTCATCTGTCTTATCTCTGCATTGTATACAAGTACATAGATATTTTACAACTTACCTGAAAGAAACAAGTACACAGCAAAAGTCATTTTATCTTTTATCTGAGAGCAACAAGTAAACAATACATAAATGTTATCTTTAATGAGTCTAAAAAACACAGACACTTTATCTTTTGTGAAGCTGAAACAGATATCTTGTCTTTTATCTGATTAAAGCAAGTATACAACATGCAAATTTTGTGTTTTATCTTACTACAACAAATATATAACAAAGGTATTTTATGTCAAATTGTCACCATTAACTCTTTCCAAAATCCCACCCCTTAGTCTCATCACGTCACTATTAGCTTTTCTCATAGTATCACTCCTCACTCATGGCACATTGAACTCACCTCACAAATATCACTTCTCATTTTCTGTGTCAGTTCTGTCACGTGAACGCTTTTCACAATGTCACTTCTCACTCTTTGATGTCACCATGAAGTCGTCTCACAGTGTCACTTCTCACTCTTTGATGTCACCATGAACTCCTTTCACACGGTCACTTCTCACTCTGTGTGTCACCATGAACTCCTTTCACACGGTCACTTCTCACTCTGTGTGTCACCATGAACTCCTTTCACGCGGTCACTTCTCACTCTGTGTGTCACCATGAACTCCTCTAATAATGTCACTTCTCACTCTGTGTGTCACCATGAACTCCTCTAATAATGTCACTTCTCACTCTGTGTGTCACTATGAACTCCTCTAATAATGTCACTTCTCACTCTGTGTGTCACCATGAACTCCTCTAATAATGTCACTTCTCACTTTCAGCTTAACTGAATCACTAACCTGACCACCCCTGGCAGAAATATGCTTATTTTGTGTTAACACTTTCCGTAAACTATGTACGTTACAAATTTTCTTGTGTAACTATGAATGAAAGTATGTTCACAGTTTCATCATATTCCAGACTGAAGTTTTTGTCAGAAACTAGAGAAAACATCCACATTTGCAGTACTTTTCTTTCCCCCTCAAATCTTTAGTCTGTACACAACGCACGGCACTAACTGTGTGCCATCTAACATGCCTCAAGATAAAGCAACAAAAATGGTCTCACCTTCCTTGACATTCTCAGTTGCCACAACAGCAGCCACGGCTGTGAGGAGCTTGGGTATACAGGGTGTCAGCTGTCAAACAGTGAAAACAAATGTGAACACAAGCACATCTGACAGATTTGTATGCAGAACACAAGTAGATCTGACAGATTTGTATGTAGAACACAAGCAGATCTGACAGATTTGTATGTAGAACAAAAGTAGATCTGACAGATTTGTATGTAGAACACAAGCAGATCTGACAGATTTGTATGTAGAACACAAGCAGATCTGACAGATTTGTATGTAGAACAAAAGTAGATCTGACAGATTTGTATGCAGAACACAAGCAGATCTGACAGATTTGTATGTAGAACACAAGTAGATCTGACAGATTTGTATGTACTCAGCAAGAGAAATTGGTAGTATGGCAGTGATTGATTGATCTTTATTTCAAAAGGGTTAAGAATTGGGCATTCTGCCCTTTATCATACATCTTTCACTCTATTCCAGACATTCTACAAATATGCTGCTCATGTAACAAACATAATTAACACTGAAGGAGAAAGTGAGAGAGAAGGAGATGGAGAGAGGAGAAAAAAAGAAATACAAAAAAGACAAGACAAGCAGAGAGAGATGGGGGGGGGGGGGAAGAGAAGAGAAACAGCAACAGAATGAAAGAGAGACAAAAGACAAACAGAAGATGCGAAGGAAGCAGACCGATGTAAAGAAAGAGGGGGAGCGAGAGAGAGAGAGAGAGAGAGAGAGTGGGACAGAGATAAAGGGGAGCAGAAAGAGGGAGAAAGAGCAGAAGAAAGATACAGAAAGGGGGAGAGAGAGACAGAGAGGGGGGAGAGAGACAGAGAAGAGAGATTGAGACAGAGGATAGACACAGAGAGAGAACGAACAAACTTTATTTTCAAAGGGTTAAGAATTGGTCATGCAGGCCTTTCCAGCATTCTGTCCTTCATCATGCAACTCTCATTCAGTCACAGACATTTAGCATTTGTTATTGAGCATAAAATGCATGAGAAAGCAAAAAATGAATATGTAAATAATTTCTTGTCCATACACTCCAGATTCATGTAATTACATGAAATAAATATTCATACATTCTTTATAAGTAAACAAATTTATAAACAACATTATAAGAAATACAACAATCAAGCCATACTTTAGATTTTGATAGTGTATATACCTACACTTTTCATTTAAGCAAACACATACTGATGCATAATTCACACATACATACCACCACATCCACACATTTACCTATTTATCCATCCATCCATCCATCCCCCCACCACCCTCCCCCCATCCACACCACGCACACACACACACACAAAAGAGAGAGAGAGAAACAGAGAAGGAAAAAGAGGAAATAGCAAGCAAAGAAGGGAAAGAGAGGAGATAGCAAGCAAGGAAAGTACAAAGTGGGAAAGAAAGGAGATAGCAAGCAAGGAAAGTACAAAGTGGGAAAGAGAGGAGATAGCAAGCAAGGAAAATACAAAGTGGGAAAGAGAGGAGATAGCAAGCAAGGAAAGTACAAAGTGGGAGAGAGTAAGAGCAAGGCAGAGAGATATACAGAGGTAAAAGATGAGAAAAAAAGAGTAGGAGAGAGTAAGAGCAAGGCAGAGAGATATACAGAGGTAAAAGATGAGAAAAAAAGAGTAGGAGAGAGTAAGAGCAAGGCAGAGAGATATACAGAGGTAAAAGATGAGAAAAAAAGAGTAGGAGAGAGTAAGAGCAAGGCAGAGAGATAAAAGATGAGAAAAAAGAGTAGGAGAGAGTAACAGCAAGGCAGAGAGATAAAAGATGAGAAAAAAGAGTAGGAGAGAGTAAGAGCAAGGCAGAGATAAAAGATGAGAAAAAAGAGTAGGAGAGAGTAAGAGCAAGGCAGAGAGATGAAAAGTGAGAAAAAAGAGTAGGAGAGAGTAAGAGCAAGGCAGAGAGATAAAAATTGAGAAAAAAGAGTGGAAGAGAGTAAGAGCAAGGCAGAGAGGTAAAAGATGAGAAAAAAGAGTGGGAGAGAGTAAGAGCAAGGCAGAGAGGTAAAAGATGAGAAAAAAAAAAGAATGGGAGAGAGAGTAAGAGCAAGGCAGAGAAAAAAGATCTGCCACTGTGAAGACAGAAAATATCTAAAGATCTGCTGCCATAAGGATAGAAATTATCCTAAATGATTGATGAAGCTCTTCAACAAAGAAACAGCATCAGAAAAACTGTGATTGATGAAGCTCTTCAACAAAGGAACAGCATCAGTGAAACAGTGATTGATGAAGCTCTTCAACAAAGAAACAGCATAAGAGAAACAGTGACTGATGAAGCTCTTCAACAAAGAAACACCATAAGAGAAACAGTGATTGATGAAGCTCTTCAACAAAGAAACAGCATCAGAAAAAAGTGATTGATGAAGCTCTTCAACAAAGAAACAGCATAAGAGAAACAGTGACTGATGAAGCTCTTCAACAAAGAAACACCATAAGAGAAACAGTGATTGATGAAGCTCTTCAACAAAGAAACAGCATCAGAAAAAAGTGATTGATGAAGCTCTTCAACAAAGAAACAGCATAAGAGAAACAGTGACTGATGAAGCTCTTCAACAAAGAAACACCATAAGAGAAACAGTGATTGATGAAGCTCTTCAACAAAGAAACAGCATCAGAAAAAAGTGATTGATGAAGCTCTTCAACAAAGAAACAGCATAAGAGAAACAGTGATTGATGAAGCTCTTCAACAAAGAAACAGCATCAGAAAAAAGTGACTGATGAAGCTCTTCACCAAAGAAACACCATCAGTGAAACAGTGACTGATGAAGCTCTTCAATAAAGGTAAGAACTTCAAAAAAAAATGGATGCCTGCACATAGCATAGAATGAACTATTTTGCTACAACTGTCTGATATGTTTGTGATAATAATGGAATAGTTAGCACAATGCTGCCTGTAGAAGATACAGAAGCTCACCACATCAGAAAATATCTCCAGATCTTTGTGGAAAAGATTCTACAAGATTATGATTTTAAAAAAGAATAAATTCTTTATATTGTGACTGACGCTTCAGATATGTTAAGTACAGTTAAACTAATACAGATAATAATGGTGAGATAAAGCTTGGATACTTCTTGAGAGATACTGATATTTTTAAAATCGAGGAAGAAACTGAAGTTTCTACAGAACAGCTAAAAGTGATGAATCTTTAGATGATCTTGTTGAAGTGACTTCACAACTCTCTTAAATCTATCACATGCACTGAGCTGTACACACACAGCAACTGGCAATAAAAGACAAGTCTGCAAGTTGGACAGACTGGCTCTCTGATTCACAATATAACAGTGTGGATGACAGTATTGTTACAAAACTTAATGAATGAACAAAAATGGGTAAAATGTAATACATCACTCATGACTCCAAGTGAACACAGTTTCAAGATGTGGACATAAAGGGACAGTTAAGAAAGTAATGTGACAAGTGGGAGACTTGGAGAATGAATGGCATATGATGCAAGCAGAGCAAGCCTGAGAAGTAGTGTTGCTTATCACTGCAGCATAATTATATTTCATAAGAACTGATTAAATATTAGCCTTCACTAAGTTCCGACCAACGAATACTGCTCCTTGCTTTTCAGCATGCTGCATGGAGAGTGTTCCTACAGCTGCTGAACTAAAGACCACAACCAAAGGAACTCTACTTCATACTTTTTTGTCTACTATTACATCACTTACATAGAATTTAAGGAACGCAGTCAATGAAGGACATGTATAAGTGAAGGTCTTGCATTTTTACATCTTACATCCTTCCCCTGCTGTTAAACGTCACATAGGGCCTGTATGGTAGTTTGCCAAGATTTCCCATCTTCGGTGAGTTTTTCAATTTCATCACAGGATGTTATGCCCACTGAACTGGCTTCTCTTAACAATGTCCTCTTTAGAGTTTCATGTGGTTGGCCTCTTTTTCTTCGGCCTGTTGTGTTCCACTTGATGGCTTGTTTGGGGATTCTCTGATTGTTTCTTCTCATCACATGACTGACATGTATGTCCATCTTCTTTTTCTGATCACCCATGAGACAGGCTGTTGTTTGTTCATCTGTCTTATCTCTGCGTTTCTCTTGAATTCGTTCCACTTTATGTCTCTGATGCTCGATTGATTTTATTGCGAGTTTCCGTAACAGTTGGTTTTTTCCCCATCCAGAGGCTCGCCTATCCCTTGGCATAGAAATAATGACCAGATGGCTGAATGACATCTACAACAGTAACTATGTCCCATCAGACCTTTTGCAATCAGTTTTCATTGCCCTACAAAAGAAACAAAGTGCAGCTGAATGTGAAAACCATTGAACCATTAGTCTTATTAGCCATGATACCAAAATCCTGCTTCATATTGTCATGAGAAGAGTTGGGGGCAAAATAAAACCAGAAATCTCTGAAGAACAGTGTGGCTTTGTCGAAGGAAAAGGCACAAGTAACGCCACATATATAATGAGAACACTGATGGAAAGATCAACATAAGTAAAGACGGACCTACACTTATGCTTCATAGACTACTGTAAAGCATTTGATAAAGTAAGACACACAGGAATTATAAGAATGCTGGAATGCATCAACACAGATGGGAAAGATCTGAAATTCATCAAAAACATACTGGCAGAAATGAAGGTTAAGAACCAAATCGGAGCATTTCAAGACATAAAATTGGGAGTGTGACAAGAATGTGTTCTATCTCATGACCTCTTCTCCTTGTATAGCGAAAACATAATGAGAAATATAGAGAGCTTGCCAGAAATATCAACTGGCGGATACAACCTTGACAACTAAAGATATGCAGACGACACAGCTCTGATTGCTAAAAGTGAAGGGGAGTTACAGGCTCTTCTGGACATCGTTGTTCGTGAAAGTAAAAGTAAAGGTCTCAGTCTGAATAAAAAGAAGACTGAAGTGATGGTCATCTCAAAGAAAAGAATACAACCAAAATGTAGCATTACCATCGATGGCACAAACAAGTTGAAACAAGTTGACAGATTCAAATAATTAGGAACAATTATAACAGCTGATGGGAAATGTCACAAGGAAATAAAAAGCAGATGTGCTCAGGCCAAGTCAGCATTCCAGAAAATGAGAAACATCTTGTGCAACAGATCCATATCAATCGAAACAAGATTCCAAGTACTTAAATGTTACATTAAGCCAATTTTGTTTTATGGATGTGAAGCATGGTCTATGAATAAGAGAGTACAGTAAGAAATGGAGGCCTTGGAAATGTGGTTCATAATAAGGGTGTTGAAGGTACCATGGACAGCCAAGAAAACCAACGAAGAAGTCTTAAGAGAGCTTGGAGTTAAAAGGCAAATTACAGCAAAGATCTGTATCTCAGGATAAGGTTGTTGGCCTTATGCCCAACTCCCGCTTTACAATATGTGTCAATGCAAAAGATTCATATTAAAGTATGCCGGCAAGAGCATTAAAAAGCTCCCGGCATCTTTTAGTCACCCGGAAGTGTTACAAGATGGGAAAATTAGTTTTTGCTGCAACACCTAAAACTGATTCAATATTGAAGAGATGCACAGAAAAAGGGGCTATTATAGTCACATGCTAGAACATTAATGATTCAGAGCTTGCTGGATCTAAAACCCATCCTCGTTGATATGGTCAACCCTTAAGTGACACTCAGTGGACACAGGTTCTGACTTGGATATACCACACATACATATACAATGTTCTGACTCAGATATACCACACATACATATACAATGTTCTGACTCAGATATACCACACACACATATACAATGTTCTGACTCAGATATACCACACACACATATACAATGTTCTGACTCAGATATACCACACACACATATACAATGTTCTGACTCAGATATACCACACACACATATACAATGTTCTGACTCAGATATACCACACACATATACAATGTTCTGACTCAGATATTCGACACATACATACAATGTTCTGACTCAGATATACCACACACACATATACAATGTTCTGACTCAGACATACCACACACATATACAATGTTCTGACTCAGATATTCGACACATACATACAATGTTCTGACTCAGATATACGAGGGGTGATTGATAAGTTTTCGGCCTAAGGTACAACAGACTATTTGTGGACAACTTTGTTTGGTTATTTCTCAACACAGTCCCCTAGCAAGTTTAGGCACTTAGTCCAGCGATCTTGGAGCATACAGATCCCTTCTTTGTAAAAGTCAGTATCTTGTGCCAGTAGAAAGCAGTCTACAGCATGAATGACATCATCATCTGAAGCATATTTGCGACCACTGAGCTCCTTTTCGAGTTTGGTAAACAGGTAATAGTCAGAAGGGGCCAAATCTGGGGAATAAGGAGGATGTTCAAGAAGCTGGAAGCCGCATTCATGAATGGCAGCCATTGCCACCGCTGACTTGTGAACTGGAGCATTGTCTTGATGAAAGATGACCCCTCTCGTCAATTTCCCTCCACGCTTTTCCTTTAATTTGACCCGCAGTTGCTTCACAAGATTAGCGTAACAGGCCCCAGTGACTGTTCTGCCCTTTTGAAGATAGTCTACCATTAGCACACCTTCTGAATCCGAAAAGATGGAAGCCATCATTTTGCCTGCAGACAGAACTACTCTTGCTTTCTTTGATTTTTCTTCGGTTTCTGGTTGAAAATGATGAACCCAAGTCTCATCCATAGTCACAAATTGCTAAAGAAACTTTTCAGGATCTGCATAAAAATGGCCAAGATTGTCTCTTGACATGTTGAGATGCTGTCATTTGTGATCAGCTCCAAGAGGTTTTGGGACCCATCGAGAAGAAACCTTTGTCATTTGAAGATCATTGTGAATAATGGCATGAACATGTTCCTGGGTGATGCCCAACTCAGCAGCAATGTACTGCTCAGTTAGTCGTCGATCCTCCATTATCATGTTATGGATTCTACTGGTGGTTGCCGTTCTTGGTCTTCCTGAACGGGGATCATTTTCCAGACTCTCCCTTCCATGTTTGAATTGAGCTGCGCATTTCTTCACTGTACTGTAAGAAGGGGCACTCTCCCCTAGAGTCTCTACCATATCCTCATGGATCTCCTTCCATGATAAGCCCTTGATGCAGAGATAGCAAATGACTGCTCGATGAGAAATTTTATCAATTTTCTCAATTTCTACCACCCCTTACCACTTCAGTAGCCTGTAAAAAAAATTGGTTGCAGTTAACCTCTTGAAACTTGGTGTTTAATCTTACATTAACCTGATCTACAACTGCACTCAATATCAGCTGTGCATTTCAAGTATTTGTGCCTTATGCTGAGAACTTATCAATCACCCCTCATACATACATACAATGTTCTGACTCAGATATACCACACATACATACAATGTTCTAAACTGTGACAAGCATACATAAACATACTGTCCAAAGTGAAACAAACACAGACTGACTTCTGGTACATTTTCCTGGTACATCTTCATGAGACAAGTGAAGACAGTCACATTTTCTTCAAAGTCTTCCTTCAGTGGTAGAAGCTGCACTACCATTGGTACAACCTGATATGGAAGCAAAGGTCCACAACTTGAATGAAATGTACATGTAGATACGGTTGAATATTGTAATTATACCTAAGATATTAAGAGTATTATTATATCTAAGGGCACAAATTAGAGTACTATAATTACATCTAAGACATTATATACAAGATGCAACAAAAATGAAACAGGAGACATGCCACTCTGGACAATATGAAAAACTGTATGTACAATAACGATATGCAAAATATAGGGCAATCTTTGATGTGACACTGTCTGAATGTGTCTGTGCGCATGTATGTGAGATCAAATAAGTCTGTGCAAGTGCCACATGTCACGAAAGGAAGACATGAAGCAAAGAGTGAATGTTAAATTTTGTTTCTAACTGGTAAAAACTGCCATGAAGACATTCCAAATGTTAAAAAGTGTGTACGCTGATGAAAACATGTCCTGTACTCTTGTTTTCAAATGGTTTTACTGGTTTCATGAAGCTTGGGAGGAGATTTCTAACGACATGAAGAGTGGCAATCCAATGACAGCCAGAAATACAAATGTGACTGAAAAATATTGATGGCTTGTGGGCTGTGTCCGACAACTGACAATGAGAATCACAGAAACTGAGCTAGACATTAGCACCATTCTGGAGAAGATTTGAGGAAAAGGAAGATTTGCTTGAAATTCATCCTGCACAACTTGACATATGAGCAAAAAGTGCATTGTGTGTAAACTTCTTGCGACTTCATTGCTGTGGCAAACAGTGGGCCAAACTTCCTGGATTCAGCTGCGACAGGCAATGAGTCACGGTGCTTTCAGTTTGATCTCAAAAGACAAAACATAGACAAAAATTGAAGGTGAAGACCCTGCTGATCACATTCTTTGACAGTGAAAGAGTGATTCACAAGGAACTCATGCCACAGGGTGTCACTGTCAATGGCCTCTACTACAAGGGTGTCATAGAGTTTCTTTACTGAAGTGCATTCGTTGTGTGAGATTGAATTTGACTGTGTCTGTTGACTGGAATTTTTTTTTGCATGATAATGCCCCCATACATTTGGCCCTCATCGTGATGTTGCTTTTGGTGCTGGAACATCCCCTATACTTGTCAGATTTGGCTCCTGCAGATTTCATGTTGTTTTCTGTGCTCATATTGGCCCTCAGAGAGAAGTGCTTTAATGATATTCAAGACATTCAGTGACATGTAACCAATGAACTGAATGACATTGAAGACATTCAGTGACATGTAACCACTGAACTGAATGATTTTCAAAACATTCAGTGATATGTAACTGCTGAACTGAACAAGTCTTTTCTAAAAAGTTTAAAGAGGCATTCTAGGACTTGTACTGTTGCTGTGAATGTTGCCTCCGGTCGACAGAGATTACTTCAAAGGACAGTAGAAGAGATTTCTCTCCTAGATATGCTACATCTTGTGATTTGATCTGTCCTATTTCTTTTTTTTTATTGCACCTTGTATATCTGAAAGAATTGTAACTGTAAAAACAAATAAATGACTTAATTAAATAGGGTTATTCATAAGTCGGTGAAACATGTTAAAAATTTGCAACAAATAAACTACACAAAGGATAATGATTATTCTTAGAGGAGAGAGAGAGAAAGAGAGAGAGAGAGAGAGAGAGGAGAGAGAGAGAGAGGAGAGAGAGAGAGAGACTCAAGTTTTTGTGAAAATAAAGCCTACACGCAGAGCTCCCTGGTTAGTGCTAGGATGCAGCTGTAGCAGATATGTGTCACCGACTTATCACTAACTCTGTATTTCATGATTTGTATTTTTCTATCCAGTGGCATCAACATTACAATATATACATGGGGATTATATCACAGTCTATTAGAGCTTACATTATGAATCTCAGTCTATTATAACTCACATGAATCTCAGTCTATTGTCTATTATTACAATTTACATTATTAATCTCAGTCTATTATAACTTACATCACGATATCAGTCTATTATAACTTACATTATGATCTCAGTCTATTATAACTTACATTATGAATCTTTATTTTGCACATAAAACATGGCACCAGAAATCTTATCTATTTCATTCAGTACATTAGACACGCACTCACCCGAGGCAGTACTACTTACCTGAGCCAAGGGCAAACTCTGTGGGCTGTGCCACATCATGCGACAGACAGCTGCACACACATTGTCCAGCACTCGAGGGTTGGACTCGGCATTCATCACGGCAAACAAAGACTTGAGAATATCCATGTAGTGCCTGGTGTTAGGGAACAAGAGCTGAGCTTCCAGAAACACAGGATTATAAGATATTGTGTGACACACAAGAAGAGATAGGAGACAGACAAGTAATCTTCTAGTAACACGTGATTAAAGAAAGAGAAATCAAGAAATGCATGATTAGAGAAAGAGAAACACATGATTAGAGAATGAGAAATGATAACAGAAATATATGCTACCAACAAAAACAGAACAAACATTGGCGATGATAGGTGTTTCCACTGCACTGAGGCACATTTTGATTCGGCCTGGTAGTGGTACACCCAAGATTCATCTCCAGTAATCTTCCAGGACAGCGAGAGTTAAGGTGTTTCGATGCAGAAGCAAGTGGTTTGTCCATCGAGCGAAGCATGTAAACGGCTAGCCAGCCAGGTTCGTGCTAACGATGTACTATGATGGTCTCGAAATTGGCCCATCTCTCGCAAAGAGTATCGGGTCTGCAGTATGTAATGTGCCTTTGTTGTGGGTGGCTGGGCTCTCTTCTCATTCGCTAGAGCAGAGAGAGCTGCCTGCCACCCCCGCCGGTTAAAGGAAATGAAACGCCGTCGGGGTCGAAAGGGATCCGCTCTGAACAGAGCGCTGTCTCCCTTGCCTCGCGTCGGTCTGTCGGCAGATATCCGACTAAGGTTCGGTGAAGAAAGCTATCTGGTTGATCCTGCCAGCAGTCATATGCTTGTCTCAAAGATTAAGCCATGCATGTCTAAGTTCACACTGTCTCATGGTGAAACCGCGAATGGCTCATTAAATCAATCGAGGTTCCTTATATGACACGATCCTACTTGGATAACTGTGGCAATTCTAGAGCTAATACATGCTTATCAAGCTCCGACCCTCGTGGAAAGAGCGCTTTTATTAGTTCAAAACCGGCCAATGAAGAAAGGTGCAGATGGGGTTGCCACGCGGTACCATTGTGAAAAAGGTGGTAGAAAGGATAAAGCGAAGCAAACAGTCAAATCATGGCACCTCTGGTCTGGAGGTCGGCCATGTCCTGAGTGCAGTCATATCGGGTGAAATGCATGAACCGGCTTAACCCAGAGGTTAAGACACTGCTGGTGAGACTCTTTGAATGCCGCGCGTGGAGTGAAGCTCCTCCCGGTCAAGGAAGAAAATGCGGAAAAGAAATAAAGGTTGCTGTGCAGCGCCAATGTGAAAAAGTGAAGGAAAGGACAAAGTGAAATTTAATCGATATGTCCAGTAGTATCACTGCGAGAGCTACACATACCACGGCGCCTCTGCTCTAGAGGCCGGCAACGTTCGAAATACACCCACACTGGTGAAATATGCCTAAACCGGCACACACCAGGGGTGAAACTTGATGGCTAGGCATGTCACACCACCTCCGCTCTAGAGGTTGGCATGCCCAATATACACCCATACTGGTGAACTATGCCTAAACCGGCTCATAACAGGGGTGAAACTTGAAGGCTACGCATGTCATGGTACCTCTGCTCTAGAGGTCGGTCACATCCCAAACACACCCATGCTGGGATAATATGCCTAAATCCAGCTCAACCCAGGGATGGAAGTCACTAGTGGCGAGGATTCATCCTCCTAGACAAAAGCTCCATCCTGGTCACAACTAGGAAAGGTAGCGGCCACGATCACAAAATGCTGAAGTTGGAGACACTGAACCAGGGCAGTCTAGATAGGCAACCACCTCTCACCCGGCGGGGATGTAAGCGTATCCTAATCATGCTGAGGTTTTCCGGTGAGAAAGTCCAACACTGGACTGGATGGCCAACCACCTCTCACCCAGTGGTGATACAAGGGTATCTCAAAACACGTCGAGGTTTTCCGGTGAGAAAGTCCAACTCTGGCCTGGGTGGGCTACCACCTCTCACCCAGTGGGGATATACTGATATTCTAAACACGTCGAGGTCTTCCGGTGAGAAAGTCCAACTCTAGACTAAACTGGTGCAACAAAAACCACGGTGTCACGCAATCACGCTTCTGCAACCCACCAAGAATATAGGCTCAAGCCCTGAGATACTCTGAACCTTCTGTGGTCCTCTCAGGGATCTCGTGTGGTCCTTTTGGGGAACACGGGATTTAACGAGGACCACAGGGGTAAATTCAGTAGGATCACAGGGCGGTCTTGGTGGTAGAAGCGAACGAAGAAGAAGAAGAAGAAGATCTCCAGTAATAATCCTCTGGAGCATGTCTTCACCCTCATATGCATAATGACAGAGATGCTGCAATGACAAACCAAATCAGTTTATCATTCAGATCTCTGGGTACCAAACGTGAGCAAACTTTCCGAAAATTCAATTGCTCATGTTACACTGTCTATTGTTACTTGCCTATCAGCTCTGATAATCTCATTCACACATTGCACAGTTGCTTCTGTTGCAATCTGAACAGGATGGCCAAGTCAGACTTTGTCAACAATTTCGGTGCGTCCCCAAGAAAATTCTTTTACCCAGTTATAGACCGCTTTACGTGATAAACACTTTTCAGCATAAACTGTAATCATTTCCTTATGAATGTCCTCAACTGAATGTCCTTTAGCCCACAAAAATCGTACTACACTTCTCTGTTCTTCTTTGGTACACACTAACAGTTGGATAGCCATTTTGTTATTGCTTTGTGCACGCACACGTTAACTCCCAATGCCCCCTACATATAACTATTATAAAGTTAGATGATAGTAATATCTAAGGATATATTAAATACTACTTGATAACTGCCACTGATAAAATGTTTCAATTTGCGAGTTGCTTAGTGACTTCCCCTCATATATAGACAGTCAACATTAGTCTACCACAAGCACAATATAGACAGTCAACAATAGTCTACTACAAGCCCAATATAGACAGTCAACATTAGTCTACTACAAGTACAATATAAACAGTCAACAATAGTCTACTACAAGTACAATATAAACAGTCAACATTAGTCTACTACAAGTACAATATAAACAGTCAACATTAGTCTACTACAAGTACAATATAAACAGTCAACATTAGTCTACTACAAGCCCAATATAGACAGTCAACATTAGTCTACTACAAGTACAATATAAACAGTCAACATTAGTCTACTACAAGCCCAATATAGACAGTCAACATTAGTCTACTACAAGTACAATATAAACAGTCAACATTAGTCTACTACAAGCACAATAAGACAGTCAACCTTCTATTATCAACACTAAAACACCTACTATCAAAACACCTATTACCAACACTAAACTGTCTACTATCAAAACGCCTTCTATTACCAATACTAAAACATCTTCTATTATCAATACTAAAACACGTTCTACTATCAACACTGTAACGTTTTCCTCATAGAAAATAGAAACATATGAAAACAACAAATATTATATACTCTATAAATTACAAAATATTCGCATGCTCCTAAAAAAACACAGCTTTGTTTGTTTGTTTTTTCCTTTCATTTAAATTCTGCCTGTATAGTGTACACAAAACCCACCCGGTTGAAGTACTTGCCTTATCATGGCTTCACCTCCATTGACAGACAAAACACCTAAAGCAAACACTGCATTGCTGCGCACTTCCTCGTCATCGTCGCAAGTCATACGAGTAAAAACAGGATATAAGGTGCCGGTGAATACAGATCCGACAGGGGCACCGCATGCTTCAATTACTTCTGCGAGTGTGCCGACGGCAAATGATTTCTCTGCTGTTGATGACGTTTCCTTCTATGAAAGAATGATGCAAATACTTGTAGAACAACCCAGAATCATCAGCAAATTTACAAAAATAAGAGTTGAAAAAAATACAGTCAAGATCTTAGTCATGCTTATCACAGTCAATCTGTGTAACAATTATCAGTCATCTCACAGTCAATCTGTGTAACATTTATCACAGTCATCTCATAGTCCATCTGTGTAACATTTATCACAGTCATTCTAGTCCATCTGTGTAACATTTATCACACTCATCCTAGTCCATCTGTGTAACATTTATCACACTCATCCTAGTCCATCTGTGTAACATTTATCACACTCATCCTAGTCCATCTGTGTAACATTTATCACACTCATCCTAGTCCATCTGTGTAACATTTATCACACTCATCCTAGTCCATCTGTGTAACATTTATCACACTCATCCTAGTCCATCTGTGTAACATTTATCACACTCATCCTAGTCCATCTGTGTAACATTTATCACACTCATCCTAGTCCATCTGTGTAACATTTATCACACTCATCCTAGTCCATCTGTGTAACATTTATCACACTCATCCTAGTCCATCTGTGTAACATTTATCACACTCATCCTAGTCCATCTGTGTAACATTTATCACACTCATCCTAGTCCATCTGTGCAACATTTATCACACTCATCCTAGTCCATCTGTGTAACATTTATCACAAAAAAATCGAATAAAACGAATAGAGCACTTAGCTGCAACTCCACCTAATACACATCCCAAGTCTCCATTTAAATACTCTCTACACTCCACCATGCGCATTTCTGACATACAACATTGGACAAGCCACAGCTTCTTACAAGTTGCAGCTAAGTGCTCTATTCATTTTACTTGATTTTTTTTATTTTAACATAGCATTCATGTGAATTTAGACATTATCTCCTCTCTCTATTTCTTTGTCCTGTGTGTTTTTGTATGATTAAGGCTCATGCCGAAACCTCACAACTGTGTACTTGTTAAATAATAAAGCTGTTCCTACTTTTTTCCTAGTTTATACACTCTCATACAGCACACCAGACTCTTGACTAAACATCTTGTATATTATGACACAGCAATCTCTAGGTTAAACATCTTTTATGAGATGACAGAGCAGTCTCTTGACTAATTGTCTCGCATATGACACAGCAATCTCTTAACATCTCGCATATGATGACACAGCAATCTCTTGACTAAATATCTTGCATATGACATAACAGCAAACTCTTGACTAAACATATCATATATGACAACACAGCAATCTACTGACTAAACATTTTGTATATGATGACACAGAAATCTCTTGACTAAACATCTTGTATATGACGATAGCAATCTCTTGACTAAAATCTTGTATAATGACGATAGCAATCTCTTGACTAAACATCTTGTATATGACAATAGCAATCTTTGACAAAACATCTTGTATATGACGATAGCAATCTCTTGAATAAACATCTTGTATATGACATAACAGCAATCTCCTGATTAAACATCTTGTATATGATGATAGGAATCTCTGGACCAAACATCTTGTATATGAAGATATACCAATCTCTTGACTAAACATCTCGTATATGACAACATATCAATCTCTTGTATATGACAACATACCAATCTCTTGACTAAACATCTTGTATATGACAACATACCAATCTCTTGAGAAGGTCCTGGACAAATGAAGTAAAGAATGGTAGGAAGGCTTCTCCGCCCATAATTCTTGCCATGACAGGAAGCACATCACCAGCAGACTCAATGAGCATCGAGTCAAATTCTGCTTCATCCTCAGTTTCTTCTTCTTCTTGATCTTGACAAGCTACCTGATGCATACACACAGACAGACAATGAACTTATCTTGACATATTACCTGATGTATACACAGAGACAGACAACAAACTTATCTTGACATATTACCTGATGAATACACACAGACAGACAACAAACACTGTGACAGTGCTCAATTGTCTTCCTGTTTCTCATGGCTAGGCAGCTGCTCACTTTACTGGAGACCATGGTTTGAGTGACAGGTGATGCTGGAGACCATGGTTTGAATTTCAGGTAATACTAGAGACCATGGTTTGAGTGTCAGGTAATACTAGAGACCATGGTTTGATTGAAAGGTAATACTAGAGACCATGGTTTGATTGTCAGGTAATACTAGAGACCATGGTTTGAGTGTCAGGTAATAGTGGAGACCATAGTTTGAGTGTCAGGATATACTAGAGACCATGGTTTGAGTGTCAGGTAATACTGGAGACCATGGTTTGAATGTCAGGTAATAGTGGAGACCATGGTTTGAATGTCAGGTAATAGTGGAGACCATGGTTTGAGTGAGAGGTAATACTGGAGACCATGGTTTGAGTGACAGGTAATAGTGGAGACCATGGTTTGAGTGTCAGGTAATAGTGGAGACCATGGTTTGAGTGCCAGGAAATACTGGAGACCATGGTTTGAGTGAGAGGTAACAGTGGAGACCATGGTTTGAGTGCCAGGTAATAATGAGACAATGGTCTGAGTGCCATGTAATAATGAGACAATGGTCTGAGTGCCAGGTAATAATGAGACAACGGTTTGAGTGCCAGGTAAAAATGAGACAATGGTCTGAGTGCCATGTAATAATGAGACAATGGTTTGAGTGCCAGGTAATAATGAGACAAAGGTTTGAGTTTCAGGTAATAGTGGAGACAAAGGTTTGAGTGCAAGGCAATAATGAAGACAAAGGTTTGAGTGCTAGGCAATAATGGAGACAAAGGTTTGAATGCCAAGTAATACTGGGGACAATGGTTTGAGTGCCAGGTAATAATGGAGACAATAGTATGAGTGCCAGGTAATAATGAGACAAAGGTTTGAGTTTCAGATAATAGTGGAGACAAAGGTTTCAGTGCCAGGTAATAATGGAGACTGGTTTGAATGCTAGATAATAATGGATACCAAGGTCTAAATGCCAGGTAATAATGGAGACCAAGGCTTGAATGCCAAGTAATAATGGAGATCAAGGTTTGAGTGCCAGGTAATAATGGAGACCAAGGTTTGAATGCCAAATAATAATGGAGACTGGTTGGAGTGCCAGGTAATAATGGAGACTGGTTGGAGTGCCAGGTAACAATGGAGACCATAGTTTGAATGCCAAGTAATAATGGAGACCAAGGTTTGAATGCAAGTAATAATGGAGACAAAGGTTTGAATGCCAAGTAATAATAGAGACCAAGGTTTGAATATGAGGTAATAATGGAGATCAAGGTTTGAATGTCAGGCAGAAAATTAGAGTAAGGTTTGAATAACGGGTAATAATGGAGATCATGGTTTTAATACCAGGTAATAATGAAGACCAATGTCTGAATGCCAAGTAATAATGGAGACCAAGGTTTGAATGCCAGGTAATAATGGATACCAAGGTTTGAATGCCAGGTAATAATTTAGACCATGGTTTGAATGCCAGGTAATAATGGAGACCGAGGTTTGAATGCCAGGTCATTTCTGTTTCCCTCATGTCTAAATGCTTTGTGTGTTATTTTTGGAATGCCAACTGGAATTTTCTTTGTCATTTTTCAGTTTGAATCTCCTTACACTTCCTATTACTACAGATGTAACAAAGTAAATTTTAACATCATTTTTCAAATTAATACATTAGCATAGCAACACCACAGACTTTCAATATACGAGAGTGTGCTAAAAAGTTCAATATATGAGAATGTGCTAAAAAGTTCAGTATACAAGGATATGTTAAAAGGTTCATTATATGAGGAGGTGCTAAAAAGTTCAGTATACAAGGTGGTGCTAAAAAGAACAGTATATGAGAGGGTGGCATAAAGTTCAATTTACAAGGAGGTAAAAAAGTTCAATAGATGAGGAGGTGCTAAAAAGTTCTAACAAATGCCCCTCAATGTGTGTGCCACACAAATCCTCTGTCAGCAGAAATCCCACTCCTGACCTTCTTGTGGTGGGACTGTTTTAAGCAGGAGAAAGGATGAGGGCAAGTATCTGGCATCTTACTCTTTGGATGTTTTGTGACATGTCCTGTGTGGTTTTTTAACCCCTCAGAACCCTATTCTCTGTGCAGTGTGATGATAGTTTGTAGCTCTCTAATTTTGAAGATAATCAAAGTACACTTAAAACCAGCAGTTGGACTTCCTTCCAGAATCCATTTGTCGACACGAGGCGCATGTTTCAGCTGAATACAGAGCTGTTGTGTGTTTCTTCAACAAGTTTTTGTTGAAGTTTATCATCGCTAGGTTTTGTTTATCAACAAATATGGCTTCCAGTGATAGTTTATTCATCCAGAGCACCATATTTCTGCATTACAAGCTCAAAATTTAATTCAAAAACATCTAGACTGTGGTGAAGAGAATGTAGTAGTAGAGATTGTGAATTTTCAGACCCACGTGGGGCTGATTCAAAGAATGAGGATGATGTTTTTTTTTTGGTCCAGAAGCAAAACATGCTAGAAGGGTAGCTGGTGATACTACTTCTCAGCTTTTTTGCTAGTACTAGTTGTAATATCACAGTAAGTAATGTTGGAGATTGTGTAATTTAACAAATTAAATGTTGTAGAATGCTTCAAATTAAAAAAAAAACACACAATGGCCTGTTTTCTGGTAAATGTTAGTCAATGCCCGCCCACTTGTTTTCATGTAAATATTACCTACCCACTTGGTGTTTTTAGTTTACTGTAAATGCATAGTGTATTTTTCCATGTAAATTTTGCAGGATATATGAAGAAAAGGTGTTTGTGTACATTTTTATTCATTTCAGATAAATTGTACCATCTACAGTAGATTAACTTGATGGGTAAGTGAAAAAAACATTGTTCCAGTTTCTTCATTTTCCATAAAACAAAATACATTTTTTCTTGTTTAAACTAATGTATAATATATCATATTGCAAATCAGATTATGCCTCTGTCAATCTTTTAAAAGTGACAACCATACCATTCCACAATGTGAAATTTACCCCCTTTGGTATTTTGCATACCAATTTGCATACCTTGGCAGCTACATAGACCAGGATGGTGACACTAGAAAGGAAGTTAGGATCAGAATTTCAAAAGCAGCATCAATCTTCAAGAATCTTGAGAACATATGGAATTCAAAAGTTATAAGCACAAAAACCAAGTTAAGACTATTCAATTCAAATGTAATATCCACCGTCATTTATGCATGTGAAAGCCGGAAAACAACTAAAGAAATAGAAAAGAAATTAGACTCTTTTGAAAACAAATGCCTAAGGAAAATACTCTGCATTAAGTGGAATGAATTCAAGAACAATGCAGAGATAAGACAGATGACTGAACAACAACCAGTCTCATGGGTGATCAGGAAAAGGAGATGGACATATGTTGGTCATTTGATGAGAAGAAATGATCAGAGAATCCCAAAACAAGCTATCAAGTGGAACACAACAGGCGAAAGAAAAAGAGGCAGGCCGCGTTAAACTCTGAAGAGGACATTAAGAGAGGCCAAATTAAAAGGCATAAAATCCTTTGATGAGGTTGAAAGACTCGCCGAAGACAGGAAAAATTGGCGAACTACTTTGCGAGCCCTATGTGACGTTTAACGGCACGGGAAGGATATAAGATATATATATATATATAAGGTATTTTGAGAGAAAAACCTCCAGTATGCAAAGAGTTAAAACTATATTGCTTCAGGCAGATAGGGTTCATAAGCCTAGGGTGGCAGCTCATCTAGGAGAAGAAAAACCACCAGCTGCCTGCTGGGTTAGACACAGTCAAAGGCTACGAGAGTAAACCACAGACACATACGCTGGAAGGCAAGAGAAAACACCAAGGTAGCTTCCCAAGGATCAGTCACTGAGATCTACTGACAACAGGAGAACTGGAGGGAAAAAGGGACAGTGGAAGACAAATAAACAAGATACTTGATGGACTAAAAGAGTGGCACAGAGCACAGTCCAAAACACAGCTTACAGAAAGAGCAAACGAAAGATGGGTGTGGAAATCAATGATGATCAATGCCTGACTAGCATGGACCAGAGAGGGAGATAAAATTCAGTACACAAGGGGGTGTTAAAAAAGTTTATTATACAATGGGGTGCTAAAATGATCAATAACACAGACATCGAAAAATTATTGGGGACAGAAGGGACTGTTACGGTAAATCAGAATGGAGAAAGATTAAGTGAATTATGTCTAACAGAATGAACAATATTACCACACAAAGAGATACATAAAACAATATGGATATCTCCAGATGATAGAACCAGAAATCAGATAGATCATTTTTATATTAGAAAGCAATTCAGAACAACTCTGATAGATGTAAGAGCATACAGAGGTGCAGATGTCAACAGTGATCACAATCTGTATATAGGGAAAATAAGACTAAAACTGAAAAGCCAACACAAGAGAGCAATACTCAGAAAGGTAAACAGTCAAAGTCTACAGGATGAAAATACAAAGAGTAATTTTAATCTGGACCTTACCAAACATTTCACTACATTCAGTGAGGTAGAGGAGACAGATATAGATGAATTATGGCATTCTTAAGGCACAGCCATAATTATTATATATTACATCCTTCCTGTGTCGTTTAAATGTCACATAGGGCCTGCATAGTTGTATGCCAAGTTTTTCTGTTTTCTGCAAGTTTTTCAACTTCACCAAGGGATGTTATGCCCACTAAACTGGCTTCTCTTAACAATGTCCTTTTATAGAGTTACACATGATCAACCTCTTTTTTCTTCGGCCTGTTGTGCTCCACTTAATAGTTTGTTTCGGTATTCTCCAATTGTTTCTTCTTATCACATGGCCTACATATGGCCATCTAATTTTTCTGATTACCCATGAGACAGGTTGTTGTTTGCTCGTCTGTCTTATCTCCGCGTTGTTTTTTTAATTCATTCCACTTTATACCAAGTATTTTCCTTAGGCATTTGTTTTCAAAAGAGTCTAATTTCTTATCTATTTCTTTAGCTGATTTCCAGCCTTTGCATGCATAAATGACGGTGGATATTACATTTGAATTGAATAATCTTAACTTGGTTTTTGTGCTTATAACTTTTGAATTCCATATGTTCTCAAGATTCTTGAAGGTCAATGCTGCTTTTGCAATTTGAATTATAACTTCCTTTCTGGTGTCACCATCCTGGTCTATGTAGCTGCCAAGATATGAAAATTGGTTTACTTCTTCAACAGCTGTTCCTTCTACGTATATTTTTCCTTCATGGTTAATAAGTTTCATTATTTTTGTTTTATCTTTGTTAATTTCAGGTCTTATTTTCTGGCTAAGGAAAACAGGGAATCTGTTTTTTCTTGCATTGATTTCATATTGTCACTGATAAGACATCACATTATGTCATCAGCAAAATCAAGATCTTATATTTGGGTCCCATGTACCCAATCAATGCCAGTTTTACCTGTACAGCATCTTTTCATTATAAAGTCTATGGCAATTCCAAAAAGCAAGGGAGATAATATACATCCTTGTTTCACGCATGTTTCAGTCTGAAACCATTCTTTCTTCTGTGTTGACTGCACAAACATATCCGTTGTAGAGATCTCTAATGATGTTGACAATTTTAGATGGTATTCCATATAGTCTTAAAATTCTCCACAATGAATCTCTGTGTATGCTATCAAATGCCTTTTTAAAGTCTACAAAGTTCAGTATTAATGGTTTCTGCTTTTCAATATGTTTTTCAAGTATTATTCTTAGTGTAAAGACCTGGTCAAGACAGCTTCACCCTTTTCGAAATCCTGCCTGTTCTTCTCTCATTGCAGTATCCACTACATCCTTAATTCTGTTCGAAATCACTTTATGGAACACCTATGAGACAACTGACACTAAGGTTACACCCTTCCAGTTATTGCAGTCACTGAGGTTGCCTTTTTTGGGTATTTTAACAATGATTCTTTTTTTTCCCATTTAGAAGGGACTTTTTCTTCTTTCCAAGTTTTATTAAACATTCTCTGTAGCTCGTTCACATTGTCACTGTTAATAGCTTTTATTACTTCGGCTTTTATTTCATCTTCACCTGCAGCTTTGTTGTTAGCCATTAGATTCACTGCTGTTTCAGTTTCATTCAGTTTAACTTTATCTAAGTTGACATTTAGTTGTGGAACTTGTAAATTAGTTTCAAGATTTATTAATTCATTTGGGTGTGGCCATAATTACCGCAGTTAAACAAGTGCTGGACTGCATGCAAACAACAAGTAGAAAAGCATGGATATCAGATAACACATGGAAATACATATATGAAAGACGATCAGCCAAATTAGCCATGTTGAATGTAAAGACAGATCTTGGAAAAGATTTAGCAAAAGCAACATACAGAGAACTAGATAATAAAGTAAAAAGTTAAGCTAGGAGGGATAAAAGAGAATACATGGACAATATAGCGAAAGAAGCTGAGAAGGCAGCAAAAACAGGAGACAGCAAAACTCTATATAACATACAGAAGAGGCCAACATTTACTACTGCATCCAAAGAAAGAGCACTCCTTAGGAAAACTGGCACATTATTAATATCAAGTAAAGACCAAAGCAAAGATGGGCCAAACACTCAAAAGAACTGACAGACTTTGAAACTGACTTACCATTCTCACAAATGTCAACTTAGATGAAATTACATTACATGAAATTGAAACAGCAGTGAATCTAATGGCTAACAACAAAACTGCAGGCGAAGATGAAATAAATGTAAAGTAAAAAAAAGTAAAGGTGCCTTAGAGGCACATAGGGATATGGTGTTAGTGCCCATATTTTCCTTGACCTGTCAGCACACTAAAGGGTGATATGGTCAGTATCATGCCTGGCCACCTTTTCTTCCCCTACTCCAGAAGAAATCGGGTACCCACTTCTACAGCTGGGTGACTGGGGTGCCTCCGGCCGGATTTGAACTCCCGACCTTCGCTATGAGAGACCAGTGCACTAACCACTTCGCCACTCAGACACCCTGAAATAAATGCCGAAATGTTAAAAGCTATTAACATTGACAACATGAACCAACTATAGAGAATGTTTAATAAAGCTGGAAAGAAGAAAAGGTCCTTCCTAAATGGAAAAAAAAATCACTGTTAAAATGCTGAAAAAAAGGAACCTTAGTGATTGCAATAACTGGAGAGGTGTAACCTTACTATCAGTTATGTTAAAAGTATCTGCAAAGTTATTCTGAATAGAATTCAAGATACAGAGGATGCTGCAATAAGAGAAGAACAAGCAGGATTTCAAAAAGGGAGAAGCTGTCTCAACCAAAACTTTGAGAATAATACTTGAAGAACATATTGAAAAGCAAAGACCATTAATTCTGAACTTCATAGAACTTTAAACAGGCATTTGATAGCATACACAGAAATTCATTGTAGAGAATTTTAAGAATATATGGAATACCATATGGAATCTGTGGAGAGGAGCAGACAGAACTACAAAAATAAGATTTTTAAGGTCATGCATCTTTCCCATCGCAACATATGCCTGTGAGACGTGGACACTTAACAAAACAGCTAAGAAACACATAAATGCCTTTGAATGTAAATGCTACAGAAGAGTTCTCCAAATATCGTGGACACAAAAAAGAACAAATATATCTATACTAAAAGAGCTTAATATTGAAGAAGGCTGGCTAGTAAAGAGGATTAAAGAGAGAAAACTTAAATATTTTGGACACATTAAACATCATGATAATTTAGAGAAGACCATATTGGAAGGATACATAATGGGAAAAAGAAAAAGAGGAGGACCAAAACGAAGATGGCTGCAAGAAATCGTTGACGATCTGCAAATGGACGCAGAAGCAGCAGGCCATCTTGTTCACAACCAAGAGGCCTACAGGAGTGCTGTTTGGGAGGCAAAGTTCCGCAAGGGATATGCAAATGAATGAATGAATGATGGAATACCATTTAAGATTGTCAACATCACTAAGGATCTCTATATGGGATATGTTTGTGCAGTCAACATAGAAGAAGGAATGAGTGAATAGTTCCAGACTGAAACAGGTATGAAACAAGGAAGTATATTATCTCCCTTGCACTTTGGAATTTCCATAATTTCATAATGAAAACATGCTGCACAGGTAAAACGCATTGATTGGGTACATGAGACCCAACTGGAAGATCTTGATTTTGCTGATGGCATAACTCTTATCTGTGACAATGTGAAATCAGTGCAAAGAAAATATACCCTGTCTTCACTGGCTAGTAAAATAGGACTTGAAATTAACAAAGATAAAACAAAAATAATGAAACTTCTCATTAACCATGAAGGAAAAATATATGTAGAAGGAACAGCTGGTGGAAGTAAAGGAAATTAGAATTAGAATTGCAAAAGCAGCATTGATCCTCAAGAATCTTGAGAACATATGGCATTCAAAAGTTATAAGCACAAAAACCAAGTTCAGATTATTCAATTCAAATGTAATGTCCACCCTCATTTAAGCATGTGAAAGCTGGAAAACAACTAAAGAAATAGATAAGAAATTAGACTCTTTTGAAAACAAATGCCTAAGGAAAATACTTGGTATAAAATGGAGTGAATTAAAAAACAATGCAGAGATAAGACAGACGAGCAAACAACAACCTGTCTCATGGGTGATCAGAAAAAGAAGATGGACATAAGTCGGTCATGTGATGAGAAGAAACAATCAGAGAAGCTATCAAGTGGAACACAACAAGCCAAAAAAAGATGTGTCGACCACGTGAAACTCTAAAAAGAACACTGTTAAGAAAGGCCAGTTTAGTGTGTATAACATCCTTTGATGAGACTGAAAAACTTGCTAAAAACAAGAAATGTTATCGAACTACAATGTGAGCCCTATGTGATGTTTAGCGGCACAGGAATGATGTAAGAAATGAGGAGGTGCTAAAAAGTTCAATATATGAGGTGCTAAAAAGTTCAATATATGAGGTGCTAAAAAAAGGTCAATATACAAGGGGGTGCTAAAAAATGTCAATATGTGGAATATACAAGGCGGTGCTATAAAGTTAATGGCCTGGTGGAGAATGACCGTAGACGATGAAACTTCTTTGTTATTCCACATATTCACCCCGTAGTTCAACACACTTGACACACTGTATCTTATATTTTTTTAACCCTTCCAAAAAAAAAAAAAACAACAAAATATCTGTTATCTGGTCCCTGAAATACTGTTCTATTGCTGCTATCAATTCTAGATAATTAAAAAAACTTCCTCCTTGTCAAACACTTCTTAAGGTTGTGAAACAGGAAACAGAGTAAGATCTGGTGAATAGGGTGGGTGATGTATACATTCAAACCCTAAATTCTTCAAACCATCCAATGTCTTGTGAGCAGCATAGTCATCCTGCAAAATGGATGTGTTTCTACAGCTTTCCTTCATGCTTTTCTTTCATCATCCACTTGTCACACATAGCCTGCAGCAGTGTTAGCACAGCACTTCTTCACAGCTGAGTATGATGGACACTTGTTACTCAATGTTTGCAGAAGTGTTAGCACAGCACTTCTTCACAGCTGAGTATGATGGACACTTGCTACTCAATGTTTGCAGAAGTGTTAGCACAGCACTTCTTCACAGCTGAGTATGATGGACACTTGTTACTCAATGTTTGCAGAAGTGTTAGCACAGCACTTCTTCACAGCTGAGTATGATGGACACTTGCTACTCAATGTTTGCAGAAGTGTTAGCACAGCACTTCTTCACAGCTGAGTATGATGGACACTTGCTACTCAATGTTTGCAGAAGTGTTAGCACAGCACTTCTTCACAGCTGAGTATGATGGACACTTGCTACTCAATGTTTGCAGAAGTGTTAGCACAGCACTTCTTCACAGCTGAATATGATGGACACTTGCTACTCAATGTTTGCAGCAGTGTTAGCACAGCACTTCTTCACAGCTGAGTATGATGGACACTTGTTACTCAATGTTTGCAGAAGTGTTAGCACAGCACTTCTTCACAGCTGAGTATGATGGACACTTGCTACTCAATGTTTGCAGAAGTGTTAGCACAGCACTTCTTCACAGCTGAGTATGATGGACACTTGTTACTCAATGTTTGCAGAAGTGTTAGCACAGCACTTCTTCACAGCTGAGTATGATGGACACTTGTCACTCCATGCCTGCAGCTAACACTCATGGATTTTCTTTCCTGTTTTCTTCTGCTTTGGCTAACATGGTTCTGTCACTGACCTGGAAAGTAAAAAATAAGTGCTATGTTCTTGCAAACTGGCACTTTGTAAAAGAACACTCCTTCCAGTTATACTGACAAAACTATGCTCAGATTTTGGTGTGTGGACTGGTCTGATAACTTTTCAGCACTCCCTCATATATTTTCTGAATTATAACTACTATTGTTATGTACATGTTGATCACATAAAAACAAAATGAGAAGAAGGGAAGAGACAGGGACAAAATGAAAAGGGAAGAAGGGACATGGAAGTATGAAGCATTCTAACTAGTTCCTGTCAAGGGAGGAGTATAGATGTGTCAATTAAAAAGATGGAAAACTACATGTCAAAAATTGCAAGCAAAAGTAACAGAGATGTTTTAGGCAGAGTGATTATTATTTTTTTAAAATCTCCATTATCAAAGCTTCCAGGTTATCTACTATGACTGCTAACAAATATGATAGTTCATAATTCCATATCAAGAGCTGCAACATTCAAATGATCTGCAGCTGTGTTGCTAGAACATGACACAGCTTCTTCAACATGCTCCACTACAGGCTGTAGTTGCTCCACTACAGGCTGTAGTTGCTCCACTACAGGCTGTAGTTACTCTGTATTTCTGGCACTGTCACAGATGTAACATTTACATTCATCTTTAGAAAGCTTTGTTCAGATTTATCATCTTTTTCTTTTTTAAAGCTGTTTCATTAATCTGAGTGGGAAAAAAATGTTTGCTTCAATAGAAAAAAACAAAAAACCAAACTGATAAGCTCAGAAACAACTAGACCATGATGAGTACACAAATGAGTCAGAGTTTAGCTTTTCTGCTGGTATTTACCTACATCTGGGACATCCAGTCTCAGTGGTGGGCCACATCTAAATCAACTAGCTCTTGTCAACTTACAAACAAAAATGTGACAGTTATGAAGTAACTGTGAATAATTTTTAATCATCATTTTAAAATGTTATTACTTGTGTTTTTAAAATTTTAATCAAATAAATGAAATTTTCACAGTAAATGTGTGAAGTGACAGTTGGCGAGTCCTGACCTAGATAAAGCAGAAGAAGAAGAAGCTGCTGCTACTGTAACCTGATGCTGGCAGATAAGCAAACATCAGCCGCACAATCTTCTCACAGAAAAACACTACTTTAGTAATGCACGCCCGATATTTGTCTGCTGTGTTCTTCACTGCAAATTGTAATACAATTACTGGTTTATATCACAGTTCAGTTACTTCTTACCATGGTAATAAAATCTAATAACCACTAGCCTTTTATTTATTTTAAAACACATCACTGGTTTCTCCAATATTTGATGCCTCTGTTGATCCATCAACAGAAAAATATTTAGATAACACATGAATAACTTTATTTGCACACCTACACAAACCCAATTTACTGTGAGATTTACTCAGTTATTCTTGGTTCTTTATTGCTGGAGGGTGATTCTGTTTGTTTTTACACTTGTATATACAGAACACCATATGTCACTCTCACACACACATACTCTATCTCTCTTTCACTGATTCAGTTCACTTTCTTTCTGTATTTCCCATTCTTCACTAGTGAAATCAATCCCACTTGCACTGAGTGTATGAGTCACTGATATTGTGACTCAGTCTGACCTAGGTGACAGTAACAGTAACAGAAGAATGTTTGTTAACCTTATGAGTAAAAATTTCTTTCATGGCTGACAGGATGGCATCTGTAGCACCTGTGATAGTTAGGACGGGCTGACCAATTTTGGACAGCATCTCCTGAAGTGAATCCACAGCCGTCATAACAACTGTACGGTCCATCTCTGTTCTGATGGCTTCCAGGTATCTTGGTACGATATCCATAATCATGGTTTTCAGAGCTGGGGATATATCAAACAGCTGTTGTCAACAGAAGTATCAGATAACTGTAGACAGCAGAATTTACATGAGGTGAGGAATTATCAGATAGTTGTCAGTCAGTCAGTCATTTGCATGTCTCTTGTGGAATATACCCTTAGGAACCACAGTCACCAGCCAAGCAGTGTGAATTGCTTGAGAACCACTTGAAATGTCTGCTCAGTTCTGGTGTGTTCATGATAATACACAGCCTCATGGTGTCTTCCAGTCATTTGCATGTCCCTTGTGGAACTCTGCTGCCCTAACAGCTCTCCTGTAGACCTCTCAGTTGTAAGCATGATGCTCTGCTGCTGATGACTCCATTTGCAGATTGACATTTTTGCCTTGGTCTTTCTCTCTTTCTTTTTCCCATTATGTACCCTTCCAAGGCAGTCTTTTCTAAATTATCATGACATTTAATGTGTCCAAAATATTTAAGTTTTGTCTGTTTAATCCTCCTCACTAGCCAGCCTTCTTCAGTATTAAGTTCTTGTAGTATGGATATATTTGTTGTTTTTTGTGTCCATGATATTTGAAGAACTCTTCTGTAGCATTTACATTCAAAGGCATTTATGTGCTTCTCAGATGTTTTGTAAAGTGTCCATGTCTCACAGGTTGATGCTGAGATGGGAAAAATGCATGCCCTTAAAAATCTTATTTTTGTAGTTCTGTCTGTTCCTTTCCACAGCTTATTTACTTGTTTTACTTTTTGGAGAGCGATATATGTTCTCCTTTTAATTTTCCGCATTATATCTCCATTATTAGTTAGTAATGATCCAAGATATTCAAAACTCTCCACCTCTTCAAATTTTTCCTCATTGATACATACTTTAGCTGCCTTATTTGTTTTGTCAGTTGTCATCAATTTAGTTTTCTTCACATTAAGATAGAGGTTTTGCTCTTCGCTATTCTTACAGACTGATATAAATAGTTTTTCCATTCCTTTTTGTGTTGTGGACAGTAATACTGTGTCATCACCATATCTAATCTCTGGTATTTCATAATCTCCAATTGTTATGGGATTATAATGTTCTTTGTCTACATCTTCTCTAACATTCCTTATTATATTTTCAGTATACAAGTTAAATAAGTAAGGCGACAATATGCACCCCTGATGGACCTCTTTTTTTTTATGTCAAACCAAGTTT